>CM062816.1:658722161-658972038 GCA_031772625.1 Pinus tabuliformis | reverse complement strand
TGGGGATGTAAAGTCATTTCTCATTGGTGTATTAGGCCTACTCTACATAATCATATCGATAGAGTGATTATTGATGAAAGACTCAATTTTCATAAGGCATGATGCATCATGATTTCAGTCTTCACATTTATAATTTATCTAATGATTTCATTTCTAATTTTGATTCATGAATGGTATTGATTTTTAAATTCAAATTATTTTTTAAAATTAAAAAAAAATATATATATATATAGATTATATATATATATATATAGATATATATATTTTTTTTGTGGCATTTCCACACAACATCTGAATCTTGGCTTTTCAAAATTCTAGTGGATTTGTATCTAGATCTAGATCTATATCCATATCCATATCCATTTTTCTGGTAACCCAACCTTGAACAGTTTGTGCTATTTCCTAATCCTCACTGTGCCATTGGTTGTAGTATTTGCATTTGATTTATTCAACTGATATATTCACATTCCTTTTAATAACCTATTCCTCAATGTATGTGTATCTAGATTGCATCACATGTTTTCCATTACATAAAAAAGACCACATAGGTTGTTAATCTTTGCAATATGTGCAATGTAGGTTCATGCATGAGCTAGTTAACTATTTTTTCCTGATTACTGGATACTCATATTCCATATTTCATTGGCAAAACATGCATTGAACATGGTGTTTATCCATGAACTCTCTTTTTGGACTTGATTTTGGGTCATCAGACCATGAAATTGAAGAAAAGTTGAAATATGTTTTTCCATGATGGACCTTCTTACAAAGAAAATAAATACCATAGAACACATGTTTCCTTGCACACAAGGACTACCTTAGAGTAGGTACATACCTTGAATCTAATGTGTTTTCTAAGCATGTTTCATTTTAATCTAGTTCTTTCTTCTTTATTCTTTCTATTAACTAATAGTTTATGATGGCACACTAGCTAGGACAACTGTCAAAGAAATGCTTTGTTTGTTAAAAACCATAGGTATAATTCAACTGTCAGAGAGAGTGCCAAAAAAATATCTTCCATCTTCTACAATTGAGCTTACAATTTCATCTTGGGAGTTTCCACCTCATCGATCTATTAATCCTAATGAATATTGCAAAATAGTCAGCACCCTCCAATGAAAAAAGCAAAGAATCAGTTCAAGGTATTGAAACAGTTGATGATTCTTATTTTGTAGGGGGTATTGTAGAAAATTTTATGTGGGAGTGCCCAAATTCATCTCCAAATAGGCCTACATTGCCTACGTCTTCATTAAAGAGAAAAATGGCTTTAGTGGATGGCCCAAATAGGCATTAGAGAGTAGATGGCATTGATTCAGGAGATGTGGCAGAAGCCAAAGCCACTGGCATGTTTGCTCGTATAGGAGGTACAATTGTTTCCTCATTTGGTCCAACTAGAAGAGACACGTTTCGAAAATGCAAAGCTAATACTAGTAGACTACCTTCTATGCATGTTGATGATTATGTTGCAAGAGAGAGAAACAATGATGGTATGAATAACAACTCCAATGATGTTAATGTTTAGTGTGGAGGATATATTGGTGGTAGGCCACCATATATTCATGTGGATGAATTTATGGCTAGACAACATGAATTCCAACAACCATTAGCTTTAGCTGGTGAAGACCCGCAAAAACCTATGCAAACACTACCACCTGAGACTGAGAGCAGTGCTAATAAAAATACTAAATCTAGATAACTAAACTCTCGTCTTGTTTTTGAATCAAAAGGCTTGTTGCAATTCCCATAGTCTGATCACTCTCTGTTATCTATGTAACAACCCTGGTTAAAAACTCATATAAACATATATAAGACGACGGTTGATGGGACATGTATTCCAAGCTGAATGTTGGGCAAGACATCCTAGGGGGTGTTCATTTGGTTGTTTATGGCTAAATAAATTGGCAAAGGCAATGACTAAGGATTTGGAAAGGCAAAAAGGCATTTTGGCACATTTATTTATGAAAATGAAGTAAATTAGGAAAAAAAGGAAGGTGAAAGGTCACAGGCTCCATGTGAGGAGAAAATTGAAGGAAAATAATGGAAAATGAAGAAAATATAGGTCTCATTCATAAAAAGGCTTCCGAGGATCAATAGGAAAGCTTGTTCAATGTAACCTTTTGTCAATTGAGTTTTCGAACTCTCTCATTGTTCTCTCTCTCTCTCACTCTTGGACAAAAAAATTTCTTGGAGCATTTTTACATTGGAGAAAGAAAGGTAAAGAAGGCAAAAGGAAGCAAAGATCAAGAAAGGAAAGGCAGGATCAAGCAGCTACAACATGATTCATTGCAGGTATCGATTTGCATGTGTATTTTCCTTGCTAGATTTGGCATGGATGGTATTGCATGTGGTTCTTAATTTGCTATTATGACATGGGTTTTTCCAGGTGTAACAATTTTTTCAGCCTAGCCTTGCCATTTTCAGATATCCATGGTGTGATGGGGTTCTAATGTTTTGGTTGAGTTGGATTGTCTAATGGATTCGAAGCTGACTGGGGTGGATTTCCAAATGATAGATCACATGGCCTAGTGGTCCCTGAACTGGAATGTGGATCACAGTAAAGCCACTAGCCTAGTGACCCCTGAGCCGGATTGTGGGTTGCGGTAAAGCCAAGATTCAGTTGCCTCGGTGGGCCTAGGAATCCTTGTTGGTGAATGGAAAGATATATTGTAAAGCCAAGAGGTGGTTTGCTCTCCGTTGGGCCTAGTAATCTTGAGTTTGGGATATGTGGTAAAGCTTGGAGAGTGGGTCTCGGTTTAGGGCCTAGTGATCCGGGTTTGGATTGCGGTAAAGCCTAAGAGACTAGGAGACAAGAAAATTCCTCACGGTGTAGGTGGAGAAATCCAGTGGCATCCATGCTTGTTTGGCCTAGTGATCGGGTGGAGATCATGGTAAAGCCTGTTATGATGTGTTCATTGTGTTGACCTAGTGATCCATGATGGATTACGATAAAGCATGGTTTCTATTGATGAGGGTAAGGTGGTTTAGCCTCGGTATGCCCTGGCTGGTTCTTTTGGTTTGAGTCCCACATTCATGCTTGGAATATGGCACAGGGGTCAATGACTAGAGAGAGATTTAGCTCAGCCATTCGATGGTTAGGTGGAATGTGGTAGTCCCATCTTCGGTTGGTTTATTGCATTCATTAATGAGAAATTCATTCCCTTGATTGTCATGTGCAAATGTACTGATGTATATGTGGATTTTATGGTTGATATTCTTGTGATATTTCTGTCCCTATTATGTTGGTTATATGTATGTTTTATAATAGCAACTATGTATGGCTCTTAGCATGTTTTTACTTGTAAATGAATGGATAATGTATATATGGCCTAATAGATGATAATGCATCCAATGACATGAGGGAACAATGGTTCATAGTGATTCTCATATAAGTATGAGATTCCTACACTTAATTTTGTTGTTTACACCTATAGGTTACATGTTGATGATATGTTTAACGAAATGCATGGCATGGCTAGTAGGGGTCTGATTAAGGTCTTATTCAACTTATTTCTTTTGCATCATTGTTTCCCTATTCTCTTACCGTTCCTGAGTTATCATTCCATTATGGGCAATGACCTAGGCTCTAGGCCTGAAAAGTGGCTCAAATCCCAGGGTCGCTGACATAACACTAACAAATTTATTATTTGTTTGATGGCAGGCAAGCCTGTGAGAGCGACTTTGGGTTTCTGGATGCTCTCTTGCCTATATCACGGGAGTGAATGAGGCCTAAGATGTCCAAAACATCAGTGGGGACAAGATGTCTAAGTGGTTGACATGTCTCCTGAAGGTTCCGTTGTTGATGTGGATAGGTTGGTTGATGTATTCCGTCGATTCCACTTCCTTAAGGTCACATAGGAGGTCAAATCTAATCATAGTAGCCTCTCTTCACATGTTTAACTAGTTGACATGGTTACTTGGGTAGATGTGGGAGGAGGGTGTTACAGAGTGGTACCAGATCATGGTTGCACTCTCCTTGGGTGAAGGTCCTTGGTCGTGCATGCATGTCAGTTGCATGTGTGTCTCTTACACTTGCATTCCATGTGCTTGTTGCATTACATCATGTTGATCATGGTTGTAGTAAGGTTATCATGAGGAGCTTGATTTTGATTATGTGGAATGTATCGTCAGAAAAATATGATTGGTTATATGATTATTGTAGCTTGATTACATCCTTGTATGTTAGGTTGCATTCTTTGTTGTTTGATTACATGTATCAATCTTTTAGGTTGGTTACAAGAATTGATCGCTTATGCTCGACTACATGTGTTCATGTGTATGTGTAGTTGATTAGGCATTGTTTATGCATGTTGATGGTTGCATGTGGAAATATGTACAATGGAGTAATGGTTGTTGTCATGCATGAGGTCATGGTTTATGTGGTTGATATGGTCATGCATCGATGACTGGAATCTAGCTAGAGTGATGTGTACATGGTTTAGTACTCATGTGTTATATGTATATATGCAGTTGTTATGCACGTATGGTCTTAGTTATAGTTATGCATGAATAGTAGGTAAAACATGCATTGTGAAGTCATGGTATGCAATTTAGGTCATTAGGGTGATATTGGTATGTTATGATGCTAATGTGTTGGCTGAGATAGAGCAGGGGGTGTAGATCATCATAATGAGGTTGCAACATTGGACCTTGGGGTAAGAGAAGATCGCCATACATGTATTGTATGTTGGCATTCAGGTATGTAAGTCAAGGATTGTTATATGCATTAGGGTAATATACATTACTTTTATGTATGTGTCTTTTGATGTTATGGTTACATACATGATATATGCTAGTTGATTAGTGTAGTCATATGTGCATGTGTCAGATAGTCAAGAATGATAGTAACTTGTGGTTTTATGCATTGCTATTGTTGTTTTATGTTAGATAACTTGATGATTAGATTTTATGTTGTTGATGAGCATGGTATATAGCTTATTGTTGTTATATGTTATTAACTTGCTGATTAGGGTTATTTCATTAAGATCTTGATGTTGTAATTTGGATTGGCCATATGCGTGATGGTTATGTTCATTGCATTGAAGATCTTGATGTTATATGTATTGGGTTAACCTAGTTTAACCTATGCATATGGTTATGGTTGGGATATTCAAGTATGAGCCGACATATTTGTGATATGGTGTCATACTAATCTAGGGGGATCATACATATGTGATTGTTATGCATGAATGGCAAATGTTTATGATCTTATGATGTGAACATGTTAGTTAGTTACTGTTATGGATATCATGATTTATGTTTGAGTTGATATGTTGTGAAGTTGTATCATGCTAAACTCGATTGATTGTACAGACAAGATCGCCTCCCCTGAGATACATTAAGGTATGAGTTTGTTTATGTCGTATATTTGGTACTTGACTGTTTGATTATGTCGTCTAATTGATTTATCTGACATGGTGTGTTCATAGCTTTCTGGAATGTTTGATTAATTTCATGACATGAATATGAATCTATAAGTGTGCACGAAGAAATGATCTTGTTTTAAGATGATTGTACTAATACATATGTGTCAAGATAGTTGATATGTATTTACATGTAAGTAGGTGATAGTTGTAGCATTATGTCTAATGACTATGAGTTGACTATGGATTATGACATGATTGTCAGTCTTGATAAAGGTTGATTTCAAATTGTTTGATATGATTGTTTTGATATTTAGAACATGAGACTAACATGTGTGAGAAAGTTGCAGGGAAACATGCTTGTTATTAGCGTGACAAGGTAACAATTGATGTGGTTATATAACTAACAGTTGGGTGATGTGACAGTACTAGTAAGCCTCGATTGCAACCAAGTAAAAAGGAAAAAGGAAGGAATTGGACAAGAATTCCTTTAGCTATTTTTGAAAATCATAATTCCAAACGAATGAGTGCTTTGCATACAAAAAGTCTTCTTAACCTTTTTTTTTCTGAAATTATGTGGATACATGCTATATTCATGAACATGTACTTGACATGTATATTAGCTAGTATTTAGTTACAGGTGGGTCTGTCAAAGTATTAGAGTCCCTTGAGAGATGGTGTGGATGTGTTCAGTTGCAAGAAATATGCTTGAAACAACAAGATGAGGTAACTGGTGTATTGTTATGTTTATTTATGCACTAACAATTATGTGTTAATGAAAACATGATGTAGGGAGTTTCATGGCAAGAGAGGTTGCCATGAAATCTCGAAGAAGGCTCAGGTCAAGCTTTCCCTGGGAACCATGGGGGTTCAGTCATGGTGTCTGTTGTTAGTCTTGTGCTTTTGGTCTTTTGTGATTTGTGTGCACTTGATTTGTAGTTTTGTTATGTCTAGTGCATGATCATGCCACTTTGTTTTTGGTGTCATATTGCTACTAGTTTTTATGGTTTTCTTCTTATTTGTATCTTGGCTTGCCTTTTATGTTTTGAGTCTTGAGAATTGGTTGGAAAGAGGATAGTTAGTGGAGCTCAGGGAGAGTTGTGTTAGGCAATGTAAGGCACAGATGAAGCTCAACGCCCGAGTAAGCGTAGCGGAAGGTAAGACTATGACAACTAGTTGGACTGATTGGGTCCATTATGGCAAATGGATAGTCGCAACATAGACATGAGAAAGGTAACCAAAAAAGGTAAATTAAATGGATCTGAGGTGTTGGATGCTTTGGCTATGTTGGGAACCGTTGCTCTCAATGTTATGCATGTTGTGCATGAATAAAGGAATTTCTCTTAACCTAGACCTTATGTTATCTGGTAATTATGTTATGATCATGATTATGTTGATGTTTATATATGTATACATGTACGTATGTATGTCATTGTCTGACAGGATAATGATTTTTTTATGCTAATGATTATATATGTATGTATCTATGTATCTATGTCATTGTCTAAAAGATCATCAAGAATTGTTCTTGTGGTGAAATTATTGCTTATGTAGGCGAATGGCATGAAGAAGTTCCTAGCTATGAGGAATCAAGAGGGAAGAGTAGTAATGACAAATATATGACATCAGTATCATGTGAATAAAAATTTATATTGTATGATTGTATTATGCCTATGATTATGTTATGGTGAGGTTATACTAAGGGATACATCAGCAAAGTGAAAGTAGTGTGGACTGAGGCATGCTAGGATAAGCATGGATAAGACACTCGAAGCAAGGTTTCTTGGTAAGGACAATGTGGTTTGGATGTGTGGTACTATTGTTGTGCATATGTTGTATATGTTGTACATGTTGCATCTATGGTGTTGTGCATATAATTAGATATGCAGTGCTTTGTATAGTTGAACATATGTACATGTTGAATATGCAATGCTTTGTATAAGTGGTGTTGCGTGCATGTTGTACATGTGGCACTATGTACATATGGTGTTGTGTGCATGATTGTACAAGTGGTGTTGTGTGCATGTGGTATTGTGTACATGTTTTACAAGTGGCGATGCGTGCAAGTGGTGTTGTGTACATGTCGTGCATGTGGCACTATGTACATATGGTGTCGCATACATGTCGTGCATGTGGTACTGTGTACATGTGGTATTGTGTACACATTGTATAGTAGTGCAGTGTATATATGGCGTTATGTACACATTGTGCAGGCGATTTCATGTACATGTGATGTTTTGCACACGTTGTAGAGATGGTGCCTTGTACATATGGTAAAGGTGTACCTATGGTATTGTACGCATGTCATACATGCTGTGTTGAAGGCAAGTGATACTAGGTGCATGTATTACATGGTGTAGTATGTTGTGTGTGGTTGTGTGCGTGTGAAGCACAATATGTGTATGTGCACATGGTTGAGGAGAAGGTATTGGGTGTTTTTCGGGTGTGGCAACTGATCTGGAGTGTGTACGGAATAAAGACAAAGGTAGAATGTTATCAGGAAAACTAGTGTCCATTCAGAGCTGCTAGTCCCACTAAGACGGGTAGCTATCTTAGAAACAAACAAACTAAAGTCACTTGTGTTTTCCTTTATGAGAGATAGATGAGAGAGAAGCAGAGAGTACCAACCTCAGTCTTTCGCTAGTCTCCTTGCTTGTTTCCTCTCTCCTTTGATAGAGCTTTTTCCACTCCTTTCTCACTTGTCCCACTTCAAAGAACACCTGTAGAGTCAAGGCAGCAAAATACCATCAAAGCATAGAGATCTATAACCATAAATAATGTAGGATCAGATTTACATTAACCATATAAATGCATACACAAAGAAGATTCAGAGATATACAATCATATGGAGGAAAAATCAAATATCTTTATTGATAGAAGTAGTAGAAGAGAGGATTACAACCAAGTTGTCTGATTGAGCATCATCCTCCCGGCATGAAAGCCCTTTTCACCTCATACAAAGCAATATCACCTAACAATGTCTTCAAAGAGAAACCAACAACACTTCCTTGCAAAGTACAAAATTCCAGCCTCTGGATCTCGAGGATGAGGGATCCATATATAGATGTTTACAAGAGAGTGAGTCAGCTTTTGGGATTTTGATTAGTGTCATTTCATTGATAGTTCTTGGTTCCACTTGGAGATTTCAGATCTCTTACTCATCCTTGGGCGAATTCAGAGAGGCAAGTGTCATATGAGCAAGTTCTAGAATATTCTCTGGGTTTCTACCTAGCAAACTGCTTCTGCCATTTGTCTGCTCTCACTCATCGAACCCTACAGAAGGGCTTTCCAGTATGCATCGCACCCCCCATGTGTAATAGGTGAGATGCATCGCACCCTATGCATGGAGCAGCCTGTATGGTCCATTTTTGACTAGTTCTACATAGTTTTTCATGGAGAACTTCTGGGAGATGATGTAATTAGCTGACCTTGTTCCTTTAGGGTATGAAACAATACTTTTAGGGGTTTAGAAGCCCTTGGTTATGGACATATGTGATTGGGGTTGTAGTGCCCAAATATTTCTATAACAGTTGCCCCCTAAAGCATGAGGTCGTAAATCTTTTGATGTCGGTTGAAATGCTTTATAATGAGGATCCGAGGTTTTTCGAACTGGAAGGTGACTTGTAATAAGATACAATACAATACGTTATCTTCATAATATTTTCATGATCTAGCTGAGGCGGGCATTCCCATGCTCAACTTTATAAATTCATATTCATGTACATAAGATAGAAAATTGTCTGTGTGGCAGACTGATGATTCTAGTAGAGTCATCATCCTTTAGTTTGGATGATTATCTGTGCAGCTGTGATGTACATTTGATGTTCTTATTTTCCTGAATATATCGCAGCCCGGATGGATGAAACTAGATCTGGGGTCTTCGAACTCGTTCAATCTTTGCCCGAAGAACAAGTTGATCCATGTGAAAAGATGTTCTGATGTCGAACATGGAAAGACATCGCCTGATTACTAGCCAATGATGTAAGCTGTTAACAGGCGCGAGAGGAATCACTGATAATGATGATGACCCTCAAGGTACTGCAGCACAATTCACGTGGTGTGAATACATGAGTTGATGTCTAACACCACGTAAAATATTTCGGTTGAAGGCCATTGATGTAAACTTGTCGCCAGAAGTGAGAAACTTGCCATTGAGGCATGCAAGCTTCAAAGTACTGAAAGGGTTGTTCCTAAGTCAACTTCTTGGATAATGAGCTGATTTCGACAAGAAGTGACCTGTCGTAGGAGGGTCTTAATGAATCCCACATCTACAACAAGGAATGGAGCAAATGATTTTGTGGAGGTGAAAACGATTTGATGATATAAGGTTCAGGGTGGCGATCATGAAAAAATGGAGAGTGAAGGTATTGCAATGGATGAGATGTTAGCTAGGTTGGTGAATTATTTGAGCAAATTCTCTTGAACATACTGGCGACACTGAAATGGATTGGTAGCGTTAACCCCAAGGTGGATGGTATGGTGGATCAATGGTGATATGACCAGTGAACGAAATAACCCAACCCAACTCAATCATGCTGACAGAGTGAAAGTGTCATGTTCAAGAGCGACTTGCTACCAATGAAGCTATTCAAGTTTTCTTCCCTGTTTCCCCAGTCATTGCTGACCAGTACCTCTTTATTTTTGTCCAGCTTGAGGAGGATAACATATGGTTGTTCTATAATTTTCCCTTCGAGCAAACCTGTCACTATGTTTTAACGAGCCTAGCGACAGTGAAAACTCGCTCTTGTTTGCATGGACAAGTTTGTCGCTATTGTTTTAACGACAAAGATAACTCGGTCCTTTTCAATTTTAGAGAGTCTAAAAGGGACATAAAGGAAACTCTAGTGGTCCTTTTTTGTAATGTAATCCCCTAAGTCTGAAAAAGTATAAAATAATATGAAAGGGATGACCTTTTCGATAGTTTTAACGAGCCGAACAAGACAAGCGCTTGATCTTTTTGTGCAATAATCCCTCAGGCCCAAAAATATTAAAATCTAGAGGAGGGATGGCACTTCCGATCGCTTTAACGAGCTGGAGAGGCCAATTGCTTGGCAATCTTTTCATATTTTACAAGTCAGATGAAAAGAGCTTAAAGGAGACTCGTTTTTTGAGGAACGAGTGATGTTTTTGGATAGCAACTAGTTCCAGGTAAGGTTTGGAAATTTTCAATCACAACAGTGTAAAGAAGGTGGCTAATAGAATCACTTGTCGCAGTTGTTCCTCAAAAGGGTAAACAATCAAATGGAGGCGTATGATCGGCTAAAAAAGAGTGGAGGTGATGGTAAGAACACGACCAAGGTTCAAAAGATGATAATTATGCGATCGCAAAGATTATTTACTGAAGGTGGGGTTAATTTTTTAATGAGCTTGAACTCTATGGGAACGCTTGCTCATTGCTAGGTTTATTTTTAACGAGCTTGAACTTCGCGTAAAACTTCTCATGGCTAGGTTTATTTTTTAATGAGCTTGAACTTCGTGTAAAACTGCTCGTGGCTAGGTTTATTTTTTAACGAGCTTGAACTTCACGTAAAACTGCTCGTGATAATAGTCAGAGACGTTGATTTCACCATTAACACTATGTTTTTTTGATGATCGTGCTGCCTATTCAATTACTCCATCAAATTGATTAGAAATGTGAATACATGCTTGAAAAATGAGTTAAACAACCATATTCTACTCGAACTATGTGAATAGTAACATAAAAATAGTTTTTACCTCTCATTTTTACCATTTCATTCAAATTTGGGATTTTTGGAGCTCTGGAGGTGTTTTCCCCTTTGATTTTCACCAATTGATTCTGGGAGATTCTGTGGACTATTTTTGGCGCCGTCTGGACTGGGTAGGAGCTAACCCTGAGCTCTTCAATTGCATTCTTTCCTTTTCTGATTTTGAGCATGCTTTCCTGTTCTTCTGGCCCTCTGGGGTTTGAACAATTCGTTCTCTCGCCATCGCACCCAATGTACATCAAAAGGTGCAATGCATACTGAGCTGGCCATTGGCTAGTCAGGATGCATCTCACCTAGTACACAACTGGGGTGTGATGGGTGCAAAAGGGAAAGTTTATGCACTGTTTTTTCATGGAAATTTTGCCTGTTTTTGCCTGAATCAGGATCCTAATCCTTCTCTTGTTTGTTTTTCAGAGATTCATTGGATCAAGATGGTCGTTACATGGTGTGAACACGAGCATGAAGAAGAGGACATGGTTGCTTTACATGATCTGAGTACGATGACTGCTTTGCGGAACTGTGGTTTGCTCAAATTCTTCTGCATATCTAGCATGAGGCAACAAATCAATTTGTTGCAATATTTTCTCGATGCATGGGATCCTACCAACCAAGTATTCCAGATTCGAGGTAAATCCATCCCTTTGACAGTTGAGGATATCTACTTCTTGACCAGTTTATCGAGGCGTGGTTCCCCTCTCTCACTATCAGGATCCGCCCGTGGAGGTGAATCCGTGAGGGATTATATTCGCCGATTCTGTAGAGATGGATCTCAGCCAAGCAGGGATGGAAAGATCAGTATTTGAGATGTCACTGACTGGTCCTTGAGGACTATCTTATTCACCTTTGCTAGATTGGCTGGTAGTGCGACTCTTCATTTGGCCAACAGGTCCTATATGCAGTATGCTTTGGAATGCCTTGAACCAAAGGTATTCAATTGGTGTGATGCAGTACTTCTGGTTATCAAAGAACAGCTCACCAAGGTGAAGAACGAAAGATCTAAGAATTTTGGTTATGATTCTATTCTCACCACCTTCGCCTTGGAGAAGATCCCATTGATGCAGCCAAAATACATTTCACTCAGACTGCCAGTACCGATGGAACCACGGATGTAGAGATGGGTCGATCTTATCGCTAGACATGCTGGTCAGTCACAGATTTCATTCTTTGATGCCTTCTTTGATTGGTTCGGTCGTTAGGAGATGGTCTTTGTTGAGTATCCATATGCTGGGATGGATTTCCGGGGTGACCCAGATTTGGTGCTGCCGTCTGGCGAGCAATGGGGTGTTATAGGTAAAAGATCTAACCATATCTATGTTTATTGTTTTTATAATGTTCTTATGTCTTTTAAACGCTATCAAGACTAATCAAACTCATACATTCATGCAGATATTGGACCAGTGCGACCAGCAGTGCGCCCAAGGGTAGCAACTGTCGTTCCAACAGGAGAGGTTGTAGGGAGGGTTGTCCTTCGCGATCTGGACATAGTCGAGACCCTTGTAGTATTGCAGGATCATATCGAGGGTCTCACCCTTGGTATCCAGGATGTGAGGACCGACGAGTTACCTCTGAGATTACAGCGCCATACTATTGGCATGCCGAGTCGATGGACTAGGCTCTTACGTATGATCACACAGGCGATGACTTTTTATCACCAGCACCATTAGTCTAGGGTGCTTTTCTGCATTTTTGAGTTTTTGGGTTATGTGACTGATTTTGTCTTAGACACAGAACATCTTTGATAAACTATAAATAGTTATATATATTTTTGATTTTCGGAGTTTTATTTTGGTTAAGTTATATGATCCTGATGCAAATGTTGATTGAAATGCTTTCTTTTATAAATGCTGCAAATGTCTATCTAACACATAATTTGCTAATGAATCAGTTAATGTGTTTAAGTTTCTGGAAATGTGTTGATATTGAATAGAATCAAACTGCCTTTCCAAAATCCTGACCCTTAGGAACATACGATAGATAGCTGGATTCTGAACAGAATATATGCCAGTAAGCTGTGAGATGACAAGTTGTGAGTCTAGCCTGACAAAAAGTCGGCGTATGCCACATGAGATGGCATCAGAGAGAATTTATATCAATGCACTATACTTGGCGATGTTGTTCGTTGATCGACCAATACATACTCCTCTGAAACTCACTAACTCGCCGCTTGGATCAAAAATTTCCCAGGTCGCTGAAGATAGGTTCTACATACTACGGCTAGCTCCGTCGGCATATCCAACGAATGATTCCAATAGGTTCGACATCTGCAACAAATGAAAAAATGGATTACCTAACCAAAATGATCACTCTTGGTGAAAACAAAAATGTAACAAAATCATATAAAGAGGTTACTACCCTTAGTCAAGCATATTAACGCTAAGGTACAACCCGTTTGCGGGGTTGCGCCAGTGGAATTCCATCGTAATCTACTAGCTTGTAGGCTCCTTTTGCTAACACTCGTTTAACAATGTAGGGACCCATCCAAAAATATTGGAACTTACCTGCTCCCAATTTATCGGATTCCTGATCGTAAAGCAAGACCAGGTCACCTTCTGAGAAGACACGGGGTTTGACATTTTTGTCAAACTGCACCTTAACTCATTTCTTATGGGCTTCGTTAGCCAAGGTGACATTACGATGGGTTTCATCCAATTGGATTAGTTCTAAGAAACGAGCCTCTTCCTCTGAAGTTCTGGGAGAAGGTCGATTGCAAGCTTGAGAGATGAAATCTCACATTGAATTGGTAAGACGGCTTCCAGGCCATACACCAGCTGGAAGGGTGTAAACCCGGTTGCATTTCTTATCGAGGTTCTGTATGCCCACAAGGCTGAGTACAGGATTAGGTGCCAACTCCGTTTGTGGACTCCAATCATCCTTTGCAACATGCGCTTTAGGACTTTGTTGATGGCCTCAACTTGTCTGTTAGCTTGCGGATAATACAGAGTAGAACTGTTGTGGGACAATCCTAGTTTGGCAGCCAATTCGACCATCATGTGATTGCGAAAATGCGATCCATGATCTGTGACTATAGCCTATGGAACACCGAACCTAGAGACTACATGATTGAAAAATAAAAGAGCAGTCGTTTTGCCGCTGTTGTTTAATGTAGGCATCGCCTCGGCCCATTTCGTAAAATAGTCAACTGCGACTATGATATACCCATGCCCCCCAGCTGAGGTGGGGTTACATGTCATGAAATCTATGCCCCATTTAGTGAATGGCCCAACAACAACTACTGGTTGCAAAGGTGCGGGTGGTATTTTGATTTTGCAGTCGAAGATTTGACAAGCATGGCAACTTCTGACTGCAGTTATGCAATCTTTGAACATTGTTGGCCAAAAGTAGCTTGCTCATAAAATCCTTTGCACCGTAGCGTAACCAGATTGATGCCCCCAACACGCGCCTAAATGACAATCATTCAGGACTTTTTCGGCCTCCTCATGGGTGAGGCACCTTCGCAGAACTATATTGATACCGCGACGGTAAAGTGTATCACCGATGATCATGTAGTCTTTTGCTTGGTATCGAGTACGTTGTTGTTCAGAGTGAGAGGTATTAGGCCTGTGTGTTTGGGTCTGGAGATAGATGATTATATCTCTGTACCACGGATCGCTTGATGATATCATAAACAAAGATTCATCCACGATTGTTGCTTTGGATGTTGAATCGTTGGACGACGATGGGAAATCGCATAATAATTCCGCGAAAACTAGAGATTTATTTGATTTGGACTTTACGAATTCCAAATCAAACTCTTGCAAAATAGCTAACCATTTTGAATATTTGCCCCCAAGTAACTGACGTGACAGAATGTAAGTCATTGGGTTGCAATTTGATAAAATGGTAGTTTTGCGAAAGAGGCTATAGTGTCGAAATCTCCGTACTTCTTGAACAGCTGCAAGAGCTAGCTTTTCAACGTAGGAGTATTTTTTTTCTGTATCATTTAAGTTTCGGCTTAAATAATAGATAGGACGTTTGATTCCATTTTCTTCTTGAACTAAAACCATTGTGATGGTTGTATCTGCTACAACTAGATACAGGTTAAAGTCTTTTTGATAATCAGGAGCGTACATTAATGATGCTTTTATTAGGGATTCCTTTAGAGCATCAAAGGAAGCTTGCACAACCTGATCCCAGTTGAAGGGTACTTCTTTTTTCAAAAGACGTGTATAACCTTAGCAAGTTTGGTGTAATTTGGAATGAACCTCCTCAGAAAGTTCACTTTCCCTTGGAGTTTTTGAATCTGAAGCAAATTTGAAGGTGGAGGCATATCGATGATTGCTTGAACCTTACATCGGTCGAGTCGAATCTCGTCCTTAGAAACCACGAAGCCAAGTAAATGAACAAAACCGACACAAAACACACACTTGTGTAGAGTCGTATCTTGTAGTGTCGGCAACGTAGAAATATAGCTCTCAAATGCCGCGGATGATCAGTCTGCTTTCGCGAATGAGCCGGAAGATTGTTGAGATATGGTTGAACGATGTTCTTGATGTCATGGAAGGAATAATTCATAGACCTCTGAAAAGTTGCCCCTACGTTCTTTAAACCGAAAGGTAATTTGCACTACGCGAATGTGCCCCATGGACATATAAATTCAGTCTTCGACTGGTCCTGTGGGCGGATATTTATTTGATTATACCCGGAAAATCCATCCATAAATGAAAATATTTCGCATCCGGCGCATTCATCAATTATCTGGTCGATGAAGGGTGTAGGGTAGTTATCCTTTGGACAAGCTTGATTAACATCCCTGTAATCAATGCACACTCTAATCATCCCTTGCTTTTTCATCACGGGAACAATATTCGATACCCAATTAGTTAGAGGAATCGGGTAAATGAAACCAGCATGTAAAAGTTTTTCAACTTCTGCACTAATGGATGCAGCTTTCTTCGGGTGCACCTGCCGAAGCTGTTGTCGTACTGATTTTACATATGGATACATCTTGATTTCGTGTTCAACTATACTCGAGTCAATGCCTGGCATTTCTTCGTATGACCATGCAAAGACATCTCTAAATTCGCGAAAGAGAGCGCAATATATTTTCAGTTCTGAAGAAGAACAAGATTTGCCGACATGAATATTCTCTACAACATTAGGTTTGATCGAGATATTTATGGCGACAGTTTCTTCAATATTGGACAAATTTCACTCGGAATCCACCGTATTTACAGTATTTGATAGAAAATCAAAAACTAAAGGATGATCAAGGTCATTGGAATATTCTTTGTTGTAATCCAGAAGATGGGAACAATGGCGGTAATCTTCCCATGGTGCCTTTCCTATCATCATCGACTAAATAATTCCTTCGTCTGTAGAATGTACATGTGACCAAGGATCTGATGAGGTGCATATTCTTTTGACCTATCTACCCAAACACTCGATGAGCATTGATTTGGGTTTGCTGCCCAGGCTGAGAAGATTGATTGCTACAAAATCTCTATTGGGCTTGGAGGCAAAACCTGTTGATGATCCATGCTAACAAAATGTTCGAAAATCTTCTGAATGGAAGATATCATATTGCAGGTTCCTACTGTTTCCACTTCCGCCAAATTACTCAGAGGCGGTAGGGAAAAAGTACCCATCAAGGTAGGGTATTTCACTAGGCCTACTCCGAAATTTTGAAGTGAATGAGAGCTTCCATGGATCATTAGAATGCTTCTTGTAACTTGTGAACAGTTGGGGAGAAAGGTTTGTTGATCAACGATTGTAATTCCTCCTTGGAAAGGAAATGCAATCTTTCTAAAGTAGGTTGATACAACAGTAGCCATAGCATAAATCCAGGGCCTTCCTTGTAGGATATTGTAATCGAGGTTTCCATCGATAACTTCGATGTCAATTTCTATTGTCTTGTCCCCAAGTTCAACTTGCAAGTTACTTAAAATCCCATACGGGGTGTATGTTCATCCATCGAATGCTTTTAATGTTGTTGATGATCTTGAAAAGGGTGGTGATCCTAAAGTTTTCCAGCAACTCATTGACATAATGCAAGTAGATGCCCCCTCATCAATAATTGTTCGATGAACTATTTTGTTGAGGGCTTTCACTTGGATGAGGAAAGTGAGTTGAGCTGGTAACTGAGGTTCAAATCCTTTATGATTAAAGGCCACAATATTGGAATCCGTTGGGTCTATACCACCTATTGTTGATAATAGAGCCTGCTTTTGGGAGGGGCAATTTGCAGTACTTCAAGTGTCGACATAGCGGACGACGATTGGGCGAGATCCTCTACTATATTATAATTTTGTGCTACTCAGGCATGAGGATTAAATGTCAATTTGTGTACTACTCCCTTTGGTGGCTTTATTGTTAGCTTAGGAATGATGGGTGTCTCAACTTCGGTTGAAGTTGTTATCAAACTATTAGGTTGATCTGCAGCCTTGTTGTTCGACAGCTGTGGATTCCCGTAACCTTTATTCCTTGTCGGTATCAAATTATCATTTTGTTGTTACGAAATGGACAACATAAGCACTTGGGAAGGGGAAGCATTGTCGCTAGCAACTATATTGGTTTCTGGGTTTGGAAACAGATCAATCAATACCGTTGAGGTTTTTGAAATCTTAAATAATTTCTTAATCTCAGCTTTATATGAACAATCTTTCGTCCAATGGTCCTCATCACATATGTGACATGGCCTGGGAGGTTTCCTTTGCCCAGAAGGGTTTGTAGAAGATTTTTCAAGAGACGAATCGTCATGTTTCTTCTTTTTGCTTTTCCCTTTCTTCTTGCCCCATGGCTGCTTTAGTTCTTTGCCTTTGTCGGTCGACACGGCATTAACCTCTGAGGCAAGAAGTTCTTCATTTGCATTTTGACCAGAAACCGTACAGGCTTTCTTAGATGTAGCCTTTGTGGTTTTCGTGTTGGTTGTACCTATCACGCCATCGCCAGCATGAGAGTCTTTGCTTGATTTAGGAGGAGGAGGAACGGAAAACTCTGGTCTAGGAGCATCAGGAATTTTGTCATAGAGTGTGCCAGACTGAGTATAGATCAAGTCTAGATATTGTGCACGAGCAATGACTTTCTCTTCAGTGACAACCCCCCCTTTAGCCACATATTCTTTAATAGAAGGTAATAATGACTTAATAAGCCATTCAGCTAGCAGCTGATCAGGAAAATGTGTTTTTACCATTCGATGACGACGTCGCCACTCATGAATATGATCAGATATGTGAGTGGCTGTCATCTGCTTAAAATTGGTAAGAAGATCCATTCCTGTTTCGTACCTTATGGGTAACTGAAAATGGGTTTAAAAGGTTGTGGCAAGGGTGTTGAAGTTATCGAATGAAGCTCTAGGCAATTCGATGTACCATTTTGCTGCAGGACCAGTTAATGTTCGCTGAAAGAGGGAAGTCTAATCGAATCATCATTGAGAGTGTTGGACGAACACCACAGATGAAAGGTCATCACATGATTCGACGGATCTTCACCCGGATTTCCATTGAATTTAGGAATATCTGACAGAAGTTTATGAGGAATCGCCAGCCACCAAGGGGCGTAAGCAATTGGATCATTTGTTAGTTGATTCAAATCTAGTAATTCCAATGTTGCGATGAAAGGCAACTGTTGATTCAGGTTTGGCAAAGCATACCCAGGATAAGATGGGATCGCTTGAGCAGTGGGTCTTTGCATACCAGCATAATGTATTTGATGCTGATAACTTTGATAAGGTTGATGGGCATAACCATTATGATATGATTGATGGTGACCGTTTTGAATATACGGTTGCCCATTACTTGCAAAGCTTTGTTGCTCAGGTCCTCAGTAAGCTTGTTGGAATTGTGGTTGTTGATATTGCACCAGCCATGGTTGTGAAGCCATTTGCTGTTGTCCAATACTGGATGTTTGACCAAGATGAGGGGTGATAGTACCCATTTGAGCCTGAGTCGCTTTAGTTAAGGAGCCACTAATCAGCGATTGCGGTTGAGTCGTTGAGACAGGGGGTTGTTGTATTACAACCTGAGAGACTTGAGGTTGACATACAACAGGAAGCACTTGTACTTGCGACATTGTTACAATCGCTGGTGTAGTGGGAATATTCGACACAGGTAGATTTGGTTGCATTGAATATACAACTCTTAGTTGTTGAGGCAGTATTGGCACCCAACCACTGGATGCAATTCCAGCTTGACCCGAATTTTGTTGTGAATTCTCATATGGTTGTTCTCCTAGAGGGAATAATGAAAAGGCATACTGACCCCATATGGCGGCAATCCAGTGTTCAAAGGAAAAATTGGTCCTTGTAGACTGGACTGCCCAAATTGATACTATTGTGGAGGATCAATTTGCTGAGACTCAACATAAGAAATTCCAGATATTATTCCGGATGAACAAACGGGAACAGACCATACTGTCAAAACAGTCCCTGGGTGGACTCCATCTAGCGGTTGAGAGCTAGTTGGGACAGATGGTACACCAGCGAACATTGTCGGAGTAGTGGCAGGAAGTTCTGCTACTGCTGTATCGGATGACACAATCCTAGATGTCGATGGTTGTTCAGACATATTGAGTCTATCCAAAAGACTTCCTAGCGATTCTACAGGAACTTGCGATGAAGGTTGACTATCTTCTGAATTAGAAGGATATAGGTGGATCCCAGTTCCAAAATGCAGTGGGGTACTAGATGGAATATCCTCCACAATCTCTTCTATTGCAATTAGTCCAGGTGGAAGAGGTAGACCGTCAGGTCCGTAAAATATTTCTGGTGCCGAAGAAGGTACACACTCTGTAGCGATAGATGTTGGAGGGTTAACACCTTCTGAATCAGTCCTAGATGGAACTGGTTCAGGAATAGATGTGTTTACCGTTACAGTAGGATCAGTTCTAGTGTCCTCTTGTAACTGTGGAACTTCTTCTATAGAGGCAGGGATACCAGAAATAGTTGGAGTAACTGGAGTTTCTGAGGATGTTGAAACACAAGTTTCAAACAAACCAGGAGACTTTGACCCAGTTAAACAATATCGCTTGGCCCGGAATGGTTTCTTTTCCGAAGTCAAAGACGGTTGACTCGTTAGTCTCCGCAAACGACGAGGTTTTGATTTACTTTCTTCCGCGATTGCGGATTACTTGATCAACTCAAAATAAAAAGGGGAAAATGTTATTTCGAAATATGACGCTTTGACACAACTTGCTTTTTCAATTTTTACGAGTCGAGAAAAAGCTAAAGATGACTCTAGTCACCTTCGATTTTTTAATGACCCTAAAGTGACAAGTGCTCAGATGGACCTTTTCTTTTAAGGAGTCTGAAAAGGAACGAAAGTGATTACTCTGGAAATCTAGACAGAGGGATTACCAAACCAATCGCAAAACTGCAAAATACTTTTTACGATACGGAAATCAATCTTCCCGAATGCTGTGTTCAGTGCATTGTGATCGATAGGGCAGCAGACATGGCTTCCTAAGGATAAAGGATGTAGCCTATTGTGGTCTCCCAATATATACTCGACGGTACGTGGGAGCACAAGTCCATACTAGCACTTTTCGTCTCAAAGAGGAGGAATCACCCAACCTACGATGAAAGCGATAGTTACCAGGCTTTACGACGCTGGAATACGTCTCTAGCCTAGACTTCTAAATGTTGTGCATTAGGTTCCAAAGCGTTTTTATGTTCATTGAGGTTTATTTTACAATTGATCTTTCTTAAGAAGTTTTCCTTTAAGGTTCACCGCGTGATGTAGATATACAATTCCTAAATATGCAATCTAAGATGATAAACAGTCGTTTACTTTCTTTTTGCAATGAAAATCCTAGCTACTAAGGAAAGAGAAATGAAATTCTTTCAACATAGAGCAAAGAGCACACACTATATGCACTTTTCCTAAATCAATTCTAGCATGCAGTCTTAATGCAAATGCACATGCATGTATTGCTTTTCAGTTTCCTTAATGTGAGAATGAAAAAAAGAAAACAAAGTATAGATCTGAACTATCTTCTTTCAAAGCAACTGTACCAACAATTTTCTTTTCAAAAAAAACGGAAGTAAAGCCAAGACGACACTTTGCGATTTCGAATTTAAAATTATTTTCAACACTTGAAATACTAATGATTTAGATCAAATACAATGGCAAAAGTGTAATCGACTATCTAAAAGAGGAATGTTTTGTGACACTCTTTTTCTTGACTGAAAATGACACTTGCGACACTTTCAAATCAAAAGACGACAGTTCGATTAAGCTACTATTTGCAAAGGAGAACTGTAAATGATGAAAAATACATTAAAAAACATTCACAATTCCTTTTGATGGAGGCTGAATAATGCAAAGGAAGATGGTTTCAACAGTGATATACTGATCATAGACAGCAAAACTACCGAATAAAGATGAAGACAATGAAGAAAAAACCAAAATTTGGAGGCAGAAACAGTCTTAGTCAATCATCGTACCTGTAACACAGGGAAGCAAGGATGCATCTCACCTGAAACACACGGGAGGTGCGATGCATCTAGGTTACCAAGAAGAGACAATGCGATGGTCCAAGGATGAGACTGTGCTTGGTTTTCACTCACAGTTTGCAGCTAAGTTCAGGGATTTAGGCTGAGCTAATGATAGGCAGTAAACACAAAGTATAGGGGCTGATCTAATGAGGTTATTTGAGCTACCACCAGGGCACTTAGGATGTTTGCAAGCTAGATGTTCAGTTCATAAACCAACCCAGAGATTGACTGAAGCAGCGTTGATCTACTTTGCAGTTGCATAGAAAAAGCAGTTCGAAGGCTAGCTGGCTTAACTTCAGGCTCCGTCTGTGGTTTATAAAGCAAACAACAGTAACAAAACAAACAAACTATTCGCTCCCCAGTGGAGTTGTCATTTTGTTATCGGGAAAACTAGTGTCCATTCAGAGAGTGCTAGTCCCACTAAGACGGGTAACTATCTTAGAAACAAACAAACTAAAGTCACTTGTGTTTTCCTTTATGAGAGATAGATGAGAGAGAAGCAGAGAGTAGCAACCTCAGTCTTTCGCTAGTCTCCTTGTTTGTTTCCTCTCTCCTTTTATAGAGATTTCACCACTCCTTTCTCACTTGTCCCGCTTCAAAGAACATCTGTAGAGTCAAGGCAGGAAAATACCATCAAAGCATAGAGATCTATAACCATAAATAATGTAGGATCAGATTTACATTAACCATATAAATGCATACACAAACAAGATTCAAAGATATACAAGAATATGGAGGAAAACTCAAATAGCTTTATTGATAGAAGTAGTAGAAGAGAGGATTACAACCAAGCTGTCTAATCTAGCATCATCCTCCCAGCATGAAAGCCCTCTTCACCTCATACAAGGCAAGATCACCCAACAATGTCTTCAAAGAGAAACCAACAACACTTCCTTGCAAAGTACAAAATTCCAGCCTCTGGATCTCAAGGATGAGGGATCCATATATAGATGTTTACAGGAGAGTGAGTTAGCTTCTGAGATTTTGATTAGTGTCATTTCACTGATAGTTCTTGGTTCCACTTGGAGATTTCAGATCTCTTACTCACCCCTGGGTGAATTCAGAGAGGCAAGTGTCATATGAGCAGTTTCTATAATATTCTCTGGGTTTCCACCTAGCAAACTGCTTCTACCATTTGTCTGCTCTCACTCATCGCAGCCCCCATGTGTAATAGGTGAGATGCATCGCACCCTATGCATGGAGCAGCCTGTATGGTCCAGTTTTGACCAGTTCTAAGTAGTTTTTCATGGAGAACTTCTGGGAGATGATGTAATCAGCTGACCTTGTTCCTTTAGGGTATGAAACAACACTTTTATGGGTTTAGAAGCCCTTGGTTTATGGACATATGTGATTGGGGTTATAGTGCCCAAATATGTCTATAACATAGAACCTAAGGATTGATGAAAGGATAAGTATCAACATTTTATTTCAGTTTTATTATGCATGTGATTTATGATTCTGGTTTATCATGACAAGTGATATATGATTCTGATATATGATTTTGATCTACGATGGTTGTGTTTTGAGCTAACCTGATGTGATGTGTTTATACATGATGATTTGGTCAAATATTCTAGCTTGATTTGTTGTGATAGGAAGTAAACCGGATTGCAAGTGTACCTTATTGACGAACTATCAATGAGGTATGATTTGAGGTTATTTCAATTTATTTTAAATCTAATGAAAGTTATGTGCTTGGTACAAGAAGCACAGAAATGGCTAGTTGGATGGGTGAAATTGACTGCAAGAATTAGCAGCAGTAGTGAAAGAAATTGGAACATGCAGCAGTATGTTGGTAAAGCACTTTAGGAGCAGGGCCATTATGGGACACTGGTACCCAATAATGTCCATTGACTGCCATGAGCATGCTATGAATGGTATGATGGTTTGAGGTAGGTATATGCCTTGGTTTTGTATCTTTCGATGCAAGGAAGCCTTACCAAGGGATGGATCGCCTAGGTTAGGGGATACTAGGGAACTTGGAAGGTGAGTGACTGCATGGAAGGGTGTGACCGAATTTCTTGAGGGACTGTATAGCGGAGAAGGGAAGGTCACATATATATTGGTTTTGGTCATTAGCATTGCCAGATGGAATCAGATGCACATTGGGAGTGCACCATGGAACAATGAGTCGATAAATTTTCGCTGAGAGGACAAGTGGCATAGGATTGTAGTGTTGGACATTGGATGCAGCTTTGACTGTGGCAGTGGATTCTGGACTTCCTGGGAAGGATGTGAATCCTGGTATTATTTTGAGGGTGGAGGTGTAAGTCTCTAGATTCCCTTGTTGATTGATACGAACATCGTATTCTCTTATTTTATGGTTTAGTAGATGTGCATATGTGTGTATGTGGTTATTGTAAATATCATAATGAGTTGTGTTAGAAAGCTCCAGCATGTTGTATGGTTGTTATCTGGTCATGTTGTTATGTTTTAGCAGATGGTCATTGTAAATATTGCAACGAGCTATGTTATAAAGCTCCATGGGCAATATGTTTTGTTTTCAGCAATCTTATTGGTTATAGGTGTCATTGAGCACCAATGACGGTGTTCCCCCAAGGGGGAGGGTTCTGTAATAGTCCTAGTTAAAAATATGTAAAAATATATAAGACCATAGTTAGTGGGACACATATTCCAAGCTAAATGTTGGGCAAGACATCCTAGGGCAGTTGGTTGTTTATGGCTAAAGAAATTGGAAAAGGCAATGGCTAAGGCTTTGGAAAGGAAAAAAGGCATTTTGGCACATTTATTTATGAAAATAAAGGAAATTAGGAGAAAAGGAAGGTGAAAGGTCACAGGTTGCATGTGAGGAGGAAGTTGAAGGAAAATAATTGAAAATGAAGAAAATAGAGGCCTCATTCATAAAAAGGCTTCTGAGGATCAGTGGGTCAGTGTAACCTTTTGTCAGTTGAGTTTTGGAGCTCTCTCATTATTGTCTCTCTCTCTCACTCTTGGACACTTTTTCTTGGAGAATTTTTTCATTGGAGAAAGAAAGGAAAAGAAGGCAAGAGGAAGCAAAGATCAATCAGGGAAAGGCAGGATCAAGCAGCTACAACATGATTCATTGCAGGTATCGATTTGCATGTGTATTTTCCTTGCTAGATTTGGCATGCATGGTATTGCATGTGCTTCTTTTTCTGTTATGGCATGGGTTTTTCCAAGTGTAACAGTGGTTTCATCCTAGCCTTGCCATTTTTGGATAGCCATAGTGTGATGGGGCTCTCATGTTTTGGTTGAGCTGGATTTCTGAATGGATTCGACGCTGAGTGGGGTCGATCTCCGAATGATAGAGCACATGGTCTAGTGGTCCCTAAAGTGGATTGTGGATCATGATAAATCCACTAGCCTAGTGACCCCTGAGCTAGACTATGGGTTGCGGTAAAGCTAGGATTGTGTTGCCTCAGTGGACTTAGGAATCCTTGTCGGTGAATGACAGGATATATGGTAAAGATAAGAGGTGTTTTTCTCTCTGTTGAATCTAGTAATATTGGGTTTGGGATCTGCGGTAAAGCCTGGAGAGTGGGTCTCAGTTTAGGGCCTAGTGATCTAGGTTTGGATTGCGGTAAAGCCTAAGAGGCTAGGAGACAACAAAATTCCTCACGGTGTAGGTGGAGAAATCTGTTGGCATCCATGCTTGTTTGGCCCAGTGATTGGGTGGAGATCATGGTAAAGCCTATAATGATGTGTTCATTGTGTTGGCCTAGTGATCTTAGATGGATTACGATAAAGCCTGGTTTCTATTGATGAGGATGAGGTCGTTTAGCCTCGATATGCCCTGGTTGGTTCTTTTGGATGGAGTCCCACATTCATGCTTGGAATATGGCACAGGGGTCAATGGCTAGAGAGAGATTTAGCTCTGCCATTCGATGGTTAGGTGGAACGTCGTAGTCCCATCTTCGGTTGGTATATTGCATTCATTAATGAGAAATTCATTCCCTTGATTTTCATGTGTAATTGTACTGATGTATATGTATATTTTATGGTTGATATGCTTATGATATTTCTGTCCCTATTATGCTAGTTATATGTATGTTTTATGACAGTAGCTATGTATGGCCCTCAACATGTTTTTACTTGTAAATGAATGGATAATGTATCTATGGAATTATAGATGATAATGCAACCAATGACATGAGGGAACAATGGTTCATAGCGATTTTCAAATAAGTATGAGATCCCTACAGATAATTATGTTGTTTACACCTGTAGGTTACATGTTGATGATATATTTAACGAAATGCATGACATGGCTAGTAGGGGTCTGATTGAGGTGTTGTTCAATTTATTGATTTTGCATCATTGTTTCCCTGTTCTTTTACTGCTCCTGAGATATCATTCCATTATGGGCAGTGACCTCAGCTCTGGGCTTGAAAAAGTGGCTCAAATCCCAGGGTCACTGGCATAGCACTGACAAATTTAGTCTTTGGTTGTTGGAAAGAAAGCATATGAGAGCGACTTTGGGGTATGGATGCTCTCTTGCCTATAACATGGGAGTGATTGAAACCTAAGATGTCTAGAACATCAGTGGGACCCATGGACATCATGTCTAAGTGGCTGACATGTCTCTTGAGGGTTCTGTTGTTGATGTGTATAGGTTGGTTGATGAGTTCTGTTGATTCCACTTTCTTAAGGTCACATAGGAGGTCGAATCCAATCATAGTAGCCTCTTGTCGCATGTTCACCCGGTTGGCATGGTTACTTGGGTAGATGTGGGAGGCGGGTGTTACAATTCGCACCAATGAACTTACCTAAAGAGAATTCACTTGAATCTCTTATTAACGATGCGGAACATAACCATGGTAGTTCTCCACATTTTATTGCAGTGAGAAAGGACACAAAAATGGACAGAATTGAAGGTGTTAATTCTATAGGCCTAGTTTCTAGAGACCCTGTTGCACAATCTGAGGGTGGTATTGTCAGACATAAAAGCCTTACTCGAAACAAAGGAAAAGGAAAGGAAATTCCAAACAGAGAAACAACATTCCCTCAATATAAATTTGATAATAGAATATCAAATACGATGTCCATAACATCTAATTGATATTATACACTTGTTACATCTAAACAATCAGAGATGCCAATACCCTTTTATGATCAAATATTTGTCTTGGGAGTTATGCAAGCAGGAGAACAGGGTCCTATGCCTTTCTCTATTCTTCATCACATATCCACCCAATCACAGGTCGGTCCTGGCCCGATGTTAATAGTAACCCAAACCCATTTTGAACAGAAAGGTCATTTACATGCATCACCACTACCACCTTTGCGACCACCTCCAACAGTTCCTTCTGGTGTAACTCCTCAAGTGGTGGAAGCTAGTCCTAGCCATGCATATTCTTACATACATTCCACAAGTTATGTCCAACCTCCTCTTCCTTCAGGTTCACCTTTCCAGACATTTGACTCTACTACAAATAGTGCAGTTCCACCATTTCTTGGAAGAGATAAAAAAATCAACTGCTCCAAAAGATTACTATATGGAAGGGATAGACAACATCATGATTATCAGTGTGGAGCGACCATTACCTCCATCCAGTACTTGTTTTCTCTTATAGGTTCCTCTTCATCCACCTCCACCTGTATATTTCCATCCATAACATCAATGTCCAACTAGTTATGGTTATGTTTCCCCAACCACCCCTCCTTGCCCTCTTTTTAATACTTCAACGAGTCCATGGGCTAGTGTATCAACTATTGCTAGAATGTCCGATGAGACCATTTCTTCAACAAGACCTCCTGCACCTCTTCCTCCCACACCCCCATCATTTTCAGTTCCGCAGGCCCCAAATTGTACAATCAACACCACAAACATCAATTGTTCATCCTGTATCTGGTATATATTTTTAGCCTAGTCCAGCTATCTCAATGCCTCCACAAACATCCTCTGGTAATAAGGTATTTGGAATCTTTTCTACATCCAGTGTCGGTCAAAGATATATCTCTCAATATTATCTTTTACCTCCTGCTTTTGTACCTCCTTTGCCTCCTGGTAGGCCTACAACATTGCCAGGAAACCTACCTGGTAGTGTCTCAACTCAACAACAGGGACTTAACGAAAAAACTTGTCCCTAACATGTTCATCTAGCGCAATCTCCTCTACAACCATGACAACCTCCTCAACCACCACAACCACCCCATCCACCTCCATCTCATCCTCCTCAGCAACCATGCCCTCGCTTTCAGCCACAACAACCACTGAAACAGAGACACAGACCCATATTCAGTAATCAATAAATTAACAACATGTACAAATTCAACCACAACCATTGCAAGTGCAACAAAATTATACAATACAAAGTGTGCAACAACACCCACACCTGCTTCAACAACAAGCCCAACAATCTTATTATCAATGCCAAAATCAAGAACATAAGCAACAACACCATGATCAAGGGGAACATGTTTACCCACAATATTAGCGCCAACAAGTTGAAAATGTTCAACAACAAGAATCAGGGTTGACACTACAACAATATTTTAGTTCTGTTGAAGCCATTAAGGTATGTATACAAGTTTGGATATTTTATTTATTTGGAAAATTTGATGTTGAAGGGCAATTTTTGTCACCTTCAATAAATTGGAATCTTTGCTACTGCCACTCGGGCTCTATTGAGCGATCAAGAAAGACTTCATGAGCTTTTGGAACAACACCCAAAATTGATGCACATGCTCTAGGCACCTTTTATAACTTAAAAAAAAAATTGATAGTGACCTTGAATGTTGGAGTAATGTTAGTAAAATTTTGTTCCATCCCATCAAGCCCTTGAAAGTTGGGTTGAGAAAAAAGGATTTTTTTATAAGGATTTTACTGACCTATGTTAGAAGAATGAAACAATTAAAGAAGTTCAAAGCTCAAGTTTATAGTTATATTATGGTGTCCACCCACTAGTAGAAAATGAGCAATTAGTGACTAGGTGACTAAGAAAGTTAGTCACCACAACTTTTCCAAGTGAAATACTACCAAAAATGAGCAATCTTAAGTGATCGAACTAAAAATGACTAACATAAATCACTAATTTAGTCGCGGGTTAAAATATGTGACTAGCTAATAAGTAATACAACTAAAAATGACTAACATGAATGACTAATTTAGTCTAAGAAAAAAAATACAACTACCTAACAAGTACTACAATAATATGAATCAATTTTTTATGTTAGTCATCTTAATTGTGTCAAGCAATCTAAACTTACAAGTGATAGGGGATTGAAAGGTTGTTAAAGATTGGTTGAAAGGTTATCCTTCCTTAAACACTTCTTTATCCTCACATGGTGTATAGGTGAGCCAACTTTGCATTATTTATCTCTAATAATTTGTAATTTTAAAAATATATTTTCTAATAAAAAAATTATTTTATGTTTTTTTAAACATCTATTCATTGAAATTAATTGGATCTAGTTCCAATTTCAAATTAATTTGAAGGGAAATTTTAATTTTTAAGACTATAATATCAAATAAAAACTACTTTAATTTCATATTAACCGACGTAGATCCATCTTAACCCCGAATCTATCAAGTGTCGAGAGGGGTCCAATCTCTCGAGGTGTAAACTTTTTTTTCTAGTGCAAAACTTGAGGAAATGTTTGCACCTCGAGAGATTGGATCTCTCTCAGAACTTGATAGTTATAGGGTTAATATGGATCTAGGTTGGTTATATAATACTATATAATATCTATATTTGTATTTGTGTCTCTTTGTTATTCCCTCTTTCTATCTCACCCCCAAACATACACACTCTCTCTCTCCCTCTCTTCCCCTTCTCTGTCTAACACTCTCTTCCCCTTCTCTCCCTCTCTATCTATATCCTTTTCTCTATTCCCTCCTACTCTCCTCTCTCCCTCACTCTCTCTCCATGACTCCCTTGTCACCTATCCTCTCTCTCCACCTTTCTCCCTCTATGTTTTTCTTGTTCCCTCCCTCTCCTACCCCCTCCAATTCCATCTCTCTCTCCTCATCTCTATATTCCTTCCTCTCTATCCCTTATCTCCCACCTCCCTCTATCTCTCCCCACAAATCACTGTCCCTCTTTTTCTCTCTCTTCCTTCCAACTCTATCACTATCTCTCCCACTCCCTCTCCTTCTCCATCTCTATGTCTCCATCTCTCCCGCTTCCCATTCTCTCCCTATATATATCCTCTCCTCTTCTTTCTCTTCCCTCCTCGCCTCTCTCCCTCACTCTCTCTCCACCTCTCCCTTCTCACTCCTCTCTCTCTCCACCTCTATCTCTCTGTCTTTTTTTTTTCCTCCCTCTCTCCCCCACTCCAACTCCGTTTCTCTCTCTCTCCTCTCTCTTCTTTCCTCTCACTCCCTCTCTCCCACCTCCCTCTCTCGCCCCCCTATCACTCACTCTTTCTCTCTCGCTCTGTCCTCCAAATTTTTCACTATCTCCCTCCCTCTCTCTACCCCCTCCCCAACTCTCTCTTAAATTTGATCACATTGTATTGTGTTTAAGAAATTATCTAAATTAAAAAAACTTAACTGGTTGTATAATATTAAACCTATATTATTGGTCAAACATGTCAAAGAAAATAAAATAATGAAAAACTTTCAAAAGTCATGCACCATATTTAATCTATTATAATTAGTCAATTTGCTTTCTATCATCCCTTGGATCCTTAGCTAAGATGGATCTATGTCGGTTTTAGATATATATATATATATATATATATAAAGAACCGACATAGATCCATCTTATCTTAATTTATTAAAACCTTCATTTAATTTCTATGGGAATATTTTTAGTAGTGGCGAGGATAGAGTGTTTAGATATATCTCAATGTTGTAAAATTAAATTAAAATAAAATATTTTTACTATGAAATAAGTTATGTCTTTTTGGCATGTGGTATTGATAAGCCATGGTATTGGCCCATGGTATTGTAACAAAGCCTATTTAAAAATTAATATCCATGGTAAAGTGAGGGTGAATATCTATGGTTAACAATCTTGTCATATTGTTATAAAATATTTTGATTGTGAAATAATTTATGTTTTTTGGGCATGTGGTATTGATAATCCATGGTATTGATCCATGGTATTGTAACAAATGCTATTTTTTACAAGTTAATAATATCTACTGTAATGTGAGGGTGAATATCCACGGTTAAGAATCTTGTCATATTGTTATAAAATATTTTGGTTGTGAAATAAGTTATATTGGCCCATGGTATTGCAACAAAGCTTATTCACAAGTTAATAACAAAATCAAAATATAACAAATTGAATTTTGTTATTTTATTATTAATTGAGGTGATATCTAAATGTTTACACTCATCCCAATATCATTTTTAACCCTTTTTTTTAACTTAGCGTCTTACGCAAAAATAACGAGTTCTTATTAAAAATAAATTATTTAACCCAATTTCAATTTATATATTTTATTTTATATTATAAATGTTTCTTTTATTTTTTCCATTATAAATATTTCTTTTCTTTTTCATTTCCAGTTTAGCATTGCATTCAAATAAAATATTCACAGACTACAACATCACATTGTAGCACTGCATTTTTTTGCCTTGTCTATATCAGCGTGGAAATGCTAGAAGAAGGAAGACCATCAACACGATCTATGGATTTCATGGGATTCGAACCCCAGATGGAGTTTGCATGGGAAACACCTGAGGAGAGCATCAACGATTAGATGGAGGAAGGGAAAGGTCATTCAACATGGAGATTTTGGTAATTTTTACATGGGTATGAATTTGGACTCTGGAGAGTTCTTCCTTTTTACTAAAGATGATTTTTGTTCTTATGGTTAAATAATTTTTGAGGGTCTATATGATCAAAGCATATTTTTTATCTAGATTTGAGGGTTTAATGATTATGATAATGCAGATCTTGAAGATTTGGTATTTTTTACATGGGTATGAATTTGGATTCTGGAGAGTTCTTCCTTTTTACTAAAGATGATTTTTGTTCTTATGGGTAAACAATTTCAAGGGTTTATATGATCAAAGCATAAATTTTATCTAGAGTTGAGGGTTTAATGATTATGATAATGCAGATCTTGAAGATTTTGGTAATTTTTACATGAGTATGAATTTGGACTCTGGAGAGTTCTTCCTTTTTACTAAAGATGATTTTTGTTCTTATGGGTAAACAATTTCGAGGGTTTATATGATCAAAGCATAAATTTTATCTAGAGTTGAGGGTTTAATGATTATGATAATGCAGATCTTGATTGCGACGAACAATTCATGAAAAGACAATGCACAAGTAAGCATTTTACATGTCCTTATTGAGATTTTGGTAATTTTTACATGGGTATGAATTTGGACTATGGAGAGTTCTTCCTTTTTACTAAAGATGATTTTTGTTCTTATGGGTAAACAATTTCGAGGGTTTATATGATCAAAGAATAAATTTTATCTAGAGTTGAAGGTTTAATGATTATGATAATGCAGATCTTGATTGCGGCCAACAATTCATCAAAAGACAATGCACAAGTAAGAATTTTGCATGTCCTTATTGTACAAAGGGTTTAATGATTATGATAATGCAGATCTTGATTGCGGCCAAAAATTCATCAAAGGAAAATGGACAAGTAAGCATTTTGCATCTCCTTATTGTACATATCAGTTCGCTCCTCCCTAACTTTTCTAGGGTCAGAATGCATGAAATTTTATTTTTTCTTTTCACCTTTTTTTAGTGTTTGATTGTTTGTGTAATGGAATCTACCATGCCCAAATTCAAAGGGCTCGAGTGATGCAAGAAAATTTTCTGTAGGATGAAAATGCTAGACCTTCCTCAAACTTTGTTACATGAAATTAAAATTTCTTGTAATCATGAACATAAAATATTTTATGTTTCATCCTTAGATTCTGATCTCAATGCCTACAGTTTTAAACCATGTTACTATATTTTAAGTAGAATATACTTAGATCCATTAAACCTTACAACTCTCCAAAGCTTAGGTTAATTTCAGCTAAAAAGAATGAACCTGAATGGCTTTTGCAATTTAGATTCAATGCTTACAAACAATGATTAAAAATGGAAGAACCCAAATGGTATGATAACTTTTACCCACCCATCAATTTCCAAGACCTTTCCTATTATTCTGAACCTAAACAGAGAGAGTAGAAGAAGAAGAGGAGCCTAGATGAGGTGGACCCTGACCTGCTTGATACTTTTCAAAATTTGGGCATGCCCTTGACTAGAAGAAGAGATTGACCAACATTGTTGTAGATGTTGTTTTTGACAGTGTTTTCATTGCTACCATGCATAGGTAGACTATATAGACGGTTGATGTTATCTTTTGTTTGTTATAAGAGGTAATTCAAGAGTACCTTTATGTCATTAGGAGGTAGCTTGGCAGGGTTGTTCCTCCATTGATAACTATTATGTTGCATTGTATTTTTTTTTTAGTGATAGTTCCTTCTATTAAATCCCCAAGCACACTTTGTCACCCATGGAAATATCCACTTATTTTAGGATGAATGAGATGGAGACCAGGCAGTTTGAGAGGACTCTTATTGTTGTAGATGAGAGGAGTTCTATGAGGTGAGAGGAGTTTTGTGACATATATTGAAGGATGCACTGCACCATTTTATGACACCAATCATCTCCATGCCACAGTAGTGGATCTCTATTGCACCGAGGGAGCAACAATAAAGTATTCCACTGTAAATAATTGGTATGTTGGGGATGAGGAATGCAGATGTGGGATTTATAATTTTATTACGAAAAGAGGTTTGTGTGATGGAGACAAATCCTATAGGTAAATCGTATCATTATATTTCTATGAAATCTCGGAATGTGTTCAATACAGAAATATGTATGTACTCTTGAATTTATCTATGTTGTAATAAGATCAAGAATAAAGTTGTCATTGCAAATAATTGGGATCTACCATGTAAGTTTACTTTACTACATGGAATTCTTGATTTGTTAGATCCCAACTAGTTAGGGTTGAATTTATTTTTGTTGTAATCAGATTAAGAATAAAGTTGTCATTTTAATCACTGAAATATACCATGTAAAATTTAATGACTACATGAAATTGTTTATTTGTTAGAGCCCAACTTATTAGGATTATGAAGAGTCCTCTTTCATGACAATATTTATGAATGCTCTATTCTTGCTCAAAGAATTACATATTACAGAAAGGTGGAAAATAAATGAGATGCAACTGAATGGTTTCTGTTTTAAAATGTGTGGAGGGAGTATAAAATCATTTTTAGTTGTGTTCAAATATTTTGGAGCACCCACTAAAGTGCTTCAATTTCCTCCTAGTTAATTCCATTTCTACTATCCCAATGCTTCTAGAAGTCCTTCTCCAAAGTGATCTCTTAACTATCTTGGAGGGAAATTGATTACTTGATTGGAACCCACGAATTACAATTTGATTAGGAGTAAGGGATGAGAAAGCTTCATATTCTTCAATATATTTGCAAGTTAAAAGCATATCGAACGATTTCCTTTCTGTTTAATTGATACGACAATCACTCGACAATTTTTTAGGATTTTGAGACCTTTTTCAATGGTTTTTGTTTGTTTGTTTGAATGTTATGTTATCAATTAAAGAAATTAAAGAAAATATGAAAAAGATGTAATAAAAGGATTTTTTGTTTTAATGCCTAAGAATGCCTTGCTAATATGAAGGGCTTGGTATTTTCTTGACTCAAGATTAGTCGCATTTGACTTCCTAGAATTTCTTTTAATTTCATTTTTTTGTGTTTATATTGTTATCCTTGAAGTTGGTGATCTACTATGTGTGTAATAGGAAGTATTAAATACTAAACACTCTCAAAGGTGATATTGATGGATGACTGACTTTAAATGACCCTACTTGACACTTTAGTATTACATGATCATGCAAAGAAATTATTAATCAATATTAAAGGGAAGATGATTAACGTGCAATGTTTCTTGGCTTGTCATATAATTACTGCATTTTGGCCCCCAATAATATATTTGAGGCTATGTTTTGGTTGTTACTTGTGGAGATTCCCTTTGGCTCAAAAAAACATCGAGGATAAATGTCCACTGCATTAGCATTGGACATCATCAAAGAGGAATTCACCAAAATCAGTGGAGGACATGGGAGCAATTGGTAAAATGAATGGATAACTCTAGAGAAACACTAAGGCACCATAATTTCTTGTGTATTTAGATTCACTCGAAATTAACTAGTCACAAAAAGTACCCTTTCTTTTTTTTCGAATATTTTTGTGTATACATAAATACTAAAAACACAATTTCAGACTAATTATTAAAACTAATAATTATCTGATAGTCATAATTTATAATTAAATAGTATAATATGATTAATATTATTGGACAAAACTATAGGGTCTGATTGTGAGGGGCATTGTGACAATATATGTACACTTCTCATTGTATTGGACAATCATCTCTCAGAGTGTGATATCCATCCAATGAAATGTATTCCCAATGGCCATTGTGGGATTGAAATTTTTTATTTCAATGGAAAAGTGGTGACATATTTTCTTAGGCCTTAGTGTTCTGCTTCCCTAAGGTTTTGACACTACTCATAGCTAGCACCTTCATTCAACCAAGTGAGGTACTCATCTTGGAAATTTGAATCATTTTGTCTTCACAATGCAATATGATGTTGGATCAATCTCATGATCCTAAAACATAGGTCATAATAGCGAGAAACTTTTACTGTGGGCAAAAGAATATCCAAATTTAAGGAACATGACTCTTTTAGAACAAGCAATAAAGATATCTTTTACACTAATCTTTTTTTTTTTTCCATTTGTTTTCACAAGTTATCTATTGCGTGATATTTTTAACATGTAACTTAGTGGGTATGATTGTGTCTAAGGTTTTGTTGAAGGTTGAATACTAAGTTTCTAAGGTGTTATTTTATATGGTGGCATTTTATTTCTTTTGTTTATACAGGTCATCTAGCCGCATAGTGGCCACTATCGAATGTTGAGGTATATGTTGTATAAATATTTTATATTCTACTTTATTTTATATTCAAGTATTCATCGTCTTTCATGTTTTATACTCTACATTGTATCTTCTTTCATTTTCAGGAGAGAAACTCAATATTGATGGTAAGAAGTAGCAATTGAAGAAAGAGGAGAACAATAACACTGAAGCGACAAATGCAAAATGAGAGAGAGAAGAGAATCTGTCTAGTGATACCCTTAGAGCCAATATCTTGCATAAGACACACTCATAGAGACTGATGGTCAAGCCTTCAGAGTTGGTGAATTCACTTGCAATGCTTTGGCAACACAGTGATAATGTTTTGAAATGATAAAACAATATTTCATGTGTAAATTATAGTCCAACTGATATTAAGTTGGAAACTCATATTGTAATACTTGATATTTTATATAATAAAATTTATATGGTTGAAATTATTTTTATTTGCACTTGATATTATTTAGTCTCGTAATTAATATATGTAACTTTGTGTTATCATATTAGATAAACATGCACATTGTATGATATTTTTTTAAATTTAGTCACAAAATCATACTAATTAATTTATGTTGATTAATAATAAACACATAAAATCAATCTAAAACTACTAAATTAATAGTTTATATTAATTAATGATGAACACGAATAAAATGAATATATGATTGAATTAGTCATTTATAATGATTATGAATGAAATTAAATGAAATGAATAGAAACTACTAAATCAAACGTCTATATAATGAATATGAAAATACCAAAAAAGATAAATGACTGTTGCAAATGATAAATTTTTGATTAAAATGATCATTAAATTTTGCATATATACGACTATTAGTAGCTAATTTACAATGTCTTATAACACGAATAAAATTTAGTCATATTTCTTTGGTCATTAATTGGTTTTAAATGATGACTAAAATATGCATATATATGGCTATTAGTAGTTAATTTACAGTATCTTATAACAAGACCAACATTTTGGTCATTAATTGCGACAATTAATGACTAAATCAATGAAAAATTAATGACTAAATATACTACTAGATGATAAAATTGAGGAAACCAATTAATAACTAAGCTAAAAATGACTAAAAGTTGGTCGCATTATAAGATACTGTAAATTAGCTACTATTGGTAACTGACTGAAAACTAATCATTTATATGCAAATTTTAGTTGTTTTTTTAGTAGCTAATTGGTCATTTTGTACTAGTGACCACTTCTGCTTCATTATATATTTATAGTAATATTAACTCTAGTTTTTTCTATAGGAATTATAATATCTTGCATTTCATATTTGCTATGCCACATGAACATGCTTTTTGATATAATAATGCAAGAGTTGCTTTGTCAAGGCAAGTAATGAAAAGTTATATGGACACATTTCACGAAAAATGATGAAATTGACGCTTTTAATGACAACTTGTTGACCAACTAATAGAAGATCACTTTATGTGCATCGAGAATGGAAAGAAGACAAATATATATTAAGACTGGTGAGTTGATTGTAAGAGAGTATTAATTCCTATGGTTTGTGGCAAATATAGATTAGTGTTAGGATTCAGAAATATTGAGGCTATCTTTGTTTTTGAAACAAAGATTTTTCAGGATTTAAATGAATATAAAAGAAGATATCCAAGTGAGTACATTTGGTCAGATACATTGGAAGGAGTTGTAAATGACAGTTTTAGAAACAATTCAAAAATGCCATTTATTTGACGTATTTGGCATTTTTGGTGGGTATATGGAGATAACATGCAAAAAGGATATTGAGTACAACTAGTTAAGGATAGACTTATTTTTATTTTTTGGACTCACAAAGGAGAGACAAGGCCAAGATGCAACCAATCAATCATTATGTTAGTAGGAGATTTACTTCCTCTGGACCCTAAGGATCATGGCATATTGGGGCATATTACCCATCCATATGTATGGGTAACCATGGGAGAATTTTTTTTTCTTCTATGATGCAATTTTCTAGCTAGTTGTCATACATTATTAATTATATGTTTTCTTTTTCTTTTCATTTGTTTTCACAAGTTATCTAACCCTGATCTTTTTACCATGTAATTTAGTTGGATTGATTGTGCTGAAGTTTTTCATGAAGGTTGAATATTAAGTTCTTAAGGTGTTTTTCTATGGTGACGTTTTATTTGCTTTGTTTATACAGGTCATCTGGCGACATAGTGGCCACTATCACCAAACTAAAGAAAACTTGTTCGAGTTTCTTGTTTTTTGGGGAAAATGACATTGACATTGTTGATGTTGATATATATGTCATATAAATCCTTTATAATCTAATTTAGTTTATATTTTTGTGTTCATCGTCTTCATGTCTTATATTTTGCATTATATCTTCTTTTATTTTTAGAAGAGGAACTCAATATTGATGGTAAAAACAAGAATTGAAGAAAGAGAACAATAACACTAAAGCAACAAATGTAGAAAGAGAGAAATAAGAGAACCAGTCTAGTGATACCCTTAAAACTAATATTTTGCATGAGACACACAAAGACAAATTGATGGTCAAGTATTTAGAGTTAGTGAATTCAGTTGCAATGTCTTGGCAACACAATGATAATGTTTTGAAGTGATGAAACAATATTTCATGTGTAAATTATATTCTAACCAATATTAAGTTGGAAATTCATATTGTAATACTTGACATTTCATATAATATATTCTATGTGGTTGAAATTATTTATATTTATACTTGATATTATTTAGCATTGTAATTATCATATATAACTCTGTATTTTCATATTAAATGAGTATACACATTTTTTTTTAGTCACAAAATCATACTAATCAATATATGCTAATTAATAATAAGCACATAAAATCAATCTAAAAGTACTAAATTAGTAGTTTATATTGATTAATGATGAACACAAATAAAATGAATGTACAACGATTAAATTGGTAATTTATAATGATTATTAATGAGAGTAAATGAAATGAATATAAACTACTAAATCTATAATTTATATAATGAATATGAAACTACCAAAAAAAGGTAAATGACTTTTGTAAATGATAAATTTGTGATTACAAATAACGACTAAATTTTGCATATATACGACGATTAATAGCTAATTTGTAGTATCTTATAATACGACCTAAATTAAATCATATTTTTTTTTTTATCGTTAATTGATTTCAAACAATGACGAAAATTTGCATATATATGACTATTAGTAGTTATTTACAATGTCTTATAACACGACCAATATTTTGGTTATAGTTTTTTGGTTATTAATTGGTTTTCTTGGGTGCTCATGTAATAGTATATTTTGTTGTGTATTTGGTCATTAATTGTGACAATTAATGACCAAATTATAACTAAATATAATACTCGACGATAAAATTGAAACAACTAATTAATGATTAATCTAAATATGACTAAAATTTAGTTGCGTTATAAAATACTAAATTAATCATTATTGATTAACGATTAAAAAAATCATTTATATACAAATTTTAGTCCTTTTTAAGAACTAATTAACCATTTCATATATATATAATTTTTATTGTAAATAATAACATTAAAAACCAAAACTATTTATTATTAATAAATAAATTTGTAATTCAAATATCATTTCATTTTACACTTATTATCAATGATTAACCTATCATATAATATAATATATAAAATAAATAAATCAGTATATATATAAAAAATAAATTAATAATGGATTGATTAGATAAACACTTTCCGATTAAATAGTTCCACATTTTATGAAAAATTATGAAAGTAGGTTAGAACTTTCTAGATATGATATTATTTTTTGATATTTAAATAATTAGTAAAAATGAATATGAAACACGACGAATTTAGATAAAATAAAATATAAGAATTTATAGATAAATAAAATAAAAAATAATAATTTAGTTTAATAAGGTGATTTGTTTAAATTTGGTCACTTGTATTTTTGGTTCATATTATAATATTTTTAAATTTTATTAAATTGAAATATATATATATATATATATATTTTTTTTTGTTTAGTAAATTTTTAAATTTATTTTATTCCAAATTTAATAAACAAGTTCTTTTATTAAATTTACAAAATTTAAATATCTTGTCCAGAAAAATCAGGAAAAGACTAAAGTTGACCAAACCTTTTCATTTTACCATTGGACTATACCATGAGACCCAATTTTTTTTTTTAAATATCTACACATTCACTAAATTAATTCAAAAATACAATTTAAATTAGAAAACATTACCGTCTCACCCAAAATTCAACAGAAATCGTCACTTGATTCCCACTAAGAAAATCATGTAATTAAAACAAGTGAAATAAACTGCCATACAAAAATTTGTTTCTATCGAATTCCCACCCAACGTCACTTAATCAAACCACGCTCAAATAAACTGACATATTAAAAAAAAGGAAAGGCAGGTGGATAATTACAGGTGCCGTCAAAGTTAGCCCTACCCGGGAAGTTAGCCCTGGCCGGATTTGAAGATAAAAAGTTGATTAAATATTTATTGCGATCTGAAATGACTAATCTGGACTAATCTTATATTCTGTTTCTGTGCAAGAACGGCTAAGAATAGAGTTGAACGGAGCTAGAGATTCAGTTCACTATGGCTGAGCAAGAAAAAGCATCTACCTATGTGGGTGAAACCCGCGAGAGTTTGAGCTCTTTGCTTTTCAACAAGAAACGTGATTTCTTGATCAGAAATAATGGACACAAGGTATGATTGCTATACTTTTATATATACAGTTGTGATATCATTAATTTTGCTCTAAAATTGCATCTTGTATTGAGTCCAATGCGATTTACAGGTGAAAGTTGAAGAACTGGAAGGGAAGCATGTGGGGCTGTACTTTTCTGCCCATCAGAGTCCTCCATGCAGGTCTTTCACCCCTGTTTTGTCCGAAATCTATAAAAAATTATCAGAGAAGGGGGACTTCGAGATTGTCTTCATTTCTGGAGATCGTAATCAGAAGTCATTCAAGAAATACCACTACACCATGCCATGGCTTGCCCTGCCATTCTCAGATAAAAATACAAGGATGAAGCTTCATCAGGCCTTTCAGGTAGATGGCATTCCGTCCCTTGTTGTTCTGGACAAAGAGGGCAGAGTTATAACGACAGAAGGTGTGAAGATTATCGAAGAATATGGTGTTGAAGGATATCCATTCACTGCAGAGAGACTTGATGAGCTGAGGGCCAAAGATGAGGCCTTAAGGGCTGCACAGACTGTAGAGTCCCTTCTGGTGTCTGATGAACGAGATTTTGTCCTTGGCCATGGAGGAAGAAAGGTCGGTGTTTTCCCTTCTTCGCTTGTGTTTTTCTTTGCGAGCAAATCTGGTTTTGGGTTCTTTATGAGAATGTAAGAATGAATGCATGTATTTAATTGGGCAATGGAACTTGAAAACCTAGAGAATAGATTATGTTTGCATCAAGTTTAATTGGGCGATTGGGTTTCATAAAACGATTGGATGCTTTAAGGGTTTAGGAAAAATAGATGCACAGATTTTATTTGATGATGGTCTCATTGTCAATTTGGGTTTTTGCCATTAAGTTCCTGTACCTGAGTTTGTGGGAAAAACTGTGGGTTTGTATTTCTCAGCCCACTACTATGGAAACTTCCCTCCAGAGCTTGTGGGGATATATAATGAGTTTTTGAAGAAAGGGAGGCCTGTGAGATTTTGTTTTTCTCGAATGACCAAGAGGAGAAAGAGCAAACCTGCCATGGCTGGCTTTGCCATTTGGGGACAACGCTGAAAAGAACTTGTCTTGCTACTTCCGAGTGAAGGATATTCCAACTTTGATTATTTTAAGTCCAGATGGGAAAACAATACAAACTGATTTGTGGCCCTCCCTTATACTAGAATATGGAATCAGAGCTTACCCATTTACAGAAGAGCGGCTGGATGAGCTTGAAGTGGAGGATAGTGTCAAACGAGAAGCACAAACCCTGGAGTCACACTTGGTTTCTGATGAGCACAACTTTGTGATTAAGCTTGGAGGTGCCCGGGTGAGTTACTGAGATCTGCTCACTACCTTCACTGTTCTTATGACATGATTCTTGAATCACATCATACAAATAAGTTATTTTCCTTCATAACATACGGGGGTTATATAGACAAGTGGTCAGACAGGGTGCCTCATTGGGCTCCCCCATATTAGTTTGGGCTTGTAAATCGTGATAATGCTGATAAGCGGACAGGGCGAGGTGGAAGTTCGTTGTGATTTTTGATATCCTAGAAGCTTATCAGGTAGAGCAGCAATGCCAATTGGTCTTATTTGTTTAATCCTGTGCTATCCCAGGTTAATGTGGCTACAGTTCCCCTGTTTTCCAACCAAAAAAAAGAGTTTACTTATAATATTCGTGCTACAGAAACATAGATTCTCATTCACAGAGTATCAGCAATAAGACTGGTTGATTATCATATCCAGAAGTACTCAGATGTAGACTAACAATATAACAAATCTTCATAGACACAATTTGGGATTTGCAGTTTACAAATTAATTGTTTGAATCTGGTTAAAAGTCTGATATGCTCCTAGGGATGTAAGCCGTAGATATACACATAAGTTAGTAATTTTTCTCGTGTGTTGTGGAACTAGAGTGAACAGGGGGGCAGTGTTAAGCAGTGAAGAGTGTGAATTTGTTCATGGAAGTATGAAATACTTGTCCAGTGAGGTTTTACATCTCTCAGGGTATGAATTTGGGTTGTTTTCATGGTGAATTCTTGTTATCAACAACTAAATCACAACTTGACATGGCAACTAAATCACAACTTGACATGGAATCTGGTCAAAACTCGGTACTCTCCTGGGTGATGCTGATAATTTATATGTTTTGATTCTTGTAACAGGTCCCGGTCGGTGAGCTTGTGGGGAAGACAATTGGTTTGTATTTCTCTGCCCATTGGTGCCCACCTTGCCAAAGTTTTACACCAAAGCTTGTAAAGGTATACAACGAACTCCAGGAAAGAGGAGAAGCGTTTGAGGTTGTTTTCATCTCGAGTGACGATGATCAAAAGGCTTTTGAAGATTACTACAAAACCATGCCATGGTTGGCTCTTCCATTAGGAGATAAAATTGATAAGGATCTCTCTGAGCTTTTCTGTGTTACACATATACCATCGTTGATTGTGGTGGGTCCAGATGGAAAAACTGTGACGGAAAATGCCAAAAGTGCAGTGTCTAGATTTGGAGCCAAGGCTTTTCCCTTCACTGATGCTCATCTGAAAACGCTGGAGGAGCCAGGGCTTAACCCTTCACTGATGCTAAACTGGAAACGCTGGACAAGTAAATGGAAGAGCTGGGTGAGAAATCGCATAAGGAGGTAAGCCTTACAGCCAACATGAACACCCCCTTGTATTGACAGAGAGGCAAGATGGCACTGCATGGTCTTATTATTGTAAAAATTATGACAAACAATATTCATCTGGCTTGTGCTTTGAAGAATCTGAACCAGGACAAGGGTCAAGACACAGATGTTTGTTACAAGGCTGAAGCCCGATGATGATAAAGGTAGCTCATTAGATATGATATGCTTCGAGGTCTTTGATTTTGTGTTTGAAAACGCCTTGTTGGATAGACCCATAGATAACTGAACTCTGTAAAGATATATTTTCTGCAAATAAGCTATATGCAGAAAAATACAAACGCAATTACATTGCCACCACTTAGATTAGGTAATAAAAACCATATTCAATATAAATATTTTTTGTTTTATTATAAAAATAACATCCAAATAAACAAGATAATAATCAAATATCTAATCTCTATAAATATAATAAAATATCTGTTCAAATCTCCAGCTGAGGATTTAACGTAAATGAGAACTAAAATATTTCATAATTATTTAAATTAAAAATATTAATAATATAAAAAATAATTAAAAATTAAATATAAGTCGATTTAATCCTTTCAATTTTTTTTTATAAAATTTCATTTTAAAATATTCCATAATTATTTAAATTAAAAATATTAATATTATAAAAAAATAATTAAAAATAGTTAATTATTAAATATAAGTCAATTTAATCCTTTCAAAATTTTTTGTTTATAAAATTTCATTTTAATTTTTATTACTGCACAATTATTTATATATATATATATATAAATAAATTTAGAACTTTGAAAAGAACCTGAGAAATTCAGGGTTTTACAAATTAGAATATGCTATTAAATATTCCCCAGATTCAAATTCTGTGAGCACACGAAAAAAATGTGCCTCCCAAAACGAGTTGTTTACAGTAGGCTTTAAACGTGCCTCCCAAAACAAGTTGTTTACAGTGGTTTTTTTTGGTATTTAGGTGTTTATTAATGGAGTCGTGGAGGATTGTTTTGAAAATCAAAAGTGGTTGGAATTTGGATAAAAAAATTCAAATTTTTTGTAGATACAGTATTTAAATAATGTTTTTGACTGTGAAAATAGACTCAACACCATCAAAAACCTGCAAAGTATTTAAAATTATAAAATTTGATTGATTTTATTTAGATTTACAAAAATCTCTACCAAATTTTTTCAAAATATGACAAAATTCCCTGAATTTAAAACAAAAAAACATAATTGCCAGTTAGACTGCGGCCTTACCAATGAATCAAACAATTGAAATAATTATACTAACCTTGACCATGCTGATGATGCATATGCATACGGATAAATTTATGTGTTTACCGACAAAACAAATTTCAAACCAATGACACCGCAAAGTTTGAAAATTCAAACAAATGACTCAGCAAAAATTAAAAATTCATCGAAAATATTTGTGGATAAAGCTCTGTTCATACCTAGAACACAGGCAAAAAAAAAAGGACATTGTTATTATAAATAATTCACAATGTGAACCTCATAAATATTTTTGGAATGTATTTTTTTGTATGGCTACAAACCAAAAGCAAAAGTAAAAGTAAAAGTAAAGTTCAAAAGTATCATTGAGTTGAGATGGCAATTCTTATTTCTATTTCTATAGTATTATAAATAGTCTCTGACATGATATGCGCTTGCTCTCTTTTTTCACGCTCCATTCATTTCTTCACGTCCTGTTACTCAAAGAACGAGCGCTATTTCCTTCGCTTATCAAAAAAACATTTAAAATGCTATAAAAGTGAAAATAAGAATTTCCGTACTGAAATGGTAGATCAAAGTTGAGTCAGCGTCCTTATCGGGATCGTTACCTGTCACTGTTAAACACAATTCAAAGGGAGTTGCCAACTGGCCATTGCCAACCCAACCTGGCCTGGGTGAAATATCTTCCACAATTTAAGGTTCCAGGGTTTGTCTCGTCACATCATTAATTAACGTGCTGCTAGAAAATTTGTGCTAGGGAATCTTCGAAAAAACATATGATTTATAGCCGTACCACCGAGAGGCGTGTTCAAACAGTACACCACCCAATTTAATATTGAGATGTTGATGAATTAACACTTCGCACAAGCGTACAAAGTGCAAACTTATATCCAGCTTACGTGGAAACACTTATCTTGATTGCACCGTTGGGTATCCAACTATTGGAAACTGTTGGCTCACGATAAAAAAATAGCATGTCACCACCACAATATTTTAAAAAGATTTATGAGAGGGCTGTCAATATTTGGCCCACAGTCATGGAATTTGATGAACAAATTGTGGTGATTTTCTCATAAATTTTATCATAACTATTAATGTCTTTTTGTTAAAATGACTAGAACTAGTGTTAGAGTTGTCTAAACCGTCAAATTTGATGGGTGATTCAGATTTGAAATTTTTACTTTGCTAGCGCATATGGATATGGTTAGGCGATTTATGTAGTCACAAGACCAAAATAATAATTTTCTATAATAAAAAGAAGCAGAGTTAGCATACATTCTTCTTTGAAGACAACATTCTTGAAGAAGTAAATGAGTACATGTACCTTGAGAATGACCACAAAAAAAAAAAGAATTTTAGGAGGGTAGAAAACATTATATGCTTTTCAAAACAGAGGTAGAGAGGCAGAGTTATGGGATTGGAAAATGATTAAAGTGCTTTTTGGACTCCTAGTTTGTCCAGATGCTATATGGGTGTGAATTGTGAGCTAACAACACCCCAGTCTCAAAATGGAAACAAATTGAGAAAGTCCAAAATAAAAAGTTTGGTATCTTATGAGATAATGTTGAGTGAAACATGAGCAACTACCATCGAAGAAATTGCTATGGTGTGGCTCATAAGATATCTAAAACAAATTGAGCAAATGAGAGTAGGTAGATGGCCTAATCTTATCTTCAATGAAGGCATGAGTGAAGAAAGAAAACATGGATGAGATAAAACTCCACATGGATGCAAAAATGGAATATCTACCCGTCCCACAAATAGCAGGGAGCTAAAGAATTTTGTTATGGAGAAGTTTTGTAAACGGGTATGGGGAAAAGAGTTGGGTAGAAAGAACAAGTAATACATTGAGGAATTCAAACCTACATGTGATCTCCAACAAAAAGAGTACATTAGAGCTAGCATTTTGTGGAGGGAAAAAGTTCTGATTGCTCAATTAAGAACCAATTTGCAAAAACTTTGGTGTGAAAAAAGGCAGTGGAAAAGGCCTAAAGAAGCTTGGGAAGAACGAGTGTGTACATTTTGCATCTCTGGGGCAGTGGATTTGGAAAAACATTTCATTTTGGAATGTGATGTGTTCAAAGATATCAAAGAAAGTTATGCGAATATGTTTAGCATCGGTTCCTTGGCATTATCTATCAGCGAGAAGATTGTTAGAAGGTTGGGCTAGCTCATTATCGATTTGAATAAGAAAATGATTGAATTGCAAAAGGTGAAAAAACATGGAATTGGTGGTCCCATAGTCTATTTTTACTCTCTGAGCATTAAAATATCATTTCATTTCATCGTATATATTTTAATTAGTCAAATTTTGTCGTCGTTGAGTTGGTTGGTACAACTGAGTGGACATAAAAAATGTCTTGCAACGTTCGAAACGTAGTCGATAATCGAAACTTAGTTAATACCAAGTTCTACAAGAGAAATTTGGAAGTCAAAACCATCTATTGATATTAAACATTCTCTCACTCCAAAATTGTTTCTCATGCAACTACATAAAACATCTTAAGTATTCTTTCATCTTAAATAAGTTGCATTGTATGTTAGAAAAATTGAGAAGCACAAAGATTGTTCACACAATTCAAATTACACATTGTATTCTATTGATCACAACAATTACATATACAAGAATTGATCCAGGTGGATCTTCAGACACCATGGCATGGAAACACTCGAAAATCAAAGTGTTCAGAATGATGTCGAACAAGGATCAGAGCGTAGATGTCGTCTTCCTGATCGCGGAGGTGCGAGCGGTTTGTCAATCCGAGGCCGGATGATGAAGTTATTGCGAAAAGAGTTGCCTTGGTTCCTTTGAAAAAAAGAGGTTTTTCTCATAAAAATGGGTTTTAAGCCTTTGTAAGGCAAATTGCATCAGGAGTCGTGCCAAGGGCGGACTTAAGGCGGGCCTTTGGAACCCCTGATCAACGATCTTCGATTAATCGGGATTAGGGGCAGGCAATCGACAATGACGGGACTTTAGAACCAGCGATGGAGCGATTACCAATATCGGTGATTGGAACGATCGGCGATCAGTATCGGCGAAACCCAAATGCTGAGGAGCAGGACCCCGGGCTGCAACGATTGCGATATGCGATGCGATCTCAGCCATCGAATTGGAAACCGATCAACGACCATGATTCAATCGGCGATCGACGATCTGCGATCCCAACTGGTGATATAGTGTAGACTCGATCGATTTATAGGTCCGATTTTATAAAATTTGAAATCTGAACTTTCGGATTTTTCAATGTTTTCCAATGTTTTTCGGGTTTTAGTATTATTGTTTTAAAACGATAAAAGGCTATTTTTTAAAGGTTGTTGCGCCCGCCGATTGTTCTATACAAACAACTTCTATTCTTCAGCGACAGATCTCCGATTTTGAAGCAGCATTGTCCCCAAACGTGTTATAAAACACGATGGGTGACAGAGAGCCGAGGCTAGAGAAGGGAGAGAGAGCCTGCATGCCAGAGAGTGCCCGAGAGCGTGAAACCCTATGCTAGAGTGTCGAGTGCATGGATGCAGAGAGCCGAGAGTGGCGAAAGGCTATGTAACAGAGGGCAAGTGCAGTGTAACAGAGAGCCCGAAAAACTACGTGGAGAGACTGCGTGGAGAGAACCCTGAGAGCCTGAGTACGTAGAGAAGCATGAAGCCAGAGCAGCGCTTCAAATCCATAGAGCCGCAGAGCTACAGAGAAGCATGGAAGCTAGAGCTGTGCTTGAGATGCGTAGAGCCACAGAGCTTGAACTTCAGGCAGATCGCAGAGCTGTAGTGACATAAGCCAGAGTGCTACAGAGCCAGATAGCCATCGAGCTACAGAGCCGAGAGTCTAAAGCAGTTTTTATTTTTTATGATCGATTCTTTTCTTCATGATTGATTCTGCTTCTTTTGATCGATGATTCTCTGTGATTGATTCTTCTTCTTGCAATCAATGCTGTGAAATCGATGTTTAAGCAAGTTTCAACACTTTGACAGTCTGATTCAAATGTCCACATTCTTGTGTGAGCAACCATATTCTTTCATCGATGCCTTGAGATCGATGGTCTGAGCAGCTTCAGCAGTGATACATCCACTTCTTCAGATGGCCCGTGGTGTGAGGTATATGGTTATTGTCCATGTACTTCTTCTTTTACATTACGCTGCATGGATCCTTGATTGATATTGATGCAGGATCTTCTTTATTACATGTTGTCATGATTCTTTGCTTCATGTTATGCAGAATTTTCTATATGATGTGCTTGCTGTCATAACTCTTCATGTTATGCTTTGAGATCCTTTGTTGTATGTTGCTGGGATACTCTTGTTGTCATCATGCATGTGTTTTGCTTTGACATCCCTCTTGTGCCATATCGGCGGGGTGTGCGCCATGCTTGTTTTTGTGTCATACTGATAGGAGTCTTTTGATTGAAAGTTCTAGTTGTGGAACATCTCTTAGAGCCACTTCTGCGTGAGAGCATTCTTCCTTGTATGATGAAGACATCATCTATGTGTATGTCACCTTATTGGCAGCACTTAATGCAGCGGCCTACACCATCTTGATACCGAGGCCCGGAGACGTAGTCTCTCCTGGACGAACTCTGTTATCAACGGCTTATGTTTTCATGCGCTGATGATTGTTATGTTCATCTTCTTTTCCGCATGCAGATGTATTCATTAATGTTTTTTTAAAAGCAATTTTAACACATCATGAAAGTAAAAGGTCTTGGAAGGGTCTTTCTTCACACTCGGACCTGAATTAGAAGTACATGATACTTCTAGATCCGAGAATAGTGGATCTAGATTACTAAAAATAGATAATACAACTAATAATCTAGGAACTTACACAATTACAGCTCACAACAATTTGAAGTCATGGAAGCATTATTTCCAATACCCTCCATTAATGTTTACATGACAAATACAAAAAATAGACATTACAACAATAAATGAATCTTTGTTATGTTTGTCTAAAATGGTCATCACTAGCACTCATATTCACTCCGAAATCTCATGGTTTTCGATATTTTTTTCACCACACTTTCGAGCTTCCCACTTGATTCATTTAAGACATAACCATTTCATATCATTGTTGATGTACTTTTCAAAATTGATGCTTCTCAACTTCCCGGAGCGCAACGGGTTAGTCTTGATAATGAAGCATCTTATGGAACTGCCACCATCTATTGAATATATGACTTTCCTCTATATTCACTAGTTATCTAGGATAGCATTTTGGGTACAAAATATTTTCGGCAGATAATTCTACAACTTGACCTTGTATAAAATAACTTGTACTAATGTTCCCAAAGCACGACGACTCACATTAGTTTGTTAATTAATTGTACTGTTCTTTGTGATTCTGCATTAAATTTCTTTTTACACACCAAAATAATTTCACATATATAACAACCACTCTAAACAATACAATTTCTTTCTTTTATTTTCTATTTTTTTAATACAAAAAAATAATTTTATAAATAACAAACAAACGCCAAAACAGACTAAGGCAAAACTAATGCCTTCGATCTATGCATACCTCGATCAAAGCAGCGCTGGGTATAGAAAGTGCATCAACAACATTATATCGTTCTCAATACATCTTGCTCTCACCTTCATAACTGATCTCGACAACCAAAAGTTTCTACAATATTTTTTTACTAGCAGATCTTAGTACTTTTGGGAGATCTTTCTCCATCCAAGGTGTTGTTTCCATTGTAACAATGTCCAACATTCTACCAGATGTCTTCTGATGGAAATCAGTGGAGGAAAAGCCTTTTCCATCCATTAATAAAGGGATACAGTGGTTATCTTTGGCGGCCTTGTTGCTTAGCATTGATCTCGGTAGCAGTGTATGACTTTTCATCCATGCCTTTCAACTGAGATTCCATGATCGCTCATGCCCAGATTGCAGGTAGGTTTTCATCCTCTCCAATTGCAAATTAGAGTCACCACAATACGAACCCTCCATGGGTTGTGACGGCTCCACAGACTTCCTAGAAACATACATGATTTTTCCATCCGCAAGAACATGGACAATTTTCATTGCTTGACGGTGGTTTTTTTAATTTTCTGAACCGATGTCGAACCTCAAGCTTGGTACTAAATGCCCTGCAAAATTTCTTAGCAATAACAGATCTTCTTAATCACAGTTGATTGACACGTACTATCAATTTTACAATATCCTCGTCTGGGCCTCCAGCGTGATATGCCTATCTGTGGATTACAGACTCACTCCGAGCGTGAAAATTCATTTGGCGTTCTATTGTGGCTCAAGTCTAATTGGCGGCTAGCAGACACAGAGGAATTTTTAGAACGCTGGCTATTCGTTGCATACTGATCAACAAAACCAAGTTCTCTCACACACAGATCTAAACAAAAAGAAATAAAATTCAAAATAGAAAACAATCTTCACACATCTATACTAATCATGTACCTAACACTCAAGATTATCTCACATTTTCTTGGTTCTCCTTTGGAGGAGTCAAACCAATACCAGTTTTGATATCATGTTGGAAAAATTGAGAGAACACAAAGATTGTTCACACAACATAAATCACACACTGTATTTTATTGACCATAACAATTACATATATAAGAATACACGATACTTCTAGATCCAAGAATTGTGGATCTATATTTTGAGAGAACACAAAGATTGTTCACACAACACAAATCACACATTGTATTCTATTGATCACATGAATTACAGTAAAAATACATGATACTTCTAGATCCAAGAATAGTGAATTTACATTACTAAAAATATCTAATATAGTAATATCTAATAAATCTAATAACCTAAAAACTCACATAATTATAATTCACGACAATTTAAAAGTCATCCTAAATTTTAAAAAAATAACATTAAAAAATTTGAGCAACCACAATAATACAAATACATATGGAAAATATGTTAGATTTGTTACAAAAACACACTAAAAACAGTTCAACCTCACCATAATTTTCATGAAATAAAACCCCTCCAGCCAATCCAAAACATTTTGGTCCAACCCCCAATTTCCCTGGCAAGGGGAAACACATTCTCCACCCCCCTAAATTGTCTCTCATGCAACTACGTTTTCAGTGTATTCTGTGGCAACAAGTATTCATTCTTGTGAAATGAATTGCATTATAAATTTAAAAGAACACTGTTATAATTTTTCCGGCATCTCAAAACATTTTTCTCGTTGTTGTATGTATCCCAAAACATTTTTCTTGAAGTGCGTGCAGCTTCAATCCCGTGGTAAGAAGGGGCTCCACTGAAGAAACTATTCACATAAAAAAGAATTCTCTCATCCAACCATAGCGAGGAAAAAATACGATAAAACTATGAAATGATACAAGATCTGCAAAAAGAAATGACAAAGATCTTCTTGGACTAGATGTCTGTATAAGAAGTGAGCCCCAAGCAAAACCTCTTCGACAATACCAACATAATGGCTCGTAGACTCAATACTAGGTCTTGGACTAGATGTCTGTATAAGAAGTGAGCCCCAAGCAAAACCTCTTCGACAATACCAACATAATGGCTCGTAGACTCAATACTAGGACTTGAAAACAATGTCTAATAATGCAATTGGAATATAATCATGAAATGGTGTTTTGCATTGATAACCAAAAGAGTGAAAACCATGAAACATGTTGTGTCATGAATTTGAATTGTATGGTAGAGATTTCCTATGTACCAAAAAAAATATGTTAATATCAAATCATATTTGTAATGAGATCAATCCATTGAAACCATTGAAAACAATGTGTTTGGAACAACTACAATCAACCAACCAATGCAAAGGGAGAGAGATCATGCAAGAAAAATAGTTGTAATTATTCAATATCCTCACCACAATACACAACGTGACATAGTTTCTCTTTTTTTGTTAGGCATCGCCATTATTTATACAACAAACAACCATTGTCTTCCCGAGGTTCAAAACCTCTTAAGTACTTCTTCAATTAAACTCCCGCCAATCAAAGCAAGTAATTGACTTCCACACATTTAAAGCCTCTGAGTACCTCTTCAATGGCCACCAACCAGACCAACCAATTGTTTATTTTGCGAGCATGCTTAACACTTTGCAGTGAAAATCTCTCTCTAACATGCGTATATAATACACTGGTGGACAATTTTCAGGTTCATGTGTAGACTTGTTCTTCACCATGAAGGCCCTGAGAGAAATGTGCCTCAACTTTAGTCTCTTATTCATGCTCATACCCATGGCCATCAAATACGTTAAGGTAACGTTTCGAGAAGCTTTCATTCCTCAACAAGAAACTTGACATTCTGCCGCAGTTTATCCTCAGACAACCCCAAAATCCTAGGCATTATCTTCAGAAGAATCCCAACTTCCTCTGTAAACCCTAATTCTCTCAAATTTTCAATCTCCACATAACAATGTACCTATTCAGCGAACTCAACCTACCAAAATAACAAGCAAATGCCTTGGACCCTTTCTCAATGCCCATCCCCTCAATATCCTTGGAAAGTGCCACCAATACCTTCGATGTAGACATTGATAAAATAGAAGGGTTATCAGATATGGCATACATGGTTAGGCTATGGTTTGATTGACATACAAGTCAGGAAGAAAAGAACGAAGGGACGCTCAACTTGTTGTGTTGTACACGCTATTAGTCCTGACCATTTTTATACATACATATTGATTCGACAGATGATTGTACGATGCAACAACTAATGGATTAGCAAGAGGTACGAACATGTTCTTGTTGCAGAGTAGGGTAGGGCCAAAGCCTAATAAATAGGAATTCCTAGCCAATGCAAAATTTACCATTCCCTCTGAATCTGTAGTCCTATTCTGACTAAATTAAAACATAACGTGAATGGTGAATGATGTAGGGGTATGAGGTTTGAAGATAAAAGACTTCGAATTTTATTTCAAAAATACGAAAGAAAGTTTACAAACAAAAGAGTGGGATTATTTAGCTGTCACTTTATAAAGCTTTCTAGATAGGATTTGAGCTAGAATTCAGGGATTTGAATTATCTTGTAATTAATCTAAGTATTTAGGTTTAGTTGAGATTCTCAAGGAGAATATCATGCAGATTAGATATTATCTGGGATTAGGCAGATTCGATATATTGATTTAGGATTTGATTGTTGTATGTACAGGTATTTATGTAAGTTTTGAATTAGTAGAATGAGATTTTCGCTGAGGAGGATTGGAACGTAAAATATGGAATCTCTCTGTATCTCTGTGAATACTGTGCATGAATGGTCAAATACTGGAGGTTTTAATTTCCTTCGAAATATTTCTTAGTTTTGTTGATTTTCAGTTTGAGCCCTTTAGAATTAGATTTTGTATAATCTTGTGTTGTTGCATCTAAATCTTCACTCACTGTGCATTGAAATAACTTGGATGTATTTCGAAATCACAAAGTTAGTTAGCGACATCCTGAATCTGACACATGAGAAACAAACTTGGCGGAAGTGCTAAGTCTGGCGAAACGAGGAAACCTGACAAATTCGCGAGAAACTCAGAGGAAGATCAGAATCGTTCGATCGGACAGATCCAACAGATCTAATTGTCATCATGTGCCAACAAGCGCAGACGTTAATTCCAAAAGCGGACACGATAATTTATAGAACTGAGTTAATAGCTCAGTTAATCATGACCTTCTGCTTGAAGGGGTCAGATCTGACGGTGATCATGTTAGAAAGATGCACGTGCTTTACTTTAAATTTCGGACGCGATAAGGTTATGAACCAAGGTTTTAATTCCTTTTGGTTCCATGGAAAATTTGAAGTTTTGCCATATACCGGGTAAATTAAATAAGTCTGCTATTTTAGTAGAAGAGATAAATTTGGAGGTTGATGACTGATACTCCAAAGGAAAACCGAGAAGAAGTTCCACCTGAACTTGAAGGAATAGTTTCTCATTTTGAATGATTATCCTTAACACCTGCGACCAACCCACCAGTGAACCATTGAAATTTTACAGTAATTTTTCCAATTTTTTTGTACGGACAAAAAAATAGAGATTCATGAATCATAAATGTCACTGCTATGTAGTGACATAACAATCGTGCTCCGAATATATGAAAAGAAGGCAAGTTTACTTTTTTAATAAACAATTTCCATATAATAATGGTATTGCATTTTTTTAAAATAAAGACAAACCTTGACAAAAGGCCATCAAACCTACATTACAATCTAAAAAATAATTGAATAATATGTTAATCATCATTAATCATCATTGTTCATAATATTAATATCATCTCCAATGATTACATACCATCTCTACTTCAGTAGACATGTAAACATTATGCACATTTAAACCAAGTATACCTATCACACATTTATTTGATTATGTCGTAGGTGTGGTCTATATTGGAATTGGGCTTGAGAAATTTTGAGTTTTTAATAAATGAGGGGACAAGATTTGACCTCAAAAGACTATTCTTCATCTAATACATCATCCAAAAGATGATATGAAATGAATTTGAATAAGTTTTTAGTTTGAAACCCAAGAATAAGCTATCAATTTTAAATATAATTTATTTGTCCACTTGGCATGAACCTGATTAGAATGGGATAGTTTCAATGTAACCATTTATTAACATGATTGATCATTTCAGTGTTAAGATTTGATTTGGTTGATCGTTTGATTTAGTTACACTATTTAGTTAAGGCGAAGCTTATGTACTGTCTCACTGATTGATGATCCCATAAATTGAACTTCGTCGCTGTTGGCTCCTCGGTCAACTCCTTAACGAAGACTAAGATTTCTTTTAAAATATCAAATTCATGGAAACAAACATTGTATTTGAAGCGTACTGCATCTCTGCCCCAATCACTGATGCTGAGAATAGTTTATTAATTCACCGATAGGTGTACATATGTGAACTTTAGGTGCAAGGAAGTTTGTTGACTTTTCTTTCTTGTTAATAATGGAGGGGCGGGATTTATTGAGGAGTGAATATGCCAGGTTATTCTTCATCTGAACATTAAATCTACCACTGAAGCGAATGAGAGAGGGAAGTGATGTTGTTTGATGCGGAGGACAAATGTTGTATAATTGACTTTGGAACTGTTGGCAGTGATGTTAAGGAATCAACGAAAAATACGATGTAATGGATTAAAATTCCGTTGTTCATATAACTACTTCTCCACTATTATAGTGAAGGTTTTACTGGGGTGAGGGCCGCCATCACCTTTCTATGCCTACTTGATAAAGACTTTATGTCGGATGGACAGCTCACTCTTCATTGCCTAGGAATAACTACAGCCAGACAATATTGGAAGGGAGAAAGGCGCCAGCAGGGTTGAGGGGAAGAAATGCATAATGACATATATAATGATATCTATTTGTATACGATATTACGGGTACGATCGATGATTCGAGCTACGATCCCATACGACGCTAAAGGTAAATTTATCGCATCACTATGAGCGAGCGCAGGTATTGCGTTTCAAATAAAAGTAAAGTGTGGAGTGGGAAAGAAAATATGTAAGAAATGGGTTTCAAAGAAGACGACCTTCTAATGAGAAGAAGCATTAAGCTTTTTATCATCCTGGCACCGAGCTATTTTCCCGCAGGGCTTCCCCTACAGTATCGTCACCGCAGTAGAGTTTAACCACCGAAAAATTAAGTTTTTTTAATAAATTAAACGAGTTAATGAATTCAAAATTAAGCGATTTAATAAATGTGTAATGTTGGTGGTTGTATTAAAAACAATGGATAACTACTTCTCCACTATTATAGTGAAGTTTTTACTAGGCGAAAATTAAGTTTTTTTAATAAATTAAATGAGTTAAGAAATGTGTATTACTGGCGGTTGTATTAAAAATAACGGATAACTACTTGTCCACTATTGTAGTGAAGTTTTTACTAGGTGAAATTAAGTTTTTTAATAAATTAAGCGAGTTAATAAATGTGTAGTGTTTGTCGTTGTATTAGAGTTATGGAGTAAAAAATATGAAACACCCACACAAATGTTAAAAATGTTAATAAATAAATAATTAAAAATAATTTTTAGTCGTGGACGCTAAAATGAGTTGCATTGTGGTGTATGCTAAAATAATGGACATTGTCGTGGGATGCTAAATTGGGTTGCATGGTGCTGGAATTCAATGGTTATGTATGTTTCATCTCTCATCTTCATGTTTCTTGGAGGTTCCTGCTGCAATCAACTTGCCTTGGTGCATTGCGCTTCCTACGATCCGTGTTGTAGACGTTGGGTTGGCGTTGCAAACATTGGGTTGGCGTTGTAGACATTGGGTGGTCATCTTTTGTGAAAAGAATAAGAAAGCTTCACCTTCTTGCTCAGACGGTAATTAGAAAGAGACTATTTTTATTTATTAAGGTTACATGCATGCATGTGGAACTGATAATAATAAACAGATAGATAGAAGAAGAGGAAGTGTAGGAACTGTGTTAATTTTAGGTATGTTCTATGCTTAGCGCAATTTACTTCAATTTTTCATATTAGCTCAATATCAATTCCAGATTAGCAATCACATTTAGCATGATAGTAAAATCCAAATAGAACATAAACATAAATCATAGAAGACAAGCCAACACAAGAGGACACAAGATGTGGCGCTATCGAGGGACAAACCCCAATGTGGGGAAACCCTTGATCAATTCTTCTTATATTCTTTAATAGTTCAGCAGAGAGAGAGAGAGATAGTACATATACATCAAAAGGCAACACTTTGACTTGACAAGGTAAGAGTAGAGATCTTCACCATGAAGATAACATAATGAGGTAGTTGATCTGAACTCAGGTGAAGGCATAATTCTTCCACTGATCCACCCATCATTGAGCTGCTCCCATCACTTAGCAGTACCTCATCATCGTGTTGTACCCATCAAGCTGCACTTCATCATCATTACGTTGCATCCTTCATGTTGCAATATGTTGTACCCTTCATTGCACTATGCTGCACCCAAATTCATACTATAATGCATCATCATCATTTTGCTACAATGCATTCTTGTTGTTGCACTACTCACATCATGTGGTTGCACCCATCATCTTCAAGCCACTGGAAAGCATCATGTTGCATCCATTGTTTTGTCACCTATCACACCATGTATATAATCACTACACTGCAATGCTATATCCAATTACCCGCCTTAGTTGCTTGCTATGGCTTGCAGCCTAGCAAAGCAGCTCGTTGTAGCAATCTATGCTTCCAAGAGATCTTATTCATGCAATGATCCATTCAACCTTCAAACAACAACCCCATAGCTTCTCTTCATTGGATACTTATGCTTAGCATGTCATACCAAAACATCACCATACTGTCACCTACAACAAGTGGCTAGATGACTGTGCAAGACTTCTTTTAGGAAAACAACCAATTATTTTCCTCCTGCAAACAATGAGTAAGAGCTACCTCAAACAATCCTCCTCAACTGTGGATTGAGGCCTCTAATGACTTCGTCCTAGTGCGCATTTACATGCTGTTGTTTGGAGCCACCTTAAGCTGCCTATAACACCCTCCTTAACTGTGGCTTAGTTCCCTCCATGGACTGTGTATTGACCGCGTCTAGGGCACCAGCTTTTGACACATAAGACTGCGGTTAGGTCATGCTTGAATCGTCTTCCTTTTGACTACATCTAGGGGTAGTTAAGGGCTCCTCTTCCTAGCGTGAGAGGATCCTACACCATGCTGCATAGAACCTTCATTTTAGGGCAACATAGAGGCTTCTAGTGACTGCAGTTTAGATGACATCTCCTTTTTGTGTAGAAAGGTCTCCTCTGCTGCATAAACTCCCTTTAGAACTACGGCTAGGGCATAACACGATCCTCATATCTTAGCGTCTAGAAGTCTTTACTTAGGACTCACTTCCTTGCGGTGATATCACCTTCTTCCCTGACTGCGTTAGGGATTCTGCCTTCATGACTACGTATTAGTTAGGGCATCATTAGGCCAATGGTCAAGGCTTCTTCATACCATCATTAAGCTTCTCTATGGCATCATAGAGCCTTCTATATGGCAGTGTTTAGACTTCTCCATGACAGCATAGATCTAGGGCATCTTCTTCTTAGGGCAGCGAATACTCTTAAGATCTCTGCTCCCACTAAAACCCAAGACAAATGGAGAGGAAGAGATCACAAGAGGTGTGTCCAAAATGACTTGCAAGGCACATATATTTATACTAAAATGTGGAGGACAAGTGGGGGTAATTTGGTTGCTGGCTGACCTCGACGAATTGTCACATAACACAAATAAATTCATATCTCCATGAATACTTTTCGGAATCGGATGATCTTTAGATCAATCTTACACCTCCCGACGAGAGGAATCCAAGAAAAATATCAATTTCCATAAATAGGATGACATGCATGGATTTTAGCCCCAGTTTCCAATTTTAACACTCCCTCTCAACTAGGGAGAACTCCATTTGCTAATCCATCTGCCAGACTGACCATCTCTGCCATCAATGCCCTGCACTGCTCTACTCTGCTGAACTATGAAGAAGAAGAAGTGATTGAGAATGTATCGTACCATCCTCTACTGACCCGAAGTCAGTCCCATCTAAAAGAGAGTGTCTAATGCCACTCTTATTGACCCGAAGTCAGTTCCAATAAAGAGAGTGTGTCATACCACTCTTACTGATCCGAAATCAGTTCCAAACAAAGACAGTGTATCATACGGCTCTCACTGATCCGAAATTAGTTCCAAAAGAGAGTGAGTTATATCACTCTTACTGACCCGAAATTAGTTCCAATTGATCCCAGATCAATATCATCCTGGCATAGGGAGTACGGTAGTAACATGATGCATCCATCGGTACTACTATGGTCCCTATCCTCCTTTCCCTACTCATTGGCCAGATGAGAGGTACTTCCCTTCAATCCCAAACTGCACGTGTAGGATGTCTTAGTAGGATAAAGACGAACCACTCATCCTGCCTACATGTCACCAGGGGTATCCCAGGGAAAGGCTGAACCACTCACCCTATAGACAAAAAATCACTAGGGGAAGGCTGAACCACTCACCCTATGACTGTATCTCGATAGGAGAAGGATGTACCACTCATCCTGCCTACATAGCAAACCGCTAGGAGAAGGCTGAACCACTCACCCTATGGTTGCTTATCGCTCCAAGATGTTCCCCCAATTCTCCAAGAGCTCCCAAAGCTCAATGTCCATATCATACAGGACCCTTAGGAGAGAGTCTCTCCACGACTCCTAGTCATTCTCGGAAAGTCAATAATTTGACCTTTCCCAAGGGCTTCGATGGAATATCGACGACCTGCACATCAGTCCCAATGCGATGGATCCTTCTTTCTCCTCGATGTAACATATCCCACATAAAGTGGTACCTGATATCTATATGCTTGGAGCGATCATAGAACACATGATTCATCAACAATCGAATCCCCCTCTAGTTGTCACAGAAGATCACGATGGTATCTAGTACATGTCCAAACAGCTCACTGAAGAGCTTCCTCAACTAGGCAACTTCACACAAGGTCATACTTTTAACTATGTATCTAGCCTCATCGGTGCTCAAAAACAACTGACATCTACTTCCTTCTCATCCAGGATATCGAAGCAGAACCCAAAGAGAATCAACACCCAGAAGTGCTCTTGCGATCCTCCACACTGCCTGCCCAGTTAGCACCAAAATAATCATGTAGCTTCATATTTCTAGTAGTGTATCTCAATCCATGAGAGATTGTGCCCTGAAGATATCTCAAATTATTGTTGGCACCAATCCAATGAGGCTCAACCATTTATGAGCTCAACATGATAACTATAAAACATATATCTGAACAGGAGTTCACCAAGAACATCAATGCTAGTATGAGTTTATGGAACTCAGAGGAATTTCCCAAATCAGGTCCGACATCACTACCACATAACTTCTTGAAGTTAAGCTTCATCAGGGTAGTCACGGGCTAGCAGTACACCATTCCAAATCCAGAATCCAACTCCCCCTTACTTTTGAAATCGAGAGGATCTGCACCTGTCAAAAAGAGGTCGTCCTCATAAGGTGCCAGTATGAGAGGTCTGTCATCCACAACCTTCAAGCAATGGTTTGGATTGGCTTCACTCCTAGTGAATCTCAGCTTCATCGGCTATCCATCTATTCTCTCATATCAAGCCCAGGATGTTTGCTCTAAAACATAGAGCTTTCTTCAACCTACATACATGAGAATCCTAATCATGAATCTCAAACCCCTCGGCTTGTTCCAAATATTTGGACTTGCTACATGAGGGGAATGGCCCACATCTCGGAAATGTACCTTCATGATCTTCTTGAGTTTAGGCATTCCTGTCACCATTTGACACACATCGGGTAGGGCCTCATAATGAGCAAACCTCCGGTTCTATAGAAAAGATGTGTCAACTGACATGGTCCCCAATGGACTTCCTGCAACTTGATACATATTGCCAATCCTGAACTCAAAAGCATATTTTAAAATTCCTTATCGACACACTTACCTTTTCATTGATGAATGCCACCTTGAAACCTTTGACTTCCATTGCCGAAATGGACACCAGGTTCTTCTTGCGATCAGGTACATAAAGAACTTCTTGTAAATGAACCGTGTTACTCTCATTCAATTGAGGGCTAACATTCCCTACACCCTTTCAAGGATAGGTGGCATTGCCTCCAATTATAATCTCCATGATTGTTTCCTTCTATATCAAATTAGAGAGAGCTTCATTCTATCTGATGAAGTTCCTTGAAGCACTACTATCAATAAGACAGATTCCCAAAGAGTCTGGAGGAGAAGTAGTGGAGAGAGCCAATATAAGATACTACTCCTTTAGTTTATCAGAAACAACATTTCATTCTTCATACCTGGATTTCCTTGCTTTCTTTGAGGAGTCGGCCATTTCCTTGATGACTTGCATTCCTTTTATTTTGTCATTGTACCTGTCATTCCTCCGATCATTGAAGATGCCCCTGGAATGATTGTTATCATCATCAAGTGATGTGTCCCTTCTATTCGCACACTCCTTCGCATAATGGCCAAACTTATTGCAAACAAGGCATCTGCCTTTTCTTCCACCCTAAGATCTGGGCTTCCTTTAGGTAGGCCACCAGATGCTTCCGTTGTGCCACTCTGAAAGTCTTCTCTGCTTTGACTTCACCCTTGGCGAATTTGAAGAGGGACGAGGAACCGATTTAGCCTTTTCTCCTTTCCAACTACCTTCGGTGATTTCTATTTCACTCTTGCTTGGGCTTTGTCTTCACCTCACCTCTAATACCATGTTAATTTTAGGTATATTCTACACTTAGTGAAATTTACTTCAATTTTTCATTTTAGCTCAATATCAATTCCAGATTAGCAATCGCATTTATCATGATAGTAAAATGCAAATAGAACATAAACATAAATTGCAGAAGACAAGCCAACACAAGAGGACATAAGATGTTGCGCCAGCCAGGGACAAACCCCAATGTGGGGAAACCCTTGACCAATTCTTCTTATATTCTTCAATAGTTCAGTAGAGAGAGAGATAATACATATACATCAAAAGTCAACACTTTGACTTGACAAGGTAAGAGCAGAGATCTTCACCATGAAGATAACATAATGAGGTCGCTGATTTGAACTCAGCTAAAGGCATACTGCTTACACTGATCCACCCATCATTGTTCTGCACCCAATCACTGAGATTCTCTCATCACTATGTTTCTCCCATCACTAATCAGTACCTAATCATCATGCTGTACCCATCAAGCTGCTCTTCATCATCATTATGTTGCATCCTTCATGCTACACTATGTTGTACCCTTTATTGCACTATGCTGCACCCAAATTCATACTGCAATACATCATATTCATGCTGCTGCAAAACATTCTTGCTATTGCACTACTCACATCATGTTGCTACACCCATCATCTTCAAGCTGCTGCAATTCATCATGCTGCATCCATTGTGTTGTCACCTATCACACCATGTCCATCATCACTACACTGCAATACTGTATCCAATTACCAGCCTTAGCTGCTTGTTATGGCTTGCAACCTAGCAAAGCAGCTCGCTGTAGCAATTTATTCTTCCAAGAGGTCTTATTCATGCAGTGATCCATTCAACCTTTAAACAACAACCCCATAGCTTCTCTTCATTAGATACTTATGCTTAGCATATCATACCAAAACATAACCATGATGTCACCTACAGCAAGTGGCTAGACGACAGCGCAAGACTTCTTTTAGGAAAACAACCAATTGTTTTCCTCCTGAAAACAATGAATAAGAGCTACCTCGAATAGTCCTCCTCAACTGTGGATTGAGGCCTCTAATGAATGCGTCTTGGTGCACATTTACATGCTGCTGTTTCGAGCCACCTTGAACTGCCTATAGCACCCTCCTTAACTACGGCTTAGTTCCCTCCATGGATTGTGTATTGATTGCGTCTAGGGCACCCGCTTGTGACACATAAGACTATGGTTAGGGCATGCTTGAACCGTCTTCCTTTTGACTGCGTCTAGGGGTAGTTAAGGGCTCCTCTTCCTAGCATGAGAGGATTCTTCACCATGTTGCATATAACCTTCATTTTAGGGAAACATATAGGCTTCTAGTGACTGAGGTTTAGATGACACCTCCTTGCTGCGTAGACAAGTCTCCTCTGCTGCATAAACTCCCTTTAGACCTGCGGCTAGGGCATAACACAATCCTCATATCTCAGTGTCTAGAAGTCTTTACTTAGGACTCACTTCCTTATTGTGATATCACGTTCTTCCCTAACTGCGTTAGGGCTTCTGCCTTCATGAATGTATGTTAGTTAGGGCATCATTAGGCCAACGGTTAGGGCTTCTTTATACCAGCGTTAAGCTTCTCTATGGAAGCGTAGAGCCTTATCTATGGCAATGTTTAGACTTCACCATGACAACGTAAAGCTAGGGCATCTTCTTCTTAGGGCAAAGTATACTCTTATGATATCTCCTCCCACCGAAACCCAAGACAAGTGGAGAGGAAGAGATCACAAGCGGTGTGTCCAAAATGACTTGAAAGACACCTTTATTTATACTAAAACGTGGAGGACAAGTGGGGGTAATTTGGTTGCTATGCCGACCTTGACGAATTGTCACATAACACAAATAAATTCATATCTCCATGAATACCTGTCGGAATCAGATGATCTTTAGATCAATCCTACACCTCTCGACGAGAGGAATCCAAGAAAAATATCAATTGCCATAAATAGGATGACCCACATGGATTTTGGCCCTAGTTTCCAATTTTAACACTCCCTCTCAACTAGGGAGAACTCCATCAGCTAATCCATCTGCCAAACTGTACTATCTTTGCCATCAGTGCCCTGCACTGCTCTGCTTTGCTAAACTAAAAAGAAGAAGAAGTGATCAAGAATGTATCATACCATCTTCTATTGACCCATAGTGAGTCCAATATAAAAGAGAGTGTCTCATACCACTCTTACGGCCTCGAAGTCAGTTCCAATAAAGAGAGTGTGTCATACCACTCTTACTGATTTGAAATTAGTTCCAAACAAAGAGAGTGCATCATACCATTCTTACTGATCCAAAATCAGTTGTTCAATTAAGAACCAATTCGCATAAACTTTGGTGTGAAACAAGGCAGTGGAAAAGGCCTAAAGAAGCTTGGGAAGAACGAGTGTGTACATTTTGCATGTCTGGGGCAGTGGATTTGGAAAAAAATTTCATTTTGGAATGATGCGTTCAAAGATATCAGAGAAAGTTATGGGAATATGTTTAGCATCGGTTCCTTGGCATTGTCTTTCATTATCAATTTGAATAAGAAAATGATTGAATTGCAAAAGGTGAAAAAACATGGAAGTGGTGGTCCCATAGTCTATTTTTACTCTCTGAGCATTAAAATATCATTTCATTTCATTGTATATATTTTAATTAGTCAAATTTTGTCGTCGTTGAGTTGGTTGGTACAACTGAGTGGACATAAAAAATGTCTTGCAACGTTCAAAATGTAGTCGATAATCGAAACTTAGTTAATACCAAGTTCTACAAGAGAAATTCGGAAGTCAAAACCATCTATTGATATTAAATATTCTCTCACTCCAAAAATGTTTCTCATGCAACTACATAAAACATCTTAAGTATTCTTTCATCTTAAATAAGTCGCATTGTATGTTAGAAAAATTGAGAAGCACAAAGATTGTTCACACAACTCAAATCACACATTGTATTCTATTGATCACAAGAATTACATATACAAGAATTGATCCAGGTGGATCTTCAAACACCATGGCATGGAAACACTCAAAAATCAAAGTGTTCAGAATGATGTCGAACTAGGACTAGAGCATAGATTTCGTCTTTCTGATTGCGGAGGTGCGAACGGTTTGTTAATCCGAGGCCGGATGATGAAGTTATTGCGAAAAGAGTTTCCTTGGTTCCTTTGAAAAAAGAGGTTTTCTCATAAAAATGGGTTTTAAGCCTTTGTAAGGCAAATTGCATCAGGAATCGTGCCAAGGGCGGACTTAAGGTAGGCCTTTGGAACCCCTGATCAGTGATCTTCGATTAATCGGGATTAGGGGCAGGCAATCGGCGATGACGGGACTTTAGAACCAGCAATGGAGCGATTACCAATATCGGCGATCGGAACGATCGGCGATCAGTATCGGCGAAACCCAAATGCTGAGGACCAGGACCCCAGGCCGCAGCGATTGCAATATGCGATGCGATCTCAGCCATCGAATTGGAAATCGATCAACGACCATGATTCAATCGACGATCGGCGATCTGCGATCCCAACTGGTGATATAGCGTAGACCCGATCGATTTATAGGTCCGATTTTATAAAATTTGAAATTCGAACTTTCAGATTTTTCAATGTTTTCCAATGTTTTCGGGTTTTTGTATTATCGTTTTAAAATGATAAAAAGGCTATTTTTTAAAGTTTGTTGCACCCACCGATTGTTCTATACAAACGACTTCTATTCTTCAGCAACAGATCTCCGATTTTGAAGCAGCATTGTCTCCAAACGTGTTGTAAAACACGATGGGTGACAGAGAGCCGAGGCTGGAGAAGGGAGAGAGAGCCTGCATGCCAGAGAGTGCCAGAGAGCGTGAAACCCTATGCTAGAGTGTCGAGAGCATGGATGCAGAGAGCCGAGAGCGGCGAAAGGCTATGTAACAGAGGGCAAGGGCAGTATAACAGAGAGCCCGAAAAACTACGTGGAGAGACTGCGTGGAGAGAAGCCTGAGAGCCTGAGTACGTAGAGAAGCATGAAGCCAGAGCAACGCTTCAAATCCATAGAGCTGCAGAGCTACAGAGAAGCATCGAAGCCAGAGCTGCGCTTGAGATGCGTAGAGCCACACAGCTTGAACTTCAGGCAGATCGCAAAGCTGTAGTGACATAAGCCAGAGTGCTACAAAGCCAGATAGCCATTGAGCTACAGAGTCGAGAGTCTAGAGCAGTTCATATTTTTTATGATCGATTCTTCTCTTCATGATCGATTCTGCTTCTTTTGATCAATTATTCTCTGTGATCGATTCTTCTTCTTGCAATCAATGCTGTGGAATCGATGTTTAAGCAAGTTTCAACACTTTGACAGTCTGATTCAGATGTCCACATTCTTGTGCGAGCAACCATCTTCTTTCATCGATGCCTTGAGATTGATGGTCTGAGCAGCTTCAGCAGTGAGACATCCACTTCTTCAGATGGCCCGTGGTGTGAGGTATATGGTTATTGTCTATGTACTTCTTCTTTTACATTACGTTCAATGGATCCTTGATTGATATTGATGCAGGATCTTCTTTATTACATGTTGTCATGATTCCTTGCTTCATGTTATGCAGAATCTTCTATATGATGTACTTGCTGTCATAACTCTTCATGTTATGCTTTGAGATCCCTTGTTGTATGTTGTTGGGATACTCTTGTTGTCGTCATGCATGTGTTTTGCTTTGACATCCCTCTTGTGCCATATCGGCGGGGTGCGCACCATGCTTGTTTTTGTGTCATACTGATAGGAGTCTTTTGATTGAGAGTTCTAGTTGTGGAACATCTCTTAGAGCCACTTCTGCGTGAGAGCATTCTTCCTTGTATGATCAAGACATCATCTTTGTGTACGTCACCTTATTGGCAGCACTTAATGCAACGACCTACACCATCTTGATACCGGGGCTCGGAGACGTAGTCTCTCCTGGACGAACTCTGTTATCAACGACTTATGTTTTTATGCGCTGATGATTGTTATGTTCATCTTCTTTTCCGCATGCATATGTATTCATTAATGTTTTTTTAAAAGCAATTTTAACACATCATGAAAGTAAAAGGTCTTGGAAGGGTCCTTCTTCAAACTCGGACCTGAATTAGAAGTACATGATAATTCTAGATCCGAGAATAGTGGATCTAGATTACTAAAAATAGATAATACAACTAATAATCTAGGAACTTACACAATTACAGCTCACGACAACTTGGAAGTCATGGAAGCATTATTTCCAATACCTTCTATCAATGTTTATATGACAAATACAAAAAATAGACATTACAACAATAAATGAATCTTTGTTATGTTTGTCTAAAATGGTCATCACTAGCACTCATATTCACTTCGAAATCTCACGGTTTTCGATATTTTCTTCACCACACTTTTGAGCTTCCCACTTGATTCATTTAAGACATAACCATTTCATATCATTGTTGATGTACTTTGCAGAATTGATGCTTCTCAACTTCCCGGAGCGCAATGAGTTAGTCTCGATAATGAAGCATCTTATGGAATTGCCACCATCTATTGAATATATGACTTTCCTCTATATTTACTAATTATCTAGGATAGCATTTTGGGTACAAAATATTTTCGGCAGATAATTCTACAACTTGACCTTGTATAAAATAACTTGTACTAATGCTCCCAAAGCACGACGAGTCACATTAGTTTGTTAATTAATTGGCATTTTCTTTGTGATTCTGCAGTAAATTTTTTTTTACACACCAAAATAATTTCACATATATAACAACCACTCTAAGCAATACAATTTCTCTCTTTTATTTTCTATTTTTTTAATACAAAAAAAAATAATTTTATAAATAACAACCAAACGCCAAAACGGACTAAGGCAAAACTAATGCCTTCAATCTATGCCTACCTCGATCAAAGCAACGCTGGGTATAGAAAGTGCATCAACAACATTATATCGTTCGTTCTCAATACATCTTGCTTTCACCTTCATAACTGATCTCAACAACCAAAAGGTTCCACAATTTTTTTTTAACTAGCAGATCTTAGTACTTTTGGGAGATCTTTCTCCATCCAAGGTGTTGTTTCCATTGTAACAATGTCCAACATTCTACCAAGGTGTTGTTTCCATTGTAACAATGTCCAACATTCTACCAGATGTCTTCTGATGGAAATTAGTGGAGGAAAAGCCTTTTCCATCCATTAATAAAGGGATACAGTGGTTATCTTTGGCGGCCTCGTTGCTTAGCATTGATCTCGATAGCAATTTATGACTTTTCATCCATGCCTTTCAACTGAGATTCCATGATTGCTCATGCCCAGATTGCAGGTAGGTTTTCATCCTCTCCAACTGCAAATTAGAGTCACCACAATACGAACCCTCCATGGGTTGTGACGGCTCCACAGACTTCCTAGAAACATACATGATTTTTCCATCCGCAAGAACATGGACAATTTTCATTGCTTGACGGTGGTTTTTTTAATTTTCTGAACCGATGGCGAACCTCAAGCTTGGTACTAAATGGCCTGCAAAATTTCTTAGCAATAACAGATCTTCTTAATCACAGTTGATTGACACGTACTATCAATTTTACAATAGCCTCGTCTGGGCCTCCAGCGTGATATGCCTATCTGTGGATTACAGACTCACTCTGAGCGTGAAAATTCGTTTGGCGTTCTATTGTGGCTCAAGTCTAATTGGCGGCTAGCAGACACAGAGGAATTTTTAGAACGCTGGCTATTCGCTGCATACTGATCAACAAAACCAAGTTCTCTCACACACAGATCTAAACAAAAAGAAATAAAATTCAAAATAGAAAACAATCTTCACACATCTATACTAATCATGTACCTAACACTCAAGATTATCTCACATTTTCTTGGTTCTCCTTTGGAGGAGTCAAACCAATACCAGTTTTGATATCATGTTGGAAAAATTGAGAGAACACAAAGATTATTCACACAACACAAATCACACACTGTATTTTATTGATCATAACAATTACATATATAAGAATACACGATACTTCTAGATCCAAGAATTGTGGATCTATATTTTGAGAGAACACAAAGATTGTTCACACAACACAAATCACACATTGTATTCTATTGATCACATGAATTACAGTAAAAATACATGATACTTCTAGATCCAAGAATAGTGAATTTACATTACTAAAAATATCTAATATAGTAATATCTGATAAATCTAATAACCTAAAAACTCACATAATTACAATTCACGACAATTTAAAAGTCATCCTAAATTTAAAAAAAATAACATTAAAAATTTTGAGCAACCACAATAATACAAATACATATGGAAAATATGTTAGATTTGTTACAAAAACACACTAAAAACAATTCAACCTCACCATAATTTTCATGAAATAAAACCCCTCCAGCCTAATCCAAAACATTTTGGTCCAACCCCCAATTTCCCTGGCAAGGGGAAACACATTCTCCACCCCCCTAAACTGTCTCTCATGCAACTACGTTTTCAGTGTATTCTGTGGCAACAAGTATTCATTCATGTGAAATGAATTGCATTATAAATTTAAAAGAACACTGTTATAATTTTTCCGGTATCTCAAAACATTTTTCTCGTTGTTGTATGTATCCCAAAACATTTTTCTTGAAGTGCGTGCAGCTTCAATCCCGTGGTAAGAAGGGGCTCCACTGAAGAAACTATTCACATAAAAAAGAATTCTCTCATCCAACCATAGCGAGGAAAAAATACGATAAAACTATGAAATGATACAAGATCTGCAAAAAGAAATGACAAAGATCTTCTTGGACTAGATGTCTGTATAAGAAGTGAGCCCCAAGCAAAACCTCTTCGACAATACCAACATAATGGCTCGTAGACTCAATACTGGACTTGAAAACAATGTCTAATAATGCAATTGGAATATAACCATGAAATGGTGTTTTGCATTGATAACCAAAAGAGTGAAAACCATGAAACATGTTGTGTCATGAATTCGAATTGTATGGTAGAGATTTCCTATGTACCAAAAAAAATATGTTAATATCAAATCATATTTGTAATGAGATCAAACCATTGAAAACAATGTGTTTGGAACAACTACAATCAACCAACCAATGCAAAGGGAGAAAGATCATGCAAGAAAAATAGTTGTAATTATTCAATATCCTCACCATAATACACAACGTGACATAGTTTCTCTTTTTCTGTTAGGCATCACCATTATTTATACAACAAACAACCATTGTCTTCCCAAGGTTCAAAACCTCTTAAGTACTTCTTCAATTAAACTCTCGCCAATCAAAGCAAGTAATTGACTTCCACACGTTTAAAGCCTCTGAGTACCTCTTCAATGGCCACCAACCAGGCCAACCAATTGTTTATTTTGCGAGCATGCTTAACACTCTGCAGTGAAAATCTCTCTCTGACATGCATATATAATACACTGGTGGACAATTTTCAGGTTCATGTGTAGACTTGTTCTTCACCATGAAGGCCCTGAGAGAAATGCGCCTCAACTTTAGTCTCTTATTCATGCTCATACACATGGCCATCGAATACGTTTAGGTAACGTTTCGAGAAGCTTCCATTCCTCAACAAGAAACTTGACATGCCGCCGCAGTTTATCCTCGGACAACCCCAAAATCCTAGGCATTATCTTCACAAGAATCCCAACTTCCTCTGTAAACCCTAATTCTCTCAAATTTTCAATCTCCGCATAACAACGTACCTATTCAGCGAACTCAACCTACCAAAATAACAAGCAAACGCCTTGGACCCTTTCTCAATGCCCATCCCCTCAATATCCTTGGAAAGTGCCACCAATACCTTCGATGTAGACATTGATAAAATAGAAGGGTTGTCAGATATGACATACATGGTTAGGCTATGGTTTGATTGACATACGATTCAGGAAAAAAAGAACGAAGGGACGCTCAACTTCTTGTGTTGTACACGCTATTAGTCCTGACCATTTTTATACATACATTTTGATTCGACAGATGATTGTACGATGCAACAACTAATGGATTAGCAGGAGGTACGAACATGTTCTTGTTGCAGAGTAGGGTAGGGCCAAAGCCTAATAAATAGGAATTCCTAGCCAATGCAAAATTTGCCATTCTGTTTGAGTCTGTAGTCCTATTCGGACTAAATTAAAACATAACGTGAACGGTGAATTATGTAGGGGTATGAGGTTTGAACACAAAAGACTTCGAATTTTATTTAAAAAATACAAAAAAAAGTTTACAAACAAAGGAGTGGGATTATTTAGCTGTCACTTTACAAAGCTTTCTAGATAGGATTTGAACTAGAATTTAGGGATTTGAATTATCTAGTAATTAATTCGAGTATTTAGGTTTAGTTGAGATTCTCGAGGAGAATATCATGCAAATTAGATATTATCTAGGATTAGGCAGATTCGATCTATTGATTTAGGATTTGATTGTTGTATGTACAGGGATTTATCAGTAAGTTTTGAATTAGTAGAATGAGATTTTCGCTGAGGAGGATTGGAACGTAAAATATGGAATCTCTCTGTCTCTCTGTAAATACTGTGCATGAATGGTCAAATACTGGAGGTTTTAATTTCCTTCGAAATATTTCTTAGTTTTGTTGATTTTCAGTTTGAGCCCTTTAGAATTAGATTTTGTATAATCTTGTGTTGTTGCATCTAAATCTTCACTCACTGCGCATTGAAATAACTTGGATGTATTTCGAAATAACAAAGTTAGTTAGCGACACCCTGAATCTGACACATGAGAAACAAACTTGGCAGAAGTGCTAAGTCTGGCGGAACGAGAAAACCTGAAAAATTCGCGAGAAACTCAGAAGAAGATCAGAATTGTTCGATCTGACAGATCCAACAGATCTAATTGTCATCATGTGCCAACGAACGCAGACGTTAATTCCAAAATCGGACGCGATAATTTATAAAACTGAGTTAATAGCTCAGTTAATCATGACCTTCTGCTTGAAGGGGTCAGATCTGACGGTGATCACGTCGGAAAGATGCACGTGCTTTACTTTAAATTTCAGACGGGATAAGGTTATGAACCGGGGTTTTAATTCCTTTTGGTTCCATGGAAAATTTGAAGTTTTGCCATATACCGGGTAAATTAAATAAGTCTGCTATTTTAGTAGAAGAGATAAATCTGGAGGTTGATGACTGATACTCCAAAGGAAAAATGAGAAGAAGTTCCACCTGAACTTGAAGGAATAGTTTCTCGTTTTGAGCGATTATCCTTAACACCTGCGACCAACCCACCAGTGAACCTTTGAAATTTTACAGTAAGTTTTCCAATTTTTTTGTACGGACAAAAAAATAGAGATTCATGAATCATAAATGTCACTGCTATGTAGTGACATAACAATCGTGCTCCGAATATATGAAAAGTAGGCAAGTTTACTTTTTTAATAAACAATTTCCATATAATAATGGTATTGCATTTTTTTTTTAATAAAGAAAAACCTTGACAAAAGGCCATCAAACTTACATTACAATCTCGAAAATAATTGAATAATATGTTAATCATCATTGTTCATAATATTCATATCATCTCCAATGATTACATACCATCTCTACTTTGGTAGACATGTAAACATTATGCACATTTAAACCAAGTATACCTATCACACACTTATTTGATTATGTCGTAGGTGTGGTCTATATTGGAATTGGGATTAAGAAATTTTGAATTTTTAATAGATGAGGGGACAAGATTTGACCTCAAAAAACTATTCTTCATCTAATACATCATCCAAAAGATGATATGAAATGAATTTGAATAAGTTTTTAGTTTCAAAACCTAAAAATAAGCTATCAATTTTAAATATAATTTATTTGTCCACTTGGCATTAACCTGATTAGAATGGGATAGTTTCAATGTAACCATTTATTAATATGATTGATCATTTCAGAGTTAAGATTTGATTTGGTTGATCGTTTGATTTAGTTACACTATTTAGTTAAGGCGAAGCTTATGTACTGTCTCACTGATTGATGATCCCATAAATTGAACATCGTCGTTGTTGGCTCCTCGGTCAACTCCTTAACGAGGACTAAGATTTCTTTTAAAATATCAAATTCATGGAAACAAACATTGTATTTGAAGCGCACTGCATCTCTGTCCCAATCACTGATGTTGAGAATAGTTTATTAATTCGCCGATAGGCATATATATGTGAACTTTAGGTGCAAGGAAGTTTGTTGACTTTTCTTTCTTGTTAATAATGGAGGGGTGGGATTTATTGAGGAGTGAATATGCCAGGTTATTCTTCATCTGAACATTAATCTACCACTGAAGCGAATGAGAGAGGGAAGTGATGTTGTTTGATGCAGAGGACAAATGTTGTATCATTGACTTTGGAACTGTTGGCAGTGATGTTAAGGAATCAACGAAAAATATGATGTTATGGATTAAAATTCCGTTGTTCATATAACTACTTCTCCACTATTATAGTGAAGTTTTTTCTAGGCAAAATTTAAGTTTTTTAATAAATCAAGCGAGTTAATGAATTCAAAATTAAGCGATTTAATAAATGTGTAATGTTGGTGGTTGTATTAAAAACAACGGATAACTACTTCTCCACTATTATAGTGAAGTTTTTACTAGGCGAAGATTAAGTTTTTTTAATAAATTAAATGAGTTAAGAAATGTGTATTATTGGCGGTTGTATTAAAAATAATGGATAACTACTTGTCCACTATTATAGTGGAGTTTTTACTAGGTGAAATTAATTTTTTTAATAAATTAAACGGGTTAATAAATGTGTAGAGTTTGTCGTATTAGAGTTATGGAGTAAAAATTATGATGATGATGATGATGATGATGATGATGACGGTTAACGTCCACTCAGACCAAATTGGTCTATCGGACCTACAATTTTCTTAATTTTTACTTGTCTGGCTCCTCGTCTTTCTTGGCGAGATTGGTGTTGTAGCTTTCTTTCTTTTCTCTACGGTCTTCCAACTTCCTTTGTCTTGCATCTCCTTCATCTCTTCTGGTTCTTGGGACATTGGTGTCTTAGCTTCGCGATCTATTGTGTTCGTTCTTTTGAAAATAGTCGGAGAAGAAGTTTGGTTTAGGAGATCTGCTTTGCTGTTAAATGAAGATTTATTTTCTGTGGTATTCAAATCCTCATAACTGTTGATTTGTTGGGGCGGGCTTTCTCCTTGCTTGTTTTGAGAGTTGCTTCCTTCTTCCTTGATTTCTTGTGACTCATTTTCTCTAGAATATTCTTCTTCTTTGATGACAGTGTAGTGTTCTTTTTGTGCTCCTTCCCACCATGTAGATCTGTGGTGGTTTTTTCTAGCAAAATTTTTCTCCGAGGCTTTTGGGCAATTTTTGGCTAGATGCCCCATCTCAAAGCACGATCGACACCTGAAGAGGACACTTTCATAATCAAGCTTCTGGTTCCACACATAGTCTTTACTTGTTAGGTTTATTTCAGCTGGAAATCCGACGCTGAAATCCATTTCCACACAGATGCGTGCATAGGTGGTTCTGGCATATTCCTCTGTTTCTGGGCACCTGCAGTAAAATTTCCCAATTGCATTTCCGATGGCTTTTAGCGAGGAGAGATTCCAGAGATGCAAGGGTAGGCTTGGCAATCTCACCCAAACTGGTGCTGAGGTTATCATTGCTGTAGAGGGATCGAATGATGGGTTCCATGGCTTCATGAATAGGCCTGATTTTTCCCAAAACCAAGGGTCGGAGTCTAGAATACATTGTCTGCTTTCAGGATTTTCAAAATCTACTATAAAGAAACCTCTAGCACAGGGGTAGATATTAATTTCATCAGAAATGATAGGCTTCCATACCTCCGAGATCCAATTGTGGAGTGCTATCAGCCGCGGCCAAAAACCATTGAACCGGCAAATTAGGGCACTTTCGGAGAACTTCAAAGCTTCATCGAGTGAGTCCTGGACCACTTGGATAGTGGGAGCTGGGGCTTCACTCACGATATGGGCAGGAGATTGCCCTTCAGAGGCGGATGAGCCACCAGTTATTTTTGCGAAGCTCGGAGCCATATTTTACTTGCTCGTAGAACGCAGCCGCAGATAAATAAGACAGAAGATAAGATTAGATCTAGATCTGACCGCAGAAATTAGCCGCCTAGATCTAGCCTCAGATCTAAAACCTCGCCGTGAAATATTTGAGACTATCAAGACTTCTGAGATCTGCGGAAGAGGAAATAGGAGATCTGAGCCACCGAGACTTCTGGAATCCCACCGAGACTTGTGAAATACTTCTGGAATCTCTAATAGTAAGAGCTGCAGAGGAATAGGCCGATCTACATTCTGGTATGATAATGTAACAATAAGAGCCTCAGAGGAATTGGCAGATCTACGTTCTGGTGATAGCCGCAGATCTAACCACCGAAGTCCCAATCAAGCCGCAGATCTCACTAAATTGTAATATCAACGACCGAAGAGCCGCAGACTTACGTTAGCTTCAAATCTCCTACGCTAAGAGCCTCAGAGGAATTGGCAGATCTACGTTCTGGTGATGGGGAGCCGCAGATCTAACCACCGAAGTCCCAATCAAGCCGCAGATCTCTGAAGTAAAGAGCCCGAGATGAAGAAATATAAAACCAAAGCCGTAGAGGAATCAGCAGACTTGTGAAATACTTCTGGAATCTCTAATAGTAAGAGCTGCAGAGGAATAGGCCGATCTACATTCTGGTATGATAATGTAACAATAAGAGCCTCAGAGGAATTGGCAGATCTACGTTCTGGTGATAGCCGCAGATCTAACCACCGAAGTCCCAATCAAGCCGCAGATCTCACTAAATTGTAATATCAACGACCGAAGAGCCACAGACTTACGTTAGCTTCAAATCTCCTATGCTAAGAGCCTCAGAGGAATTGGCAGATCTACGTTCTGGTGATGGGGAGCCGCAGATCTAACCACCGAAGTCCCAATCAAGCCGCGAAACACCCACACAAATGTTAAAAATGTTAATAAATAAATAATTAAAAATAATTTTTAGTCGTGGACGCTAAAATGAGTTGCACTGTGGTGTATGCTAAAACAGTGGACACTGTCGTGGGATGCTAAATTAGGTTGCATGGTGCTGGAATTCAATGGTTATGTATGTTTCATCTCTCATATTCATGTTTCTTGGAGGTTCCTACTGCAATCAAATTGCCTCGATGCATTGTGCTTCCTACGATCTGTGTTGTAGACGTTGGGTTGGCGTTGCAGACATTGGATTGGCGTTGTAGACATTGGGTAGTTGTCTTTTGTGAAAAGAATAAGAAAGCTTCACCTTCTTGCTCAAACGGTAATTAGAAAGAGACTATTTTTATTTATTAAGGTTACATGCATGCATGTGGAACTGATAATAATAAACAGATAGATAGAAGAAGAGGAAGTGCAGGAACTGTGTTAATTTTAGGTATGTTCTATGCTTAGCACAATTTACTTAATTTTTCATATTAGCTCAATATCATTCCAATTAGCAATCACATTTAGCATGATAGTAAAATGCAGATAGAACATAAACATAAATCACAGAAGACAAGCCAACACAAGAGGACACAAGATGTGACGCCAGTGAGGGACAATCCCCAATGTGGGGAAACCCTTGATCAATTCTTCTTATATTCTTTAATAGTTCAACAGAGAGAGAGATAGGACATATACATCAGAAGTCAACACTTTGACTTGAAAAGGTAAGAGCAACGATATTCACCATGAAGATAACATAATGAGGTAGGTGATCTAAACTCAGGTGAAGGCATACTTCTTCCAATGATCCACCCATCATTGTGTTGCACCCAATCAGCGAGCTGCTCTCATCAGTATGTTGCTCCCATCACTTAGCAGTACCTCGTCATCATGTTGTACCCATCAAGCTACTCTTCATCATCATTATGTTGCATCCTTCATGTTGCACTATGTTGTACCCTTCATTGCACTATGCTGCACCCAAATTCATACTGCAATACATCATCATCATGTTGCTACAATGCATTCTTGTTGTTGCACTACTCACATCATGTTGTTGCACCCATCATCTTCAAGTTGCTGGAAAGCATCATGTTGCATCCATTGTGTTGTCACCTATTGCACCATGTACATCATCACTACACTGCAATGCTATATCCAATTACCAGCCTTAGTTGCTTGCTATGGCTTGCAGCCTAGCAAAGCAGCTCGTTGTAGCAATCTATGCTTCCAAGAGGTCTTATTCATGCAGTGATCAATTCAACCTTCAACCAACAACCCCATAACTTCTCTTCATTGGATACTTATGCTTAGCATATCATACCAAAACACCACCATACTGTCACCTACAACAAGTGGCTAGATGACTATGCAATACTTCTTTCAGGAAAACAACCAATTATTCTCCTCCTGCAAACAGTGAGTAAGAGCTACCTCAAACAATCCTCCTCAACTGTGGATTAAGGCCTCTACTGACTGCGTCCTAGTGCACATTTACATGTTGTTGTTTGGAGCCACCTTGAGCTGCCTATAACACCCTCCTTAACTGTGGCTTAGTTCTCTCCGTGGACTATGTATTGACCGCGTCTAGGACACCAACTTTTGACACATAAGACTGCGGTTAGGGCATGCTTGAATCTTCTTCCTTTTGACTACGTCTAGGGGTAGTTAAGGGCTCCTCTTCCCAGTGTGAGAGGATCCTACACCATGCTGCATAGAACCTTCATTTTAGGGCAGCATAGAGGCTTCTAGTGACTGCAGTTTAGATGAGATCTCCTTTCTGTGTAGAAAGGTCTCCTCTGCTGCATAAACTCCCTTTAGAACTACGGCTAGGGCATAACACGATCCCCATATCTTAGCGTCTAGGAGTCTTTACTTAGGACTCACTTCCTTGCGGTGATATCACCTTCTTCCCTAACTGCGTTAGGGATTCTACCTTCATGACTGTGTATTAGTTAGGGCATCATTAGGCCAATGGTTAGGGCTTCTTCATACCATCTTTAAGCTTCTCTATGGCATCATAGAGCCTTCTATATGGCAGTGTTTAGACTTCTCCATGATAGCGTAGAGCTAGGGCATCTTCTTCTTAGGGCAACAAATACTCTTAAGTTCTCTTCTCCCACCAAAACCCAAGACAAGTCAAGAGGAAGAGATCACAAGAGGTGTGTCCAAAATGACTTGCAAGGCACCTATATTTATACTAAAATGTGGAGGACAAGTGGGGGTAATTTGGTTGTTGGCCGACCATGACGAATTGTCACATAACACAAATAAATTCATATCTCCATGAATACTTGTCGAAATCGGATGATCTTTAGATCAATCCTACACCTCTCTACAAGAGGAATCCAAGAAAAATATTAGTTGCCATAAATAGGATGACCTGCATGGATTTTGGCCCCAGTTTCCAATTTTAACACTCCCTCTCAACCAGGGAGAACTCCATTTGCTAATCCATCTGCCAGACTGTACTATCTCTGCCATCAATGCCCTGCACTACTCTGCTCTGCTGAACTATGAAGAAGAAGAAGTGATTGAGAATGTATCGTACCATCCTCTACTGACCCGAATTCAGTCCCATCTAAAAGAGAGTGTCTAATACCACTCTTATTGACCCGAAGTCAGTTCCAATAAAGAGAGTGTGTCATACCACTCTTACTGATCCGAAATCAGTTCCAAACAAAGAGAGTGTATCATACGGCTCTTACTGATCCGAAATCAGTTCCAAAAGAGAGTGAGTTATATCACTCTTACTGACCCGAAGTTAGTTCCAATTGATCCCAGGTCAATATCATCCTAGCATAGGGAGTACGGTAGTAACATGATGTGTCCATCGGTACTACTATGGTCCCTATCCTCCTTTCCCTACTCATTGGCCAGATGAGAGGTACTTCCCTTGAGTCCCAAACTGCATGTGTAGGATGTCTCAGCAGGATAAGGACGAACTACTTATCCTGCCTACATGTCGCCAGGGGTATCCCAAGGGAAGGCTGAACCACTCACCCTATAGACAAAAAATCACTAGGGGAAGGCTGAACCACTCACCCTATGACTATATCTCAATAGCAGAAGGATGAACCACTCATCCTGCCTACATAGTAAACCGTTAGGGGAAGGCTGAACCACTCACCCTATGGTTGCTCATCACTCTAAGATGTTCCCCCAATTCTCCTGGAGCTCCCAAAGATCAATGTCCATATAATACAGGACCCTTAGGAGAGAGTCTCTCCACGACTCCTAGTCATTCTCGGAAAGTCAAGAATTTGACCTTTCCGAGGGGCTTCGACGGAATATCGACGACCTGCACATCAGTCCCAATGCAATGGAGCCTTCTTTCTCCTTGATGTAACATATCCCACATAAAGTGGTACCTGATTTCTATATGCTTGGAGCGATCATAGAACACATGATTCATCAACAACCAAATCCCCCTCTAGTTGTCACAGAAGATCATGATGGTATCCAGTATGTGTCCAAACAGCTCACTGAAGAGCTTCCTCAGCTAGGCAACTTCACACAAGGTCATACTTGTAACTATGTATCCAGCCTCATCAGTGCTCAAAAACAACCGACGTCTGGTTCCTTCTCATCCAAGATATCGAAGCAAAACCCAAAGAGAATCAACACCCAAAAGTGCTCTTGCGATCTTCCACACTGCCTGCCCAGTTAGCATCAAAATAATCATGCAGCTTCATATTTTTGGCAGTGTATCTCAATCCATGAGAGATTGTGCCCTGAAGATATCTCAAATGATTCTTGGCACCAATCCAGTGAGGCTCAACCATTTATGAGCTCAACATGCTAACTGCAAAACATATATCCGAACAGGAGTTCACCAAGAACATCAATGCTAGTATGAGTTTATGGAACTCAGAGGCATTTCCCAAATCAGGTCCGATATCACTACCACATAACTTCTTAAAGTTAAGCTTCATCGGGGTAGTCACAGGCTAGCGGTACACCATTCCAAATCTAGAATCCAACTCCCCCTTAATTTTGAAAATGAGAGGGTCTGCACCTATCAGAAAGAGGTCGTCCTCATAAGGTGCCAGTATGAGAGGTCTATCATCCACAACCTTCAAGCAATGGTTTGGATCGGCTTCACTCCTAGTGAATCTCAGCTTCATCGGCTATCCATATATCCTCTCATATCAAGCCCAGGATGTTTGCTCTAAAACATAGAGCTTTATTCAACCTGCATACATGAGAATCCTGATCATGAATCTCAAACCCCTCGGCTTGTTCCACATCTTTGGACTTGCTACATGAGGGGAATGGCCCACATCTCGGACATGTACCTTCGTGCTCTTCTTGAGTTCATGCATTCCTGTCACCATCTGACACACATCGGGTAGGGCCCCCATAATGAGCAAACCTCTAGTTCTATAGAAGAGATGTGTCAACTGACATGGTCCCCAATGGACTTCCTACAACTTGATACATATTGCCAACCTTGAACTCAAAAGCATATTTTAAAATTCCTTATCCACACACTTACCTTTTCATTGATGAATGCCACCTTGAAACCTTTGACTTCCATTGCTGAAATGGACACCAGGTTCTTCTTGAGATCAGGTACATAAAGAACTTCTTGTAAATGAACGGTGTTATTCTCATTCAATTGAGGGGTAACATTCCCTACACCCTTTCCAGGATAGGTGGCATCGACTCCATGTATAATCTCCACGATTGTTTCCTTCTATATCAAATTAGAGAGAGCTTCCTTCTATCTGATGAAGTGCTTTGAAGCACTACTATCAATAAGACAGATTCCCAAAGAGTCTGGAGGAGAAGTAGTGGAGAGAGCCAATATAAGATACTACTCCTTTAGTTTATCAGAAACAACATTTCATTCTTCATACCTGGAGTTCCTTGATTTCTTTGAAGAGTCGGCCATTTCCTTGATGACTTGCATTCCTTTTTCTTTTGTCATTGTACATGTCATTCCTCCGATCATTGAAGATGCCCCTGGAATGATTGTTATCATCATCAAGTAATGTGTCCCTTCTATTTGCACACTCCTTCGCATAATGGCCAAACTTATTGAAAACAAGGCATTTGCCTTTTCTTCCACCCTAAGATCTGGACTTCCTTTAGGTAGGCCACCAGATGCTTCCGTTGTGCCACTCTGAAAGTCTTCTCTGCTATGACTTCACCCTTGGCGAATTTGAAGAGGGATGAGGAACTGATTTAGCCTTTTCTCCTTTCCAACTGCCTTCGTGATTTCTCTTTCACTCTTGCTTGGGCTTTGTCTTCACCTCACCTCTGATACCATGTTAATTTTAGGTATATTCTACACTTAGCGCAATTTACTTCAATTTTTCATATTAGCTCAATATCAATTCCAAATTAGCAATCACATTTAGCATGATAGTAAAATGCAAATAGAACATAAACATAAATCACAGAAGACAAGCCAACACAAGAGGACATAAGATGTTGCGCCAGCCAGGGACAAACCCCAATGTGGGGAAACCCTTGATCAATTCTTCTTATATTCTTCAATAGTTCACCAGAGAGAGAGAGAGATAATACATATACATCAAAAGTCAACACTTTAACTTGACAAGGTAAGAGTAGAGATCTTCACCATGAAGATAACGTAATGAGTTCGCTGATCTGAACTCAGGTGAAGGCATACTGCTTACACTAATCCACCCATCATTGTGCTGCGCCCAATCACTGAGATTCTCTCATCACTATGTTTCTCCCATCACTGATCAGTACCTCATCATCATGCTGTACCCATCAAGTTGCTCTTCATCATCATTATGTTGCATCCTTCATGCTACACTATGTTATACCCTTCATTGCACTATGTTGCACCCAAATTCATACTGCAATACATCATATTCATGCTGCTGCAATACATTCTTGCTATTTCACTACTCACATCATGTTGCTACACCCATCATCTTCAAGCTGCTGCAATTCATCATGCTGCATCCATTGTGCTATCACCTATCACACCATGTCCATCATCACTACACTGCAATACTGTATCCAATTACCAGCCTTAGTTGCTTGTTATGGCTTGCAGCCTAGCAAAGCAGCTGGCTATAGCAATCTATTCTTCCAAGAGGTCTTATTCATGCAGTGATCCATTCAACCTTCAAACAAAAACCCCATAGCTTCTCTTCATTGGATACTTATGCTTTGCATATCATACCAAAACATAACCATGATGTCACCTACAAAAATTGGCTAGACGACTGTGCAAGACTTCTTTTAGGACAACAACCAATTTTTTTCCTCCTGAAAACAATGAATAAGAGCTACCTCGAATAGTCCTCCTCAACTGTGGATTGAGGCCTCTAATGACTGTGTCTTAGTGCACATTTACATGTTGTTGTTTGGAGCCACCTTGAACTGCCTATATCATCCTCCTTAACTGTGGCTTAGTTCCCTCCATGGATTGTGTATTGATTGCGTCTAGGGCACCCGCTTGTGACACATAAGACCACAGTTAGGGCATGCTTGAACCATCTTCCCTTTGACTGCGTCTAGGGGTAGTTAAGGGCTCCTCTTCCTAGCGTGAGAGGATTCTTCACCATGTTGCATATAACCTTCATTTTAGGGAAACATATAGGCTTCTAGTGACTGAGTTTTAGATGACATCTCCTTGCTGCGTAGACAGGTCTCCTCTATTGCATAAACTCCCTTTAGACCTGCGGCTAGGGCATAACATGATCCTTATATCTCAACGTCTAGAAGTCTTTACTTATGACTCACTTCCTTGTTGTGATATCACGTTCTTCCCTAACTGCGTTAGGGCTTCTGCCTTCATGACTGTGTGTTAGTTAGGGCGTCATTAGGCCAACGGTTGGGGCTTCTTCATACCAGCGTTAAGCTTCTCTATGGAAGCGTAGAGCCTTCTCTATGGCAATGTTTAGACTTCACCATGACAGCGTAGAGCTAGGGCATCTTCTTCTTAGGGCAACAAATACTCCTAGGATATCTCCTCCCACCGAAACCCAAGACAAGTGGAGAGGAAGAGATCACAAGAGGTGTGTCCAAAATGACTTGCAAGACACCTTTATTTATACTAAAACGTGGAGGACAAGTGGGGGTAATTTGGTTGCTGGCCAACCTTGACGAATTGTCACATAACACAAATAAATTCATATCTCCATGAATACTTGTCGGAGTCAGATGATCTTTAGATCAATCCTGCACCTCTCGACGAGAGGAATCCAAGAAAAATATCAGTTGCCATAAATAGGATGACCCACATGGATTTTGGCCCTAGTTTCCAATTTTAACACTCCCTCTCAACTAGGGAGAACTCCATCAGCTAATCCGTCTGCCAGACTGTACTATCTCTACCATTAATTCCCTGCACTGCTCTGCTCTTCTAAACTAAAAAGAAAAAGAAGTGATCAAGAATGTGTCATACCATCCTCTACTGACCCGTAGTGAGTCTAATATAAAAGAGAGTGTCTCATACCACTCTTACGGACCAGAAGTCAGTTCTAATAAAGAGAGTGTGTCATACCACTCTTACTGATCCGAAATCAGTTCCAAACAAAGAGAGTGTATCATACCACTCTTACTGATCCAAAATTAGTTCCAAAAGAGAGTGAGTTATATCACTCTTACTGACCCGAATTCAGTTCCAATTGATCCCAGATCAATATCATCCTAGCATATGGAGTACAATAGTAACACGATGCGTCCATTGGTACTACTATGGTCCCTATCCTCATTTCCCTACTCATTGGCCAGATGAGAGGTACTTCCCATGAGTCTCGGACTACATGGGTAGGATGTCTCAGCAGGAGAAGGACGAACCACTCATCCTACCTACATGTCGCTAGGGGTATCCCAAGGGAAGGCTGAGCCACTCACCCTATACACAACAAATAACTAGGGGAAGGCTGACCCACTCACCCTATGACTGTATCACGGTAGGAGAAGGATGAACCACTCATCCTGCCTACATAGAAAACCACTAAGGGAAGGCTGAACCACTCACCCTATGGTTGCTTATCCCTCCAAGATGTACTCCCAAGCCCCCTAGAGCTCCCAGAGCTCAATATCCATATCATACAGGACCCTTAGGAGAGAGTCTCTCCACGAATCCTTGTCGTTCTCGGAAAGTCAAGAATTTGACCTTTCCTAGGGGCTTCGACAGAATATCAGCAACCTGCACATCAGTCCCAATGCGATGGAGCCTTCTTGCTCCTCGATGTACCATATGCCACATAAAGTGGTACCTGATGTCTATATGCTTGGAGCGATTATAGAACACGGGATTCATAAACAAGCGAATCCCCCTCTAGTTGTCACAAAAGATCACGATGGTATCCAGTATGTGTCCAAACAGTGCACTGAAGAGCTTCCTCAACTAGGTAGCTTCACATGAGGTCATACTCATAACTATGTATCCTGCCTCATCAATGCTAAAAAACAACCGACTTCTGCTTCCTGCGCATCCAGGATATCAAATCAGAACCCAAAGAGAATCAACACCCAGAAGTGCTTTTGCGATCCTCCACACTGCCTGCCATGTCAGCATCAGAATAATCATGCAGCGTCATATTTCTGGCAGTGTATCTCAATCCATGAGAGATTGTGCCCTGAAGATATCTCAAATGATTCTTGGCACCAATCCAGTGAGGCTCAACCATTTATGAGCTCAACATGCTAACTGCAAAACATATATCCGAATAGGAGTTCACCAAGAACATCAATGCTAGTATGAGTTTATGGAACTCAGAGGAATTTCCCAAATTAGGTCTGGCATCACTACCGCATAACTTCTTAAGGTTAGGCTTCATCAAGGTAGTCACGGGTTGGCAATTCACCATTCCAAATCTGGAATCCAACTCCCTCGTACATTTTCAAATGAGAGGGTTTGCACTTGTCAGAAAGAGGTCGTCCTCATAAGGTGCTAGTATGAGAGGTCTATCATCCACAACCTTCAAGCAATGGTTTGGATCGGCTTCACTCCTAGTGAATCTCAACTTCACCAGCTATCTATCTATCCTCTCATATCAAGCCCGTGGTCTTTTCTCTAAAACATAGAGCTCTTTTCAACCTACATACATGAGATTCTTGATCATGAATCTCAAACCCCTCGGGTTGTTCCAAATCTGTGTACTTGCTACATGAGGGGAATGGTCCCCTTGTAAGTTTTCCTTCAATACATCTCGGACATGTACCTTCATGCTCTTCTTGAGGTCAGGCATTCATATCACCATTTGACACACATTCGGTTGGGCCCCATAATGAGCAGACCTCCAGTGCTATAGAAGAGATGTGTCAACTGACATGGTCCCCAATGGACTTCCTGCAATTTGATACATATTTCCAACCCTAAACTCAAAGTCATATTTTAAAATTCCTTATCCACACACGTACATTTTCATTGATGAATGCCACCTTGAAACCTTTGACTTTCATTGCCGAAACGGACACCAGCTCCTTCTTGATTTTAGGTACATAAAGAAATTCTTGTAAATGAATTGTGTTACCCTCATTCAATTGAGGGGTAACATTTCCTACACCCTTTCCAGGATAGGTGGCATTGACTCCAAGTATAATCTCCATGATTGTTTCCTTCTCTATCAAATTAGAGAGAGCTTCCTTCTATCCGATGAAGTGCCCTGAAGCACTACTATCAATAAGCTAGGTTCCCAAAGAGTCTGGAGGAGTAGTGGAGAGGGCCAATATAAGATAATATTCCTTTAGTTTATTAGAAACAACATTTGATGCTTCATACCTGGAGTTCCTTGCTTTCTTTTAAGAGAGCCATTTCCTTGATGATCTGCATTCCTTTTTATTTTTTCATTGTACCTGTCATTCCTCCAATCATTGAAGATGCCCCTGGGATGATTGTTATCATCATCAAGTGATGTGTCCCTTCTATTTGCACACTCCTTCACATAATGGCCAAACTTATTGCAAACAAGGCATTTGCCTTTCCTTCGACCCTAAGATCTAGACTTCCTTTAGGTAGGCCACCAGATGCTTCCGCTGTGCCACTCTAAAAGTATTCTCTGCTTCGACCTCAACCTTGGTGAATTTGAAGAGGGATGAGGAACCCATTGAGCCTTTTGTCCTTTCCAACTGTCTTCGGTGATTGCTCTTTCACTCTTGCTTGGGATTTGTCTTCACCTCACCTCTGATACCATGTTAATTTTAGGTAGGTTCTATGCTTAGCACAATTTACTTCAATTTTTCATGTTAGCTCAATATCAATTCCAAATTAGCAATCAAATTTAGAATGATAGTAAAATGCACATAGAACATAAACATAAATCGTGGAAGACAAGCCAACACAAGAGGACACAAGATGTGGTGCCAGACAGGGACAAACACCAATGTGGGGAAAACCTTTATCAATTCTTCTTATATTCTTCAATAGTTTAGCAAAGAGAGAGATAATACATATACATCAGAAGTCAACACTTTGACTTGACAAGGTAGGAGCAGAGATCTTCACCATGAAGATAACATAATGAGGTAGCTGATCTGAACTCAGGTGAAGGCATACTGCTTCCATTGATCCACCCATCACTTTGCTGCACCCAATCGTTGAGATGCTCTCATCACTATGCTGCTCCCATCATTGAGCAGTACCTCATCATCATGTTGTACCCATCAAGCTGCTCTTCATCATCATTATGATGCATCCTTCATGTTGCACTATGTTGTACCCTTCATTGCACTATCTTGCACCCAAATTCATACTGAAATACATTATCATCATGCTTCTGCAATACATTCTTGCTGCTACACTACTCACATCATGCTGCTACACCCATCATCTTCAAGATGCTGCAATGCATCATGCTGCATCTCTTATGTTGTCACCTATCACACCATGTCCATCATTACTATGCTTCAATACTGTATCCAACTACCAACCTTAGTTGCTTGCTATGACTTGCAGCCTAACAGAGAAGCTGCTGTAGCAGTCTATTCTTCCAACAGGTCTTATTCATGCAGTGATCCATTTAACCTTCAAATAGCAACCCCATAGATTCTCTTCATTATATACTTATGCTTAGGATATCATACCAAAACATAACCATGCTGTCACCTACAACAAGTGGCTAGATGACTGTGCAAGACTTCTTTCAGGACAATAACCAATTGGTTTCCTCCTAAAAACAATGAGTAAGAGCTACCTCGAACAGTCCTCGTCAACTGCGGATTGAGGCCTCTAATGACTACATCCTAGTGCACATTTACATGTTGCTGTTTGGAGCCACCTTGAGCTGTCTATAGCACCCTCCTTAACTGCGGCTTAGTTCCCTCCATGGACTATGTATTGACTACATCTAGGGCACCAGCGTGTGACACATAAGACTGCGATTAGGGCATGCTTGAACCGTCTTCCTTTTGACTGTGTCTAGGGGTAGTTAAGGGACCCTCTTCCCAGCATGAGATGATCCTACACCATGCCGCATAAAACCTTCATTTTAGGGCAGCATAGAGGCTTCTAGTGACTGTAGTTTAGATGACATCTCCTTGCTACATATATAGATCTCCTCTACTGCATAAACTCCCTTTAGTCCTGCGGCTAGGGCATAACATGATCCTCATATCTCAATGTCTAGAAGTCTTTACTTAGGACTCACATCCTTGTTGTGATATCACCTTCTTCCCTAACTGCATTAGGGCTTTTGCCTTCATGAGTGCGTGTTAGTTAGGGCATAATTAGGCCAACTGTTAGGGCTTATTCATACCAGCGTTAAGATTCTCTATGGCAGCATAGAGCCTTGTCTATGGCAACGTTTAAACTTCTCCATGATAGCGTAGAGTTAGGGCATCTTCTTCTTAGGGCGACGAATAGTCTTAGGATCTAACTTCCCACCAAAACCCAAGACAAGTGGAGAGGAAGAGATCACAAGAGGTGTGTCCAAAATGACTTGCAAGGCACCTCTATTTATAATAAAATGTGGACGATAAGTGGGGGTAATTTGGTTGCTGGTCGACCTTGACGAATTGTCATATAACACAAATAAATTCATATCTCCATGAATACTTGTTAGAATCGGATGATCTTTAGATCAATCATGCACCTCTCGACCAGAGGAATCCATGAAAAATATCAGCTGCCATAAATTGGATGACCCACGTGGAGTTTGGCCCTATTTTCCAATTTTAACACTCCCTCTCAACTAGGGAGAACTCCATCTGCTATTCCATCTGCTAGACTGTACTATCTCTGCCATCAGTGCACTGCACTGCGCTGCTCTGCTGAACTATGAAGAAGAATAACTGGTCGAGAATGTATCATACCATCCTCTACTCACCCGAATTCAGTCCCATAAAAAATAGAGTGTCTCATACCACTCTTACTAACCTGAAGTCAGTTCCAATAAAGAGAGTATGTCATACCACTCTTACTGATCCGAAATTAGTTCCAAAAAAAGAGAATGTATCATACCACTCTTACTAATCTGAAATCAGTTCCAGAAGAGAGTGAGATATATCACTCTTATTGACCCGAAGTTAGTTCCAATTGATCCCAGATCAATATCATCCTAGCATAGGGAGTACAGTAGTAACATGATGCGTCCATCGGTACTACTATGGTCCTTATCCTCATTTCCCTACTCATTCAATAGATGAGAAGTACTTCCCATGAGTCCCAAATTGCATGTATAGGATGTCTTAGTAGGAGAAGGACGAATCACTCATCCTGCCTACATGTCAAGAGGGGTATCCCAGGGCAAGGCTGAACCACTCACCCTGTACATAACAAATCACTAGGGGAGGGTTGAACCACTCACCATATGACTGTATCTCGATAGGAGAAGGATGAATCACTCATCCCGCCTACATAACAAACCACTAGGGGAAGGCTGAACCACTCACCCTATGGTTGCTCATTGCTCTAAGATGTACCCCCAAGCCCCCCGGAGCTCCCAGAGCTCAATGTCCATACCATATAGGACCCTTAGGAGAGAGTCTTTGCACGACTCCTAGTCGTTCTCTGCAAGTCAAGAATTTGACCTTTCCCTGATAAAGTGGTACCTAATGTCTATATGTTTGGAGCGATAATAAAATACAAGATTCATCAACAATCGAATCCCCCTCTAGTTGTCACAGAATATCACGATGGTATCCAGTACGTGTCCTTACCCACATACTGGCACACACGTTCTGGATGGGGAATGAGCATATTTTAAAATTCCTTATCCACACACGTACCTTTCATTGATGAATGCCACCTTGAAGCCTTTGACTTCCATTGCCAAAATGGACACTAGGTTCTTCTTGAGATCAGGTACGTAAAGAACTTCTTGTAAATGAATTGTGATACCCTCATTCAAATGAGGGGTGACATTGCCTACACCCTTTTCGAGATAGGTGGCATTGACTCCAACTATAATCTCCATGATTGTTTCCTTCTCTATCAAATTAGAGAGAGCTTCCTTCTATTCGATGAAGTGCCTTGAAGCACTACTATCAATAAGCCAGATTCCCAAAGAGTATGGAGGAGAAGTAGTGGAGAGGGCCAATATAAGATAACACTCCTTTAGTTTATCAGAAACAACATTTGATTCTTCATACTTAGAGTTCCTCTATTTCTTTAAAGAGTTGGCCATTTCCTTGATGACTTGCATTCCTTTTTCTTTTGTCATTGTACCTGTCATTCCTCTTATCATTGAAGATGCCCCTGGAATGATTGTTATCATCATCAAGCGATGTGTCCCTTCTATTCAGACAATCCTTCACATAATGGCCAAACTTATTGCAAACAATGCATCTGCCTTTCCTTCCACCCTAAGATCTGACTTCCTTTAGGTAGGCCACCAGATGCTTCCGTTGCACCACTCTGAAAGTCTTCTCTGCTTCGACTTCACCCTTGGTGAATTTGAAGAGGGATGGGGAACACATTAAGCCTTTTTTCATTTCCAACTATCTTCGGTGATTGCTCTTTCACTCTTGCTTGGGCTTTGTCTTCACCTCACGTCTGATACCATGTTAATTTTAGATATGTTCTATGCTTAGTGAAATTTACTTCAATTTTTCATATTAGCTCAATATCAATTCTATATTAGCAATCACATTTAGCATGATAGTAAAATGCAGATAGAACATAAACATAAATCGCAGAAGACAAGCCAACACAAGAGGACACAAGATGTGTGGCCAACCAGGGACAAACCCCAATGTGGGGAAAACCTTGATCAATTCTTCTTATATTCTTCAATAGTTCAATAGAGAGAGAGATAATACATATACATTAGAAGCCAACACTTTGACTTGACAAGGTAAGAGCAGAGATATTCACCATGAAGATAACATAATGAGGTAGCTGATTTGAACTCAGGTGAAGGCATACTGCATCCACTGATCCACCCATCACTGTGATGCACCCAATCACTGAGCTACTCTCATCACTATGCTTCTCCCATCACTGAGAAATACTTCATCATCATGTTGTACCCATCAAGCTGCTCTTCATCACCATTATGTTGCATCCTTCATGCTGCACTATGTTGTATCCTTCATTGCACTATGCTGCACACAAATTCATACTGCAATACATCATCATCATACTGTTGCAATACATTCTTGCTACTGCACTACTCACATCATGCTGCTGCACCCATCATCTTTAAGTTGCTGCAATGCATCACGCTACATACATTGTGCCTGTCACCTATCACACCATGTCCATCATAACTACACGACAATACCGTTTCTAGTTACCAACCTTAGCTTCTTTCTATGACTTGCAACCTAGCTGACTATAACAATCTATTCTTCCAATAGGTCTTACTCATGCAGTGATCCATTCAAACTTCAAACAACAACCCTACAGCTTCTCTTCATTGAATACTTATGCTTAGCATATCATACCAAAACATAACCATGCTTTCACCTACAACAAGTGGCTAGATGACTGTGCAAGACTTCTTTTAGGGCAACAAGCAATTGTTTTCCTCCTGAAAACAAGGAGTAAGAGCTACCTCAAACATTCCTCCTCAATTGCGGACTAAGGCCTCTAATGACCGCTTCCTAGTGCACATTTACACGCTGTTGTTTGGAGCCAGCTTGAGATGCCTATAGAACCCTCCTTAACAGCGGCTTAGTTACCTCCATGGACTGTGTATTGATTGTGTCTATGGCACCAACTTGTGACACATAAGATTGCGGTTAGGGAATGCTTGAACCATCTTCCTTTTGACTGCGTCTAGGGCTTATATAAAATTAATATATAAGAATGTTAATTAGTTAAAATCTATTTTTAAAAATTAATATCGATATTTTTAATTTTAAAGGTTATTGTTTTATTATTATTTCTTTATAACAAATGTATTATAAGAAAATGAAAGTGTAATCATTGTTAAACCATCAATTGCTGAGAGGAAAATTGATTTATAACAGTCCAATATATACAAATTCACATAGGGTTTAGGGTTGAAATCACTGAAATTCATAAAAATGATTTGCACCCTTCTCAGGGTGAGGAGATCCTGTTCTTCTTAGAAACCCTTGCTACGAGAATAAAATGTTCAATCCTAATTCAACATTAAACTGAAAATAATGATTATATGGAATTGTAAACGCTAGAGAGGTAACCTAATTAAACTTGGAAGCGGAGAACGCAGAGTCGAGAGAAAGTCTGGACCACATTATTGGGAAGGGTTGTAAACTTAGTGTAATCTACCAAAATTATTCCACAAATTCACAGATCTGGCCCAAACATATAAACAACATTTGCACACAAAAAAATAGATTAGAGAGAAAATCTATTATAAGAAAATGAAAGTGAAATAACTATTAAACCATCAATTTCTGAGAGGAAAACTGAATTATAACAGTCCAATATATAGAAATTCACACAGGGTTTGGGGTTGAAACCCCTGAAATTCATAAAAATGACTCGCACCCTTCTCAAGGTGAGCAAATCGTGTTCTGCTTAGAAAGCCTTACTACGAGAGTAAAACCTTGAAGCTTGATTCAACATTAAATTGAAAATAATGATTATATGGAACTGTGAATGCCAGAGAGGTAACGTAATTGAACCTAGGAGTAGAGAACACAGAAATTAGGTGGTGCTCTATAGAGCATCTTTTCCCACCTGAGAATTCTGGAGAGTCGAGAGCTAGTTCACACCGCATTCTTGGGAAGGATTGTAAACTTAGTGTAATGTACCAAAATTATTCCACTTATTCACATAGAGTTGGCACAAACATATAAACAAAATTTGCACACAGAAAAATAAACTGGAGAGAAAATGTACTATAAGGAAATAAAAGTGCGATAACTGTTAAACCATCAATTGCTGAGAGGAAAACTAAATTATAGCAGTCCAATATATAAAAATTCACACAGGTTTCGGGTTGAAACCCCTGAAATTCATAAAAAAGGCTCGCACCCTTCTCGGGGTAAGCAACTCTTGCTACGAGAATGAAACCCTCAAGCCTAATTCAACATTAAGCTGAAAATAACGATTTTATGGAACTGTGAACACCGAAGAGGTAACATAACCCTTAATTCTAGCAACTACCGAACTCATAGGAATCAAAATTTTGTCGAGGTAGCATTGTTGAGCCAAAATTCTAGCCAGGAAGGGTTAGGTTGCTAACCTAGAAAACAGAGGAAACAATCAATTCATAATCAGAGACTCTTTGTCCATACTGTTGATCTAAAGATGATCTGTGGTTGTCATTGATGTCAACCCAAGAAGCACCAGGGGCTACCCTGATCTTGCAAGGGAATTTTAACTTGACAACTTACTCTATTTTGAGTCAAGGATCTTCTAGATAGATTCTACTCATCGAGATGTTTTCGTTGATATATGGCACGCCAAGTAATTCTTCACGGTTTGAGAGATATTCATGTTTGAAGTTAGTAACCCCAATTAGTGGGCTAAAACCCTATGGGGTTGTGGCATGGCACTCATAATTGGTTTTGGTCATTGAATAGTCAATAATTAATAACTTTTTAAGCTCCTAAAATCCAACATTCTCTATAGAAGCCCCTGTCAACTCTATCAAAAGAAATCTCATATATCCTCCAAATGTAGTGATTGTGGCATTTTCACTATAAATTCATTTCTGCAAAGTCTTAGATTATGAAATTAAATTCCATTTGATTTGCAATCCTGATGAACATCGTGACCAAATTTCAGATCTTGGTTCGCTATATTTTCGGAGATATGATCTGTGGAAGTTAGGGTTTTTGCAGGCTGCTGAATTTCATCTCAAAGAAGTGACCTTGGGAAAATCGTCATAACTCTCTCTCAGAGAAGAGGATTGGAATTCTGTAAAAAGTGGCGGATGGTGCACGGATTGTAGTTTTCTATGTATCAATTTTAGAGCCGAAGGAGGAAATAGTGACACGTGGTACGTCGTACAAGTTTACTCTACTGAACTAGTCCATAATTAGGTCATTGTGAGAGATTGGGCATAACTTTGCCTTGAAGAGTCCAAATCGGGTCAAACCTATGGCATTGGAAAGAAGACTCAGAGGGCTTATACAGGACCAAATATCACATGTTGGGGATCTGAAATCACAGAGATACATTAGATTAAATATCGTGCTCCTAGAAGGCAAGAAAAACTAGATCAAGTGTTGTCAAGGGGTGCAAAGGACCAGACTTTCTAGGGCAGAAAAGAGCAAGGTGCAACAAAATGATGCAGTAGAGGTAAGCTATAGGTAAGTATCTTCTGTATATGCATGTTCATCTCTTAATTGCATTAGGTTCTTTGTATTCTAATTTGTTGTTTTTGTTTAGCACTGACATATGCTCTGTAGGATGAGGTAAGTTTTGTTATTATCATGTCATGGGTATTTCCTTGAAGACTTTTTGCAGGTATTATATATTCATCAAGAGAAGAATCAATGCATAATCTAATGTTCTAAAGAATGAGAAAGGGTGGCATGACAAGAGCAATAATCAAGGTGCAAAACAACAATAAGAAGTTCACTACATGAAGTCTTCAAGTGGGAAACACTGCATACAGACATTGTAAAAGTATCGTTATACAGAGTCATTGTAAAAGCATCCTTGTAAAAGTTGTACGAGTGTCTATCTGCCAAGAGTTGAAGAGGCAGTGTCGGGAGGTCTAGGATCATCATTAGGTTGCTATGTCATAGTTGGGGTTATGGTCTAGTGTGTCATCTTCTTCTACATCATTCTATATCATTGTAAAGTGGACCATTTTCCTTGGTACGAGAGTCCATTCTTCTTTTATTCTTCTATAGGGTGGTAGGGTTGTGCTAGGCTGGTGCACGAATTCACCAACAGGTTCAAGTCTGTGAAAACTTCAGGGTGGTAGGGTGGTGCTAGGGTGAGTTGTAGCTCATTGGGTGTTGGGGCATCCGTTCAGTTGACTACTGAAGAATCTCGGGTGTTGGAGCATCCATCCAATGGGAGCTGGAGAAGAATGCTTTTCTATAATTCTAGGAAGTTTTTGCTTTCATTTCAGTTGGGGCTGAAGATTAAAGAATTTGTTAGAAAAGCGTTCGATGGTTTTTGACGTGGAGTGGGTTTTCCACCTAAAATCTTTGTGCCTCCTAGGTTCTTTTATTTGCTATTATTACTGCATAAACATTAATAATAATTGAATATTAACTAATGATATGAAAATATTTAAAAGTTCTATTTGATAAGGAATACTGATTCACCACCCCCCTCTTAGTATTTTCCAACAATTGGTATCAGAGCTTGGTTCCTTTCAGTGACATCTTAACCACTAGAAGTCAGTTTTCATAGCATAGAGATGGGAAAGTCAAAGTAGCGGGTTACAAGGATTTCAAAGGAAGGTACAGGTACAACAAAATCTCAAGAAAGTGAGTATTGTGTACCAACCCTTGATTTTGATGCAAATAATTACTGGATATGGGAATCCAGGATGGAAATATCTTTGCTGGCACAATGGAGTATGGGAATCAATTTTTTCTAGAGACACATCTATCGATGAAGCTAAAAGGTTCAATTCAAAGGCCATGAATGTAATTTTGATTTTTTTGCCAAATTCTGTGAAAACAAAAGTTTGTCAATTTTCAACAGCTAAAGCTCTTTGGGAAAAGCTTCATAATCTCTATTGAACAAAGAAATCAGGTCAAGATGTTATTGAAAACTCGGATCCTTCTGAGTATGATGAATAAGCGTTGACCATAGAAGAATTTTCTAAGGAGGCAATCAAGCTTATAAAAGAGCTCAAGGTTGAGAATATATGTTCCAATAATCTTGAAGAACAAGTCCAGGGTCTCAAAATTGAAGTTGAAGAACACAAATGTATTGAAGAATCACTTCAAAAGAAGTTGGAAGAAATCAATAATACAACGACATGAGACCTCAAGAGGGAAGTCCAATAGAAGCAACAAGAACTCGACACAACATTTGTAGAAATTAGCAGGATCACACAACAGATGCAGGAAGTAGAAATTGAAAGGAAGGAATATGATCAAAGATACATATCCGTCGTTGACCAAAAGCAAAAGGAATTAGAAACATCTTCAATAGAAATAAGCAGGCTCAGGATTGAAAATGATAAGTAGAAGGAACCAATACAGTTTCTCAACAGAGAAGTAGAGAAGATCACTCTTCTCAAGCTACAGGTTGAGGAGGCAGAAAAAAGAAGGAAGATCTTAAAAAGATGGTTTCAAGAAGATCTTACTCAAAAGCAAGAAGAACTTGATGCAACTCTTGCTGAGATCAACAAACTCAAGGGATCACAAAAATAATACATACAGGATAAGACAGATGAAGAAGCGAAAATGAAGGAAATTAAAGATGGTAAAGCTCCAGTTGATGAAGGTACAAGCTCCACAGCTTCGCAGGATGATTCTAAGAAGGAAGTTGATCAAAGTGAAAAGCCAAATAATAATGTTGCAACTTCAAAGAACAAGACCAAAGCAATCAAGAACAAAGGACCGCAAGAAACTACAACACCGCCTCCAAAGAAGAAAGTAAAATCTTCCAGGTATGTTCGTTTATTTAATGGTTATTGCTTTTTATGTGCTAACTATGGACATATGGCTAGGGATTGTGATTTTTTTTACAGGTACAATCATTATCTACAAAACCCTAGAAGCAAGTTTGCAGGATCACGAGACAAGTTCCACGATGATTTTGTTAGAAGAGAATATGTGCTAGATGGGCCAAATATTGAATGTTTCAAATGCCATAAATATGGCCATATCGTTTGTGGTTGCAGATATCAGATGGAATTGCCTATGGACAATATTGAATGCTTCAAGTGTCATAACTATGGGCACATGGCTCGAGATTTTAGGAATAAGAAGGTTTGGAAAAGGAAACAGGTACGTGAAGACAAAGCAGATAACAAGGTTTGAGCAATTATTCTTTCAGGATTTGTAAAAGCAAAAGGTCATGAGGAATTAGCAGTTGCTTCAAATAATGACTCAAGTCAAGATGGCCCGTTAGGTGACTCACTATTTTGAACAATCTGGCTTGTTGACTCCTTAATGTTTGTACAAGAGGAGTCTATGCAGCAGTATATGGCACAAGTCTACAATTGACAGGAAGGTAGTTTGAACAAGATGGTAGTTTCATTAAAGGTTCAGGGGGAGCAAAACAATTGAAGGATTACAGGTTACCAGGAATAAGACAAGATTAGTCTGCAAAGGATATGCACAAGTGGAAGGAATTGATTTCGACGAAACATTTGCACCAGTTGCCAGAATGGAAGCCATCCGGATGTTTCTCGCCTATGCATGTTCAAGAAAAATAAAAGTCTACCAAATGGATGTTAAGTCAGCATTTCTGAATGGAGAATTAGAAGAAGAAGTTTACATCGAACAACCTAAAGGTTTTCTACTATCAGAAAAAGAAGACTATGTTTGCAGGTTAAAGAAGGCTCTGTATGGTCTCAAGTAGGCTCCCAGAGCATGGTATGCTCGTCTTGACAGATATCTACATCAACAAGGGTTCAAGAAAGGTACTGTTGATAACAATCTTTACGTACAAATAAATAAAGATAATTTAATAACCGTTGAGGTATATGTGGATGATATAATCTTTGGTAGAAATGATGATCAACTAAGTAAGAACTTTGTTACAAAGATGCAAAGTGAGTTTGAGCTGTCTTTACTTGGCGAGTTGACATACTTCTTAGTGCTTCAAATATCTCAGCAAGAGAAAAGAATATTTATATGTCAAGCCAAGTACATCAAGGAAATGCTCAAGAAATTCAAAATGGAAGATTGCAAACCCGTCCTGACTCCGATGGTAACAGGTTTCAAATTGAGCATAGACGACGCATCTAAGGATCTGGATCAGAGGTTGTACAGATCTATGATTGGTAGTCTTCTATATGTAACAGCCTCCCGGCCAGAGGTTATGCAAGCAGTTGGACAAGTAGCAAGATTCCAAGCAACACCAAAAGAATCACATATTATTGTCGGCAAAATAATTCTTCGATATCTGAAGGGCACAACAAAATATGGCTTGTGGTATCCCAAGGGAAACAGTCTCATTATTCAAGCCTTTACAGATGCAAATTGGGCAAGAAGCGTTCATGATAGTAAGAGTACTAGTGAAGCAACATTCTATCTAGGTGGTTGTCTCATATCATGGTTGAGAAAAAAGAAAACCTCAATCTCATTATCCATAGCAGAAGTAGAATATATTTTTGGCAACAACTTGTTGTACTCAATTTCTCTGGATGAAGAAAAAATTTCAAGATCTTCAAGTTAAGTGTGATGAGCCTATTCCCATATTTTGCGATAACACTAGCGCCATCATTATCTCCAAGAATCCTATGATGAATTCCAAAACGAAGCACATTTTGATTAAATATCATTTTGTTAGAGAGAAGGTCGCCGAAAACAATATCAAGCTTGAATATGTTGGTACAAGATAAAAAATCATTAATATCTTCACTAAACCTTTACCTCATGAAGCATTTGAATATCTTCGCCATAAGTTTGGGATTTTTCCAAGTTCTCATTATATTTTCCTTATTCAGGAAATAAAGGGGGAGTGGAAGTGTGTACAAGTCTGTAGGATGGTTGTGTGTCAGGGGGAGTTACCCTTTTCCATTGATGTCAAAAGGGGAGAGAAGGTAGTAGGAAGAGGTGCCCTGAACACAGGGGGAGTACTTGTGTTGCCACCAATTCCAAAGGGGAAGATTGCTGATCTAAAGATGATATGAGGTTGTCATTGATGTCAACCCAAGCAGCACCAGGGGGATACCCTGATCTTGCAAGGGAATTTGTACTTGAAAACTTACTCTATTTTGAGTCAAGGATCTTCTAGATAGATTCTACTCATCGAGATGTTTCCGTTGATATATGGAACACCAAGTAATTCTTCACGGTTTGAGAGATATTCGTGTTTGAAGTTAGTAACCCGAGTTAGTGGGCTAAAACCCTATGGGGTTGTGGCATGGCACTCATAATTCGTTTTGGTCATTGAATAGTCAATAATTAATAACTTTTTAAGCTCCTAAAATCCCTCCAACATTCTCTATAGAAGCCCCTCTCAACTCCATAAAAAGAAATCTCATATATCCTCCAACTGTAGTGATCGTGGAATTTTCTCTATTACTTCATTTTTGCAAAGTCTTAGATTCTGAAATTAAAACCCATTTGATTCGCAATCCTGATGAACATCATGACCGAATTGCAGATCTTGGTTCATTATATTTTCAGAGATGTGATCTGTGGAATGTAGGGTTTTTGCAGGATGTCGAATTTCATCTCAAAGAAGTGACCTTGGGAAAATCGTCATAACTCTCTCTCAGAGAAGAGGATTATAATTCTGTAAAAAGTGGCGGACAATGCACGTACTTTAGTTTTCTTTATATCAATTTCAGAGCTGAAGGAGGAAACAATGACACATGGTATGCCATACAAGTCCGCTCCACTGAACTAGTCAATAATTAGGTCATTGTGAGAGATTGGGCATAACTTTGTCTTGAAGAGTCCAAATCGGGTCAGACCCATGGCATTGGAAAGAAGACTTAGGGGAATTCTACAAGACCAAAGATAACATGTTGGGGATCTGAAATTGTAGAGATACATCAGATTAAATATCGTGCTCCTAGAAGGCAAGAAAAACTAGATCAAGTGTTGTCAAGGGGTGCAAAGGACCGGACTTTCTAGGGTAGCAAAGAGCAAGGTGCAGCAGAGGTAAGCTACAGGTAAGTATCTTTTGTATATGCATGTTCATCTCTTAATTGAATTAGGTTCTTTGTATTCTAATTTGTTGCTTTTGTTTAGCACTGAAAAATGCTCTGTATGATGAGGTAAGTTTTGCTATTATCATGTCATGGGTATTTCCTTGAAGACTTTTTGTAGGTATTATATATTCATCAAGAGAAGACTCAATGCATAATCTAATGTTCTGAAGAATGAGAAAGGGTAGCATGACAAGAGCAGCAGTAGAACAACAACAAGAAGTTCACCACATGAAGTCTTCAAGTAGGCAGCACTGCATACAGACATTGTAAAAGTATCATTGTACAAAGTCATTGTAAAAGCATCTTTGAAAAAATTTGTACGAGTTTCTATCTGCCAAGAGTTGAAGAGGCAGTGTCGAGAGGTCTAGGATCATCATTAGGTGGTTGTGTCATAGTTGGGGTTATGGTTTAGTGTGTCACCTTCTTCTACATCATTCTATATCATTCTAAAGTGGACCATTTTCCCTGGTACGGGAGTCTATTATTCTTTTATTCTTCTATAGGGTGGTAGGGTGGTGCTAGGGTGAGTTGTAGCTCATTGGGTGTTGGGGCATCTGTTTAGTCGACTACTGAAGAATCTCAGGCGTTGGAGCATCCATCCAGTGGGAGCTGAAGAAGAATGCTTTTCTAGAATTCTAGGAAGTTTTTGCTTTCATTTCAGTTGGGGCTAAAGATTAAAGAATTTATTAGAAAAGCGTTTAGTTGTTTTTGACCCAGAGGGGGTTTCCCACCTAAAATATTTGTGCCTCCTGGGTTCTTTTATTTACTATTATTACTCCATAAATGTTAATAATAATTTAAGATTAACTAATGCTCTGAAAAGATTTAAAAGTGTTAATTGCTAAGGAACACTGATTCACACCCCCCCTGGCTTAGTATTTTCCAACACATACACCGTGAGCATGGGTCTGACTTGTGAAGAAGAGATAATAACATATAAGTAAAAGAGTTGAAACCCTACTGTAGATAATCCGGAATAGAAGAAAATCCCCATAAACATACCTAGGTCACAAAGAAGAAAGCCCATCAAAATTCTGTCACTAGAGCACACAAGATGATAATCTTACAAGCCAAGAACTGATTAAATAAGCCGAAGGGTGTTGAACATGAGTTTTGTCCCTAGTTGAAGCTGAGGGAAGCCTAGGATAATCGACCTTAACTGAGGAAAGTGATGAAGATAGCGCTCATATACTTTCACAACGAAGCTATGGAGACAAAAGAATGCTTAGCCAGAGAAATGTGCCAGATAGAAGGATTTATCACTGACACAACCAAGAAACTCAATCAGGAGTATAGTGAGAAAATGAGGACGCCTATGCGAGACGCGGAAGCCTCGCTGACTGGTGAAGTTGTAGAGCTCATTTCCGCCGAAGTGGAAAAGACCGAATGACCCCTCTGCGACCCCAGTGGAGGGTTTTCAGTTACTTGAATGACCATCTTTACTTCTACACCATCGATGCTAGGGTTGTAACCAAAACTGTTGATTATATTGGCAAGTTCGAGATTAGTAGTGACAAGTGGAAGGTTGAGATGGATTTTACAGATTTCGATGCCAACCTCGATTAACTAGCAATTTCCAAGTTTGAGATCTGTAACGAAAGGTGTCGAAAGAAATAAATTGAATCTTCATTGATCTTCACTATAACTTAATTAATATGGGATGGAAAATCATAATACATTCACAATAATAGAAATTATTATTTTATTATCATAATAAAGTGCAGTATCTTTTTATGCGAGTTTTTATACATTACTTTAGAGAGTTGAATAAGTAATTTAAGACTACTTCGATAAACGATAAATTGACCAAATAAATAATAATAGAAATCTTATCTGTATCAATATCATTCAATCACTTTAGAACCTTCATAATCAACTTTCATTTTCACTTTATGTATGACGTTTATATAGTTACAAACCAATCTTACATATGCAAACCAACTAAAACACTCTTAAAGCTCAAAAAAATGCCACATCATCTAAATAAAGTATCCCAATCTGTTTTTTAAGATCATGTGCTTACACCCAACCTACATCTCCCTTTCAACTTCTCGTTGTAAGTTTTCTAGTCACATGTCGTGGACCGTCGTGAATATTTCTCTCACACTATTTTAGATGTCAAGTTCTTGTAGTAATGAATTATATAGTTTTTTTAAAATTGAGCAAACGCATAAAATATTATGATAAAAAAAATAAAAAATTATGTATATATATTAAAACAATGTAGGTAAAAGATAGAATATTAATTTATTAAACCATTTATATTATTGCAATCTACAATTAAATGTTGGTAATGAAATAAGGTATTTTTCTAAATAATCGATCAAATAGGGTTATTAAATAAGATATCAAAATGTATTTTTATTCCAAATTTTCTAAAACTATTATTTACATAATTAAATTAATAATTTTTTTAATTATATGAAAAGTTATTAAATTTAAGGTATTGTGTTTATATTTTATGAATGTATATATTTTATAAACATATGCATATTTTTATTATTAATTCATTTTTTTAATATAATTATAATAATTTAAGAAAAACAAATATTTAATTATAGTAATTGAGGTTTTTTTCTAAATATGTGGTATACAACTCTTACACATGAAAGGTATAAGGTTTGCCTCATTAACGAGTATATGGTAAAAATTTGGACGTATATTTCACATATGATATTAACCACTCTTATATATGAGAGCAGATTTGTTCAATGTTTTTGAGTATGACAAGGAACTTTTTACACGGAAATAAATTTATTGAGTTCATATTGTATAATTTTATTACATAAAAATTTTAAATTTTTGAATGGATGTTTTATAAGTATTTTTAACTTTTTTTTTTAATAATCTATGACATTGTAGTTTGTGGAATATATGAATAGTTTAGAGCTTAATTGTTATAATAATTTAAAATTTTATGAATTTTCAATTTTAAGTTTTATGAATTTTAAATTTGAGTGTCCAATTGTGTGTAAATGTTAAATTTTGGTGGTTATTAGACAAATTTGAAATTTTTACTAGAATATGTGTTTTCAATTATGAAGTTTTAAGTTGCATTATTTAATTTATTTACTCTAATATTGAAGTCTATAGCAACCAAGTAATGATGAAAATGGATTGTTTTCCTAATCAATTTTGACATTAAAATAATGAATGAATGTTGTGGATATTTTGATTGATATGTTTTTTGTTTTTCTTTGTAGTAGACAAGGGAAGTTTTCCTTTCTTCCCAACAAAAGTTGTTGCTTTTGGTATGGATCCTGCTATTTGGAAATTTCTCCCCTTTGAGATTATTGAGCTTGTGTTTCATTGGCTTCCTTTATCGGTCTTGATGAAATTTAAGTTGGTTTGTAGACAATGGTGTATTGTTTTGGAAAACTCATTTTTCCTCGCGAGTTGTGATCGATGTCGTGAGAAAGAGTTAGGATTTATTTCTTTCCCCACTCATTTTTCCGATGATTGCTTCATAGAATCATACCTTAACAATAGAGGTTACTTGTCTACCATGGTTTTTCCTTTTCTTCATTTTGCATACCGAATTGAAAATATAGTGGGATCAATGATTTTGTTCAGCGTGCCTAGAAGTTATTTGCATACAAAAAATTATTTCATTGGCTACCCTTTTACAAAGATATTTAGAAATGTTGGAGTTCTTAGCCTTTGGGAGCAAGGATTCTTCTCTTTGTTGCAAAAATCTAGTCCACGAAAATATGAATGGTTGTTCTTGAAAGACGTTTCTAAAAACATGGATTCACATTTTCTCATTTGTGGTAGTGTTGACAACATTTGGAACATGACATGCTTCCATATGGTGGTGTAACACCACCAAAGGAGGCTATCTTCTTTAAAGAAAAGTTTTATTGGGTATATCTAGACAAAGATTATGAAGATTACCCTACTTATGGTTACACTATCTACTGGTTGGATTTGAATAGAAACAATTGGGGTTATTCATTTGTTCTTATTGTTGACATACAATGTATGTCATTAGGGTTATACAAAAATCAACTTGTTTGTGTTGTTAATAATGGTTCCACCTCCGTTTGGTCACTTGAAGAGATAGAGAATTTTGAATTTGGTCGACTCTCGAAAGAGAAAAGTTTGGAATATTTTGAAGATGATTGGGGGTACAGATGGTCATTGCTTGAATCTGTCTTTGTGGATATAAATAGTAAATGTTCAGGTTACCTACCTTTGCGCATAGTTGAAGAAAAAGTCCTTATGTTGGGTTGGTCTGAAGTGCAGTTAAAGGTGTATGATTTAGTGACTAGATTGTGAAAAACAACAATTGTTGATGGACTGTTCGTGCTTGAAGCATCATGCTTCTATCTACAAATGGTTGAAGATTTTGATGATGTGATTGAAAATGGAAATGTTTTTTTCTTATTCCAAATGCAAATTCTATTATTGGCATACCTCCACTACCAATGGATGTATTGAATTAGCCTTTGAGGCTTGAACATGTTTGTTTTTTGATATTGCTGAAGACCCTATGTATGTTTAATGTTTTTAAACATTTTTTTAAGATCATTGTAATTCATATTTTGAAGTTATATTGAGGACATAGCTATGCTAAATTTGGAATGTGGTTCATATTTATTTGTTTTTTGCAATTTGTAGAAATGGAAATGTTTTCCTACTTATTGGGAAGAAAGGTTTTGTTGCTACGAATCCTTATTGGTGGAACTTCTTATTGTATCAGCTGAAAGCCTTGCAAGTGTTTGGTTTTGTGCATGTTGATATACAATTTGTTTCTGTGACCTCTTCGATTATCTATAAGGGGATCATTGTTCCATGTGTTCAAACTTTGTGGTGGGAAAGATAATTTTTCAAATATTTCTTGTGTGTGTATATCCTTGAAATTTGAAGGCGTATTTGTTAGTATTTAGTTTTTTGAAGATTGAAGAGTAGGTATTAGCATCCAAGGCAATTGCAAAACAACTTTTGAACTGACTTTAACTTTATCATAGAAATGTTGAGTGAACTAAGAAGCGAGAGTGGTGCGAAAAGACCTCACTTTGCTGCTACACAACAATGATCAAATGAATACCAATGACAATGGTATCAACAGAATAAGGAATTCATTAAAGCACAAAGAAGAGTTGCATACCAATGAAAAAAAAGAGCTTTAGCAAATCAGAAAAGAGGAAGCATTGTAAATCATAAGTATGAAAAGAGGAGTGGTTTAGTGCAGCGAAGATTTTGTTTTGATGGTCGTTTTCCTGGATGTTTATGATGTGAAAGAACTTATATTTTTTCAAGATTTACTAGCTTTTTGTATTCTTTGGGAACATTTTGTTTGAAAAGAGAGTCTTCATATGAACGACGATGGTATTTTGTGTGAAAACAATGAAAGAAATGCAATTTTGGGAGTTGATGACAACTGTAGGAATGAACAATTTCCTGAAATGGTTGAAAATTTGGGAGATTGTGTTGGCGAATAGGGTCGGGGATTTCCTAGTAGAAACTATATTGTTAATATAGTTACCCCTGTTGAATTTGTACGTAATGTGTTTGTTGCAACAACGTAGGCAGTTCAAGTTTTTTTCTTTTGCATTCTTTTTTCTTCTTCTTCATGTGAAGTTTTTATTGTTGTATTTTTTTCCCGTATTATTTTTTTAGAACAGTGTCGAAATGATTACTGACTAGCAAATAGATTCAGAAGCAGTGCAACCTTTATTTGTTCCTGAATGTGAGGGTTGACGACCAACTTTTCAAACTTCACGAAATGATGAAACGTATGGCCTGACTAACCGTAAGTTTAGAACCTTCCATCTTTAGGTAGGAGAACATTTCGTTGGCATGTTTATTTGCTTTGTTGTTGACTGTCTCCAAATTTTGTTGTTATTCCATATATTTTCTCAAATGTTGTATGTTTTGGAACATTGTGTTTACATAGGGATGCTTGATAGAAGTGAGGACCTTGGGGGACGTGGAAATGGTGGAAGACATGCTATAATGGAAGATAGGGAATCTGATTCCATTGAACAACTTGTTGCGTATGTTTTTTTTGTGATAGTAATATGCTTGCTAGAATGGTTGATAATTTGGGCCATTTGTTGGAAATGTTGGAACCAATATTTGTCGATGTATCTCTAGAGAGAATATTGTTGAAGCCAAAGAATGTGAGGAAAATTTTCCTCTTGGCACAACACAAGTGGTTAATGCAGATTTATTTTGAAAGGTTTTGTGCTTCTGAATGTTAAATTTATATTGTTTTACGCATCTGTTTTTTGATGTTTTTTGGCAGAATACTACTCAAGTGAATAGTGGTTAAGAAACAAATTTGCAATCAATGCAAACAATATCAGTTCCCCAACTTGCACATGGACGATGAAACAATGAAGAAAATGTAAATTATTTTTGTTCGATTAACAAATTTAACTTGTTTTGTAGATATTTCATTCTTACAAAGGTTATTTTCTTTCTTGCAAGTAGAATTTTCTCAGGTCTAATGAATGTAGAAGAATGAATTTCCATTCTTTTATGGAAATAAATGTTGCAACCAATACTCCAGTTCCACGAGTTGTTTCACATCATCACCAAGCTAGAATAGTGTGTTGTAGAGAAAATGAAAGTGCTTCCTATCATTTTAGTGGAGACATGGTTGATGTCCATTTAAAATTTCGTTTGAGGATTGACAATTTGTATGATATGCATATGTGCCATGTGTGCAATGAATGTTATCCTGGTATATTAGTTGTCAGATTGCATGAAGGGCCTATTTGTAAAATATGTAAGTGCGAGAAAGGTGCTCATCACTTTTCTAACTTTAACAACATGGATCTAGGTGAGCAGCCGAAGGTTCTAATAGTTTTGACACAAGTTGAAAATTAATAGCATGGGTAAATCCAATATTGCAAGTGACGCATGCTCGTGGTGGTTAATATAAATATAGCGGCCACACGATAATTTTTCCACAAGATTTTAATTTCGATTGCGAAGAAGCTTCCACGACGTGTTAAACAACTATATTTCTTGATTGTGAGAAGGTGAGGTGTTCAATATGAATACTATGAAAGCTATGTCAAGAGACAATGTGTGCTCAATGCATTGCGTTATAAAATTGAAATGGACAAGTACTACAGGGATGTTGAAATTGACATGGATTCAGTTGTTTCTCTCCCGGAAATACCTACTGATGTTTCTAGTAGGTTACAATATGTTGATAGTGATGTTGATGAAATAGCTAGGATGGATGCGGAGATTGAAACAGATGGGGCTAATTGTTTGCATTGTCACCCATCATCCTTTATTTCTCGCTTGCCTAATGAATCTAAGGAAGTTGATCGAATGAGAAGATTTATTGAGAATGAAAATAGCACATCCGTTGAACCAATAGATTGGCTAGATATTGGTACATCTCCCATTAATGAATATAACACTGAAGGACTGCTAGATATGGAATTCCCCACTTTATTCCTTACAGGTGATGTTGATTGGTTGCATCCTTGTATTTGCAATGTTGAGATGCATGAATATGGTTTGCATCTATTGAAATTTTATGATCAAATATTTGGAAGCCATCCTTGGTTTCGATATTTCTTGTTGAATATGATTAGGCGACATTGTAGTAAAGGAACAAATCCTTTCTTCTTGAAGAAAAATGTCCATGAAAATGCGCTTGCAACTATTCAGGAGTTGCGTCAGCAACTTTCTGATCTGCCAAATAATAAGTTGGATGAGAAATTAATGCATTTTGGATCTTCTCTTAGGGGTACAAGGGCTTATTGGACAAAGTGTCATTCTGAACTGAATGACATGATCAACCAGTTGGGCTGCCCTACTTTGTTGTTTACATTAAGTGCGACTGACACAAAGTGGTCTGATTTGCATAGTGTTATGCCTTCAAACATAGATTGTCGTCAACAAAGTGAACATGCCAAAAAAAATCAAAATGCTATGCAGTACTCACATATAGTCGCTATGTACATGCACCAAAGAATCAATATCTTATGTGGCATAGTCTTGCAGAGATATCTTGGTGCTAAATACTTTTGGTATAGGTTTGTTTTCGTTCCTTTTTGACGATTTTTTAATGATTTGAAGCAAAAAGGTATGTTCTTGTGGTTGGCTATTATATGTTCACTGAGTTTTTTGAATTTTGTCAGGTACAAGTGTCAATGTAGAGGTTCGACTCACATCCATGGACTCTTGTGGTTACTTGAAGCACCAGATATGGAAACATTGGATTGGACTAATGCCACTACTATCGGCGCAACAAAGTGCTACTTTGAAAAATATGTTGCATTTTTGGAATCCACGTCACATACATCATCAAAATGTCATGATCCCTTGAACTCTAAATGATGAACCATATATTTTGAATACTCAATTTTTTTTCTTGCAATGCTGAAGAAGATTATGAGCATTTAGTGAATCGTGTACAAAGGCATACAAAATGCAGTGTTGATTCTTGTTTACGTAAAAAAGGGTTTGTCCTTTCATGTCACTATCATGCTCCATGGGAGGTTCATGTAGAGTCAACATTGTGCATAAATGAAAAAGGGAAAAAAAGTATGAACCAACATGAAATGATGACCGTTTAAATGTTCCAAATGTTGATATTTTAACAATGTGGCGAGCAAATGTTGATTGACAGCCAGTTCTTTCCTGACATCAAGTTTTGAAGTATACTGAAAAATATTTTTCGAAGGTAGAGAGGAGGTCAGAAAGTTATCATGATGTTGACCAGAGTTTCTAGTGGGAGTGGGTCTAAGGCTTCTACATTATCTGCGTATAGAAGGTTCCTTGTTGAAACACTTGTTGAGCATGACATTGGAGCTCAAGAAACGTGTCATTTGTTGCTAAAGTTGCCTCTTGTTGTCTATAGTCGCAAATTCTTCTCATTGAATGTTGGGAAGAAAGTGTACCAAAGGCTTTCGTTGCATTATGAAGTTTTGTGCGGAAACAATTTCATTCAGGTTTATCAAACTCGACCTATTTTTTTGGAACATTTGTGCTTGATAGAAACAACAAGATCGTGGAGTTTTGAGGTGAAGCATGGGTAGGAGAAAAGGACTACATGAGATAACAATGCTATCGTTCGTGTTTGGCAACGGTTTTATGTTGTTCCTGATGAAGGGTCAGAAGAGTTTGAAATTTTTTGTTGGAGTGAGTGGCTTTTATACAAGCCATTTCATGACATTGGTTTAGATATCGGGTTGTCTATTGAAAGTATTGTTGAGAATTGGAGGAATTGGAGATATCGTGTGTGGCATGTTGATCGAGGCCCTTTGCCAAATGAAGGCAATGAAGAGGATGTGGAGCTGCTTATACATGAAGAAAATGTTGATCGAGATTTAGAGGAGTGGCAAGTTTTTTCACGGTTAGTTCCTCCAAGCTATGTAAACATTTTAGATCTTGATAATCTTGGTAGAAGGGAATTTGATATTGATTATAATTAACAGGAAATGATGGTCTCAAATGAATTTTTAGAACAAGGGATCAATTTTGTAAAAGATGCATAGTTTCTAGGTGTTATCAATTACGACTTCGTTAGGGACAAATATTTGTCGCGTTCCTCTCTATAAGAAAAGCAACTAGCTGCTTTCAATTTTTTTTTTGATGCTTTGTTAATGGTGAAAATGATGGTGCTTTGAAAATGATTATTCCAGGTACTGCTGGAACTGGGAAGTCTTCTCTCATTGACTGTATTTCTCATGCTCTTTCTAGTTCAACAACGGATGGAAAAAGTCCTTTGTTATTGATTTCTCCAACTAGTATTGTTGCTTTTAACATAAGTGGAAAAACAATACATTCTTCTTTAAAAATTCCTATAATAGATATGAAGCCACTATGCAGGCAGGGTTTGGAAATGTTTCAAGAATAAATGAGGCACGTTCGATATATATTGATTGATGAGATGAGATTTATAGGTCCAAGGCTATTCATACAGATAGATTCTCATTTGCAAGAAGCCTTTCCTGAAAACAAGGATTGTCCTTTTGGTGGTAGGTCCATCATTCTTATGGGTGACCTTGCCCAACTACCTCCTATTAGGGATAAACCCTTGTATGCAGGTAGAACAACTGGGAAATTTTTGTGGGAAAGCTTCAACATTATTGTGACTCTGGACAAAATTTATAGGCAACAAGGAGATGATCCGAGACAAGTGTCTTTTTGTAATATTTTAACCAATATTAAAAATGCAGAGCCTTTTCTTGTTGATTGGGATCTTCTTATGACATGTGTTGATAGTTGCTTGGATCGATAGGAAAGAGCTTTGTTTGATTCTTCTGTTCACTTATTTGCAGAGAATAATCTCATCAATTTTCACAATAAAAAAATGATTAAATCTCTAAATTCTCCTATCACAAGATGTGTTGTAGAATGTAGTAGAATAACATAAATAAGTGATAGTGATGATGATGTGTTGGAGCGTGAAGTACTGCTATGTCGTGGAGAGCGTGTGATGTTAACATGTAATTTGTGGGTTGAAGCTAGCCTGGTTAATGGTGCACTTGGATATATTGAAAATATTTTCTTTGTGCCTGGTTAAAATCCGCCACAACTTCCACAATTTGCTACAATTATGTTTGAAAAGTATTGTCATGTTCCATTTAATAGGGATTGTCCAATTCTTTTACCGATTTCACTTGTTGTTAGGGGGAATATGAGACAGATTCCTTTGAAAATGGCATGGGCGTTGACAATACACAAATCACAGGGGATGACTTTGCAACGAACCATTGTAGATATTGGAGACAGAGAGAGGCAGGGTCTGACATTTACAACTATATCAAGAGTGAAATCAATATATTCTTTGCGGACTTCACCTCCTTTTTCTTTTCAATGTATGCAAAAATGCAAGAAAATGAAAATGTTACACTTAGAAATAAACAGGAGGAACGTTTGAAGTCAATATCTTTTTTGGGGTATTTATCTTGAATACAATTTACTATTCATGAATTCTTTTTTGTATTTGTTGTTGTTTCTTGCAATTATTTGTATGCATGTCTTTAAGAAAAAAAGATTACTTCTCTCTAGTTATTGTTATTTTTTGCAATTATTTGTATGCACCTTGATAAGTTCTTTGTTTTTCTTGTTGCTGATTTCAATAGATTTGTTGATTGGTCAAGTAAGTAAATTGACTGTTTGGGAGAAATTGCATGTGCTAATAAACTTTTTTGTGGTGTTGTTGTTGTTTCATTGGTTGAATTGTACTTGTTTCTACCTTTTTCACTGCTCCTTTTGAATCTTGTTACATTTATGTTTCAATACGAAAGAACCAAAATCATAAATCAATAGTTTTGTTTATGCTTATTTTTGTTTGAATGTATTGATTTTAATTGTATCTTTTTGTCAATGATTCATAGATATGGAGAAAAATGATAGTCTGTATTACATCAAAACGTTTAAATCTATTGCATAAACCATTAGTTTTGTTACCTTTATTCGCGCAAATTTTGATAGAAGACATGTCTTCCATCCTAATTTCATCAATGAGAATATTTGTGTTTTGAATGGAATGAAATAAGATGTTGAAACTCTATATCATTTTCACCAAAGAGAATCAGGGAGGAAAATGAGAAGGGATTGGCTTGAAGGTATGAAATATCGCAATCATTATCCAGTTGATTTGAATTGGTGTTTCTTTTGCCACCGCTCTGGGTGTGTTTTGGAAGAGGCTCGTATTAATAATTGTGTTCTGGTCGAGAATTGAAAGTTGGATTTTGTTGTTGAATGTGTTGTTATTGTTAGAAATAAAATATACCTCATTAAAAATATGTTTTTTTTTTTTTCAATGTTAGTAAATTCCACGTTCTTGTCATTGGTCCTGTAATGTTTAAAATTTGTTTTCATTTTTTTGTCGCATTATGACAGAGATTGTCAGAATCGTCCTTTGTTAACCATCGTCAACGATTGTTAACGATTCACAATGGTTGTCGATCATGCAAAAATTTATGTTCTCTTCAATGCCTTTACTTTTTCCTACGGTTATACTTACTCTGTAATATTTTTATTTATATTGCTTTTTTTAATTTTTATAAGATTTTTTTCCCATAATTATATTAAAATTTATTTTTTATATTTATATTGTTTTTCTTTAAGTATTAATACTTTTTTTATTATATTAATAATATTCTCAATAATAATATTTTCTATATTAACCAAAAGAGTTATTATTAATAGAATAAATGGTTAATTAATGATAATAATATTATTTTTTGTTAATTTATATTTTTAATTAGCAACATTTGGCATTGCTTTCTTTTTATCATTAATATTATATTATTATTGGTGCTAATAATGAATCTTATTATTTATTATTATTATTATTAATCATTTTATTATTATTATTATTATTTTGTTTAATATTATTGATAAAGAAAAACATTATTAATAATATTCTTAATTTATTTTATTAATTAATTTCTATTTCTATTTTTAATTAATTTTTATTTCTATTTTTGTTTTAAACAATTATTATTAATCACATTTGTTGGTTCGAAACACTCGGCCAAAAAATTCTCTCATGTGATTTCTACCGAAAGACTTTGTTTAAATTATTATTAAATTAATATTGCCATAAATATTTAAACAATTATTATTCAATTATTATTTTCAATTAACATTATTAAATTTTTCTTTCTATTTCTATTTATTAATATTTTCAATTAACATTATTATTATATTTCTATGATGAATAATATAATATATTTAGGCTATTAATTTTTATTAATATTTACTTCATTGTGTTAATATAATGATTGTTTATTTTATCATATTTAAATAATTTTTATTTAATAATTTAAATTGTTAATTAAATTGTGTTTAATTATTTCTTATAATATTTACGCTATTATTTTTTTTTCTCGTTAAAACTAATCTATTATATACAGGAGCAAGAAAACAGTTACATCATTTCAAGACCAAAAGAACCAGAGGCCTGTTGTGGCACTTTGGAACAGCTGAGACCAAAAATGAACAACCCTCGCAGGGGCGCCAGACCAGAGATAAACAACCCTCGCAGGGGCGCCAGACCAAAAATAAACAGCCCTCGCAGGGGCACCAGACCAAAACATTACATCCCCCACAGGGGCGCTAGCAGAACTTCAGCATAATCCCGCGCGGGGAAGACAGACCCATCCCTGAGCCAACATACCATAAACAGACTATGTGCCAACATAACATGAACAATAAGACCAAAACAAAACCTGAGCAGCGAGGGAGGCCGAGAGTCCAAACAGATGTGCAGCTATTCGTCTGGCTCCTCCTCGACCACCCTACACCATCCATATTTCTCCACCTCCTCTGCAGTGGGAGCAGTGTCCATGTTGACGTCGTCCCCTTTGCTGGTCGTCGCCTCCTGAGCCAGAGGGCGATTAGAGACATTCTCTGGAACATCCGCAGGCTTCTTCATGACATTCTCTGAGCCGCCAACAGGATGCTTCCCCCTACTGTCTTGAGAGTCGCCACCATCCGGAGAGTCTTCGAGGAAGAGAACCGACACATGGGCACTGATTCGGGGTCTATTCAGAGAACTGCTAAAATTGAAAATGGCGGAACCGAAGGCAGGCGTGGAAGCCGAATCAGAATCAGGAGCGCTTGAGTCCAGAAATTGGCTAGACTGAAGGGGGTTGGCTTCAGAGGTTCGATGGCAATAGCAGTGGCAACAATGGGGATAAGGAGCATCTACTGGAGGGCGCGAAGACCCGCCACGGGAGGAACCTCGACGGCTGAGGATTCGCTGTCGAGGCCTAACCATATTTGCAGGGTCACTGAGAATATAGTGCAGCTCGAAATTGAGTAACCGACTAGGCTTAGGACTACCCAAAACAGTCAGGGAATTGGCCCTGACGGCAAGAACCATAGACTGAGCATGAACCTGCACACAGAGAACCATGGACTGAGCATGAACCGGCGCACAGAGAGCCAACCCACCGCGGCTTTTAACATCCCTGCCGCCCCCTCGAAACCCGTCCACCATTACTGCACTCTCCATTCGAACCAAAGAGCCAGACAGAGCATTGAATTGCCTCTGGAAAATACCAATCCATTTATTCCTTAGTGGCCGAAGACAGGTCTTCTCGCATGCGTTACCCTTGTGACAGCGCATGGCCGGCATGTGGCTTCCATTAAACGCGCGTCCCGTCCACATTATCACCCGCATCCGGGGAATATTTACGCTTTTATTAATTATATTATATTATATTATTAATAATATTGATATTGGTTGATATACACTTATGAGTGTTTATCAATCACATTTATATTAATATAAATGTGGTTGTGCTAGTTACAATATAAAGTAGCATTTTGTAGTCACATTAGTGAAGTGTTCTAAAAATAGAGTTTTGTTTACTTAAATTTACCTCTAGTAGATTACTTACAAATGTTCAAATATTAACATTTTTGTGAACAAAGGTTTACTTGGTGTACATTGTAAAACTATTTTTATGTTTCAAATAAAGTTACATATCAACTTATATTTATTAGTTTTAATTAAAAATATTATTGAAATGATAATGATGTGTAATATCTTATACTAGATGTTAAATTTTATATTAAGTTGATGCTTACTACTTATATCAACAACGTTAATTAATATGATTGTGCTAATAATTTTTTTTTTATAATTGTGAATTTAATATATTTTTATAGATTAACAATAAGAAAAATTAATAAATAAAAATAAAAATAAAATTAGGCTAACTTTATGCAATAAGATGTCTAAAAAAATTCAATACATAATCCATGGTCCTATCTTGAGTTGAATTCATATTTTGTTAGTTTATTATTTTTTCAAAACAAATTACAAGGTAAAGAAGATTTCTTTATAAAATTTTTTATATAATTAATTTACAATCCATCACAATAAAAATAAAAAATAAAAACGACAATAAAATTTTTATTATTTTTAATTTAATTTTATTAATAAAATAAAAGACTATACCATCACTTTTTAATACTATACTCTGTTTTAACATCTTTATCTAATACTATACTATTTTCCAATAATCATATTTGATAAAATTTCATATTTTATGATATTTTTATAAATTTAAATTAAATGAAATCAATTGTATAAAAAAATTTAAACAACTAAAAAATAACCTTCTTTATCTAGAATTTGCTTTACCTAAACCATGTTGCCATCATATTCACTTTTTGGTTGAGTAATTAAAATATATAATATGCATGTTTTATAATTTTATATAAATAAATTGAAGGTTTTTTTTCATAAACGAAGTTTGTAGATATAAATTCGATAAGTGATTTTTTATAATTAGAATAAGAATTTGTAGAGAATTTATAATTTTGAAATGTCAACTCCTATTATTACACCATATATATATATATATATATTTTATAAATATTATAAACTTTCTTGAATTCGTATAACTAGAGAAACAAATTGTTCATCAAATCACTAGAGCTCAAAGGCTCTTAAAACTAGGAAGTTGGGGAAACAAATTGTTTACCAAACCACTCAAGCTAAGATCATTTGACTAGATTTTAAGGATGACATAGGGTTGGTCCTAGAGAATCAATAATTTTGAAATATCTACTGCCACTATTACACCAAATACAACCATTTCATAAATGTTATAAACTCTCTTGGGCCTACATACCTAGGGAAACAAATTATCCACCAATCCATCATAAATGTCACAAACTCTCTTGAACCCACATAGCTAGGGAAACAATTTTTTCACCAAACCACTAGAGCCCACAAACTCTCTTGAACCCACACAGTTGGGGAAACAAATTGTTCAACAAACTAGTCGAGCTAACATTGTTTAACTAACTTTTAAGGAGGAGATGGGGGAGGGATTTAATCCACTTGTGTGTGCACGAGTCAAAAACCATTTAATATGGTATCTCACGGTACTGGGGAAATAAATTGTTCACCAAACCACTCTAGCTAAGATCATTTGACTAACATTTTAAGAAGGACATGGAGGTGGGATTTGATCCAATTTTGTGCACATGGGTTAGAAACCATTTAATAAAGTCTCTCTAGGTGCAACCACATAATTGACCACTACCTCAAGTTACCCCATGGCTCTAAGGAAACCATCACGAGAATTAAACCTTGCCTAAAGGTGAAAAACTCGTAGCTTTCCACCATTGTATCCAACCCCTTTGAGCCATTGCATTGGAGAATTGATAATAAAGTAGAATGTTAATTATTGGGTGAATTTATTGACAACAAATCCATAGCATAAACATGTCAATCCAGGATTGTAGGCTTAGAGGCATTACACAGTATGTGCAAAGGTATGGACATTGGTAATCTTCTCTACTCAACTACTACAATAAGAATTCTATGTATTGTCATGGGTTTGTCTCCAGAAACAAACTCAGAATATTGACTCTTGCATGGCCAATCAAGTTCTTACAAGCTATTTCTAGGTCTTTCCTTCAGTAGATCTAACTCTTGTACTTAGTAATGATAATATTAAAAGCGACACTCTAAGATGTCTGAATCAGCTGAATACCTATTGTACGACTTGTTACAAGACACATATATCTCAATGAATGTTTTATCATCAACCACATCTAAGGAATCACCTGAACTTAGGCTCCTTGAATGATAAACTCTCTACTCTAATGTGTTGATAAGAAACCCTAAATTATGGGCATCACTAGGTTCGTGTCACGTAGCTCTTCCCTCAAGGGTTGTAATATTTCACACTCAAAAGGGAGTGTGTTATAGCCACGAAAGGTTGCAATGCTTCAAAGGATCCTTGAGTAATCACTCTTGAAAATCCAAAGAAATCTAAAACAAAAGAATAAAGGCATCATAAAGACTTTAAAACCACCAATTATATGTAGTGCTTCCAACACCAATCTCACAAAGAAAATCTCAGAAGATATTTGTGTCACTTTTTTAGCAAAATCAAACACAATTCCATTAACAAAAAGTTGGTTATGTGCATTAAACCTTATTGTGTGTTTATTAGTTAGTTAAGGTACAAGACAAGATAATATATTAAATCTATTAACTTTTTAAAGAAACCCTTGTTTCATTTATAAAGTTATAATGCCAAGTATTAAATGTATATAATACAAATCACACCATGATCACGACAATATCAATCACTCATTCGATCTACTAGAGAAAAAAATATTACTCTATATCATATGCAAAACTTGAATATTGCAAAGTAGACCTATCTTATAAACCAAATGAAACCCTTCATATACCCAATCTATGTGTTTACTAGACAAAAATTCATTCTCTATGCCAAATCTAATTACAATGAAGAAAACCCTTTTCTCAAAGTACAAATTTAAATATCAAATCTATGGGTCATGAATTAATTGTTCACAAGTTTTCATATGTTAGACTTATCAAAATATAGAGTATCATTTTGTATTGTTCTTGAACACAAATATCATCAATCAAACCTAGAACCTACACATAAATTATAGATGCCATGCATCACATAGACTGATGTGTAACCGTATAGGGCATAAGTTAATAAAGAAAATGAGATATGTGCCCCATATGTAAATGCATTGCAATCAACACAACCCAAATTTAAATTTCACAAGCCAAACAAAATCGGTATTGCTCCAATCCATACAACTGCTACAACGAAAAGTTATCACAAGGCTTGAACTCATGTATCAAATATTATACAATCGATATATTGATAAAAACAAAGTAGTTTAAGAATTAAACCAAGGTATACTTACAATCTATAACAAACACACCAGAATACCCATTGTAAACACACTAGTAAATGAGGCAACGCACTAGGTTAATGGGCCCTTGCCAACCAGCGACGTTGCCTAAGAAAAAAATTAGCTCAGGTTAAAGTATTGCAGAAAACATGAGTCTAAATATCAATGATTTCCTTTTATTATAAAAATCCAGAGATTACATGAAGGATAATACAAGAGGTTCCTTAAAAACAGGAAGATACAAGACGTCATGGCTATCACTGAGGAGTGTTTGCATTTTATAAAGGTGAATACGGAGGATGCTATTCTTATGAAGATTGATCTGATCGAGGCATATGATTGTGTGGATTGAGACTACCTGAGGATTGTTCTTCATAAAATTTCCCTTTTTGTGAGAAATGTTGATTGGATTATGGCTTGTGCGACTTCAGTAAATTATGTTGTGCTTATTAATGTGGTTCCCACTCCTTTTTGTAAGGCTTCCAGGGGATTAAGGCAGGGTTGTTCAATTTCTCCCATGTCCCTTTTGTTAGTGACTGAAGGGTTGAGCAGGTTAATCACTTTGGCATCTTTCAAGGGTTCTTTTTCTGATTTCTCAATTACTAGATCTATTTCCATTACACATCTGATATTTCCCGATAATGTTCATATTATAGGGAAAACATCATATGGGAAATGGTCTATAATTCATATTATTATTGGTTCTTTTGGTGATGCTACTAGACTCTTCACGAGTAAATCCAATCAATTATGATTGCACAGTTTCTAGAGGATGTCAGGATTAGGGAGATTGCTAACTTATATGATGTAGAGGTGGCCCCATTAGACCATGGTTTCAAATATATTGGTTTTTAGTTGAAACCAAAAAAATATGGCATTAAATTTTGGAGATGGCTCATGCATAAATTTTAATGTAGATTGTCAACATGGCACCATAAATGGTTTACATTAGGGGGGAACTGATCTTGGTACATCCTATGCTACAGAGCATTTTGACATATTGGATGCACTTATATATATTTCTTAAAAACATCGTCTATAAGATCAATTCATTCATATCAAATTTTATTTGGGTTGGTACTTCTTAGGTAAAGAAGATACATTTGGTCAATTTTGAGGTGCTTAATAGGCGGTTTGAGGACAAAGGATGGGGAATTTTGAATATTGAATGGTTTAGATGGGCATTGTTGGTCAAGAGCTTTTGCTGTGCTCTAAATGGTGTACGAATTTGGCAGCAGATTATCAAGGGTAAATTCCTTCATAACAGTTTGGTTCATAATTGGATTAAAGAGGGTGCTCGATCTTTGAGTGCAGTCTCATATATATGGAGTAGTTTTTCCAAAATTAAATAGTGACTGATGAGTACTATTTGTTGGGAGAATGGGTTTAGCAATAAAGTGGAGATCAGACTTGATATCAGGGGTTTTGTGGGAAACCATATTCTTCCTATTTGTCTTATTCGACACATTCATAATTTGGATTTTTATTACATTAATTCGTTGAGGGTGACGCAAGTGTCTGGCTCTATTTCACTCTCATGGAAATGGACATGGGACTTGGGTGTGTATGGTGATTTGGCTGATATTTGGGACTGATATATTGAATGCTTAATTTAGGTTGGTATTTCATTAATTGGTGGGGATGATAAATTTGTTTGGGATGGGAAATTGTTACAAGACAAATTATTTTTATTGATGCTTACAAATATATTATCGATTGAAAACAACAAGTTAGGCCTTGGGCATGGCTATGTAAAATATGGAAGTGGATTATGTCACTAAAGCTTAAATGCTTTGCTTGGACAATGTGGAATAATAAGATACTTACATGGGACAACATGTTGAAAAGTGGTTTCATTGGCCCAGGGCGATGTGTATTATGCTAACTTGGCTTGGAGGATGTGGCAAACATTTTCTTACATTTCCCTTTTGTGGTTCCTATTTGGATTTGGGTGCTAGAGATAGTGGATTTACTTGCGATTCCGAATATGTTTTCCATCGATGCAAGTTTGATGGACTAACACAAGGAATATAAGGATTATGGAATGCTTCCTATCTATATTTTCTGGGGAATTTGGTGTTGTAGGAACATAATTATTTTCAAAAATAAGCCACAACACATTAAGAAAGTGTGTTTGAAGATTAGTGCTTGTTTATGTGAAAATGGGTTGGTGGTTATTAAAAATAATACGAGACATATTGTGATAAAAATATTTGGAGCAAATTTCTGGTTGGTTTCTTTGATGGGGAAACCTGTAATTACAAGTGTGGTAGTGGGGTGGTCATTGTCATTAAGCCAAGTCACTACTATGATTTTAGCTAGAACAGTGGGTGGAGGATCGACACTAGAGAAAAAATAATTACTCTTTGGGGTGTATTACATTGTGCTTGGTGGTTGGCTATTAAGTTCCTACAACGTCAAATCCCCCATAATCGTTTGATTATTGTGCTTGATTATTGATTAATATTTTTAGGGAGGTTCACTTCTCACACATTTACAAAGAACAGAATGACACTACATATGCTTTATCAAAGGAGGGGCACATATTCCACCATGTGTAGACTATACTCTATTTTTATTGATGACAATCTTCTTGGGAGGGAGTAGATAACTACATATGAGTATTTTAATTATATTTTTGTTATTTTATGAGTGGAATTTTTATGATATATTAGCAATATGTTTTTGAGATATTGATGTTTTCTCTTTAAACATGTTACTTTATTGTGTAATTTGATAGCATTAGATTAAATACAGGTAGGAATTGGGATATTGTTGTACTTTCTAATTTACACTTATTGTGGTGTTATTATTGGACAAATTTTGGTCTTTTGCAAACAACCAGCGATTAATATAAAATTCCTATTAGTTATTTCTTTTGAAAAAAAAATGGAAACCCTAATGGCCATAATGTATAGTTATAAAATGATATCCTAACTCTATTCCCATTGTTTGATAATAAGACTTAGATCTGAAGCTTTGATTTTATACAAAATAACACAAAAATTACATTGACATCTTCTATCGCTTAAGATCTTACTCTTAGTAATATCTCAGGGGTCCAACGATCTCAACACTAATATGGTATGCAGGTGCAACAAAGTGCCAAACTAGGTTTGAGCAGCTGCATTCTTGATGAAGAGATATGAACATAAGCACTCCAATCTCAACCACATCTTGTTAGGTTTGACCTGTTGAAGTGGCAAGCCAACTACGTACTCCATATGAACTATAGTCCAATATGATAGGAGTGAAATGATCTCAGAACTAAGCCAAAAATGACTAGTGTGTAAAACCAAATGTGGAATGCGCACTTGCATGTCTAATGTGGAGTTTGGTTGCAGGACTCCTAAAGGAGGTGCAAGACTTGCTTCAAACCCTCATTAGTAGCCTCATAATGATTAAGCTCTTTTAATGCATTCAAATACCATATATAATTGAAATTAAACTAAATATTTACCTTAATATCCCTAGTTAACATGATTCCTTGTATTATGCATAAAAGAGAGTAGTAAGTGGTTGAAAATGGGTGTGTAAAAGGGTAAAAAATGGGTAGATGGCAGTGAAAATGTCATCAATTCCAGGCCTTGACATCTCCCCCAACCCTACATGGTTTTGTATTTTCTCACTCAAAAGGAACCATATCTGATTATAAGGGTAACACTTGGGACAATAGATATGACATTGTGAGGGAATAAGGTGACATATAGGGGAAAGTAATGAATAACATATATAATTGAATGAAGCAATATGTGAAATAGGGGATATGGTGATGTATGTGATAGTGTGTCAGATGAGGATGAAATAATTCCTCGACAAGGGATACAAAATAGTCAATGGATGATGAGAGCGACAAAATTGAAGGCAAGCATACTAATAATATCTCATTACAACAAGATCATTGTAGAGGAATGTCATCATTATATGATCGAGTTACTCGTTTGAATGATTGCATAAAAGAATAGAGGAAAATCATGTCTTTATATATATGAGACTAAGGTTTTATATTTCCAATATTATCTAGGTTTTAAATACACCAAACTGACTTATAACATGATAGGATTACCTTAGGTTACCTTTATACCAAAGCTTCTAGTGATACCATACAAGAGAAAACCTAATTTTTATGTGACCAATGAGATCGTATGTTGATTATAAGGAAACAATGTGGATAGGAAGCTAATTTTAACTATTGTATTATGACAATTATGAAAAGAAGAGATTTAATCTACTAACAAGATCTTAAGAGACATCAAAATACATGAAGGAAGATCCTTTGTCACACCCTTTGAACACTAAAGAACCTTGAAATTTTTAAACTGACTGTTTAAACATTCACATAGGAAGTCTTGTAGTTGGGGCCTATATGATTCTTATTTCTTTCCATTTTCAGGAGTTGGGGTTAACGTCCTCTGATTCTGCCTACTATTAGGCTTTTAAGTATCCTTTCTTGATCTCACATCAATATTCATTATCAACCCTCAGGTTGTCCATTTCAACTCTTAAATGTTGCATTGTTTCAAACAACATTACAGATTGTGACTGGGATTCTTCACCCAACTGCACCCATATTCTTGGATTAGGTCCGAGAAATGGTACAAAACTTGGAACTATAGGCTTGAATGATGTTACATTACCAACTCCTTTTTATTCCATTCTATGAAACATAGCACATGATTTTGTTACTTTTAAACTTGTTTCTGAATAGGCCACAATGTTGGAACCGTGGCTCTAATACCATCTGTAACATGCCTCCAAATACATGTAAAATAAAACTATCTTTTTACCACATTTAACTTCCATGTGTCAAATTTAAAATCCCTTTACTAGAATGTATCCAACGATTGATTAAATTTCACTTCCTTTTAATTATTGTAATTTTCTTGTCAAAGCCTTTATTGACGAGGCTGTATTGGATGACGCCATGTGAAATATGACAATACTGCTATGTATATTTATATGCTTGTCTACTCCATTGGTAATGTTTGGTATACATGTGAATCTGTTGGTCCTTGGACTTATATAAGGTATAATTCTTATATATTGTTATACCCGACCCCAAAGGTCTTAGTCCTAGATTTGTTTGTATGTTTCAATTTTATAATTATTTATCATAAGTCTTTTTTTGGGGGGATGATATGATTTTTTAAATAGCAGCATGAAATTTTGTTTAACATGGGGTTTGTCGAACCCTCCAGAAGCACCAGCTGGAACATTGGTTGTCCCACCAGACATATGAGGTGTTAGTGATCTATTGCATTAGGGTTTAAGGTTCTCAAATTGACGGTGGGGAGGGTAAGTGGGAAGTTATGGCATTTACCCTATCCCTACCCTACTGTCGATGCTCAATTGTCTCTCTCCTTCCCAACTCCAATGAGATCTACAATTCTCTCTTTGTTGGGTCCCTATAATACTAGTGATTACCCCATTACTATTGTAGTTATACCCCTTATTTATATTGTTGTGCCCCTATTACCCCCATGTTGTTATTTCTGTGCCCCATAGAATCCCTCTATTGTTATTTTTGTGGCTTTATATTATTATTGTTAGGTCGGCTGGATTATATTGTGACTCCTTAGACTCCTATATATAGAAAGGAGGTTTTGTCATTTGTATCATCCAAGAATTGTTCATTTATGTAATGTAAAGGAGGTTTCCCCCTCGAAGAGGCTGAATTCTAAGGCGTTGATCTATCTTTTCTATCTTTTCTTGAGCTGGTTTCATAACATTTGGTATCAGAGCTTTGGATTCTAGGGTTTCGCTGCTCCAAACAGGTCATCGTGGCATTTTCGCTATAACTTTTTTTCTGTGACGTTTCAGAAGTCGCAAAAAAAACCCATTTGAAAGAAATCGCGCTGAACCTTGGGTCCGAATTTCAGAGCTTTTTGCGCGATATTTGCGGAGATATGATCTGAGGAAGTTGGTCTTTTTGCAGACTCCTGAATTACATTCAAAACAGGTGACCTGGGGAAAATCGTCATAACTTTCTCTCTGGGGATCGGATTGAAATTTCGTAAGAAGGTACAGAAAGAGGACGGACTGTAGTTTCTTGTATGCGTGTTTCAGATCCAAAGGTTGAAACAGTGACTCGTGGCACGTCGTACAAGTTCGCTCTACTGAACTAGTCTAAAAGCAAGTCACTGTGGGAGATTTCACATAACTCTTCCTTGGAGAATCCAATTTGGGTCAGACTTGTGGCATTGGAAAGAGGATGCAGAAGGCTACTACAGATCGAAATTTCAGAACTGGATGATCCGAAATTACAGAGATACATCAGATTCAATATCAGGCTTCTATAAAGTGAAAAAAGGTGTGTAGTTTTTTTTTAATTTTTGTGTAAGCTTGGTTTAACGGAATTCAAAGGGCATAGTAAAGCATTATTATCGGTAACTGATGCCCCGAGGAAAGAAAATGCAAACACCTAGTAAGGAACCTGAAAGCTCTAGCATGACTCATGAAGAAGAGGAAGAAATGCTACATGATATATCAAAATTACAAGAACAAGTGCAACAAATGTCACGCTCACAAAAGCTAACAGAAGCTAAGATAAATGGCGTGGAATCTAAGATAAATGGCATGGAAGCTAAGATGGACGATTTGAAGATAGATTTAAAGACAGATTTGAAGAGAGACATGGAAAATTTGAAGACAGATTTGAAGATAGACATGGCAGATTTGAAGACAGATTTGACAAATTTTCTACAAGAAATACTTACTAATGGTGAAAAGGTAGTAAAGGAAACTCATGATGTGAACAAAAGAAATGTTAATCATGATTCCATAGACTCTAATGTTGGATCGAAGACCCACCATATTCCAAAAATCGATATGAGGAAGTTTGATGGCAAGGATCCCGCCACATGGATATTACAGATGGAGCAGTTCTTCGATCTCAATAATGTGCAAAACACACAAAAGGTACGTATGGCAACTGTATATTTGGAACCAAATCAGTTTGTATGGTATCAATGGCTTTGCTCTCGTAAACAATTTATCACTTGGGCAATTTTTACGGAAGAATTGATAGCACATTATGAAGATACAAAAAGCAACACTTTTTTTAGCCAATTGATAAGTCTCAAACAAAAGGGTTCAATAATGGAGCACATTGAGGAGTTCCAAAAATTGAACATAAGGGTAAAAGATATTCCAGAGGAGCATAGGATTGATGTGTTCATAGGGTCTTTAAAGGATAATATCCAACATGATGTTCGCCTTTGGGAACCTGATTCATTAGAGAAGGCATTCAGGTTAGCAAGAAAAATGGAAAGCAAAATTATGGCAACCAGGAAGCATACCACTCACAACTATAAAGACGGAAGTGTTGTTGCCCCTAGTCTTCCACAACCTATAAGGTTGACACCACAACAATTGGAAGAAAAAAGAGCAAAAGGGCTTTGTTACAGTTGTGATAGCAAATACACTAAAGGTCATAAGTGTGCTGAGAAGAAATTATTCTACATAGATTGTGAAGAGGAAGAAGAAAAGGAGCAAGAAAGGTCAAAAGAAGAAGATATACTCCAGGAACAAAGCCTAGATGAAGAACAAATAAATCCGACCATATCTTGTAATGCATTGGCGGGAATTACCACTCCTCAAACCATCAAGATAGAAGGACAAATCAAGAAGAAAAAGGTAATAGTGTTGATTGATTCAGGAAGCACCCACAATTTTATTCATTGTAGGGTAGCAAAAGAATTGAATTGCTTCCTATATCCAGCACCAGAGTGTCAAGTGATGATTGCAAATGGAGGAACAATAAATTGCTCTGGAAAGTGCCATAATATCAAGCTATCCATGGGAGAATATGTATTGACTAGCCCAATGCTTTCCATTCCAATGGGAGGTGCTGATGTTGTACTAGGAGTCCAATGGCTACAATCCTTGGGTACAATAGCTTTTAATTTTCAAGAACTTTTCATCAAATTTTCTATGGAAGGAAAGGAAGTTGAATTAAGGGGTATTGCAGGGAAACCAGGAAAGATAATCAGCTCTAATGGTATGACAAAGCTTCTAAAAAAGGAGCAAAGAGGTGTAATTGCACAATTATGTTCGCTAGATGTTTCCACATTGGAATCATCTATTTCTCCAGATCTCCAAAAAGTCCTGGACAATCATTCCAAGGTATTTGAGACTCCCAAAGGTCTCCCACCTATGCGTGATCATGATCATGCTATTCATCTGATTCCAGGAAGTGTTCCTCCAAACATCAGGCCGTACAGATATCCCTATGTCCAAAAAAGTGAAATTGAACGTATGGTTGCAGAAATGCTAGAGGCTGGTATAATTCAACCAAGTCAAAGTTCTTTCTCTGCTCCAGTAGTATTGGTGCACAAGAAGGATGGATCATGGCGCATGTGTCCGAATTATAGGGAGCTCAACAAGCTCACTATTAAAGATAAGTTCCCCATTCCTGTCATTGATGAATTACTGGATGAATTGCATGGATCAATTTACTTCACCAAGTTGGATCTTCGTTCGGGATATCATCAAATCAGAATGAAGATTGAAGACATTCCGAAAACGGCATTTAGAACTCATGAGGGTCATTATGAATTTTTGGTCATGCCTTTTGGCCTTACCAATGCACCTTCAACATTTCAAGGTTTGATGAATTCAATTTTCAAACCATTCCTTAGAAAATTTGTGTTAGTATTTTTTGATGATATACTAATCTACAGCAAGTCTTGGAAGGATCATGTTGAACATGTTGACAGGGTGCTACAACTATTGGAGGAGAAACAATTATATGCAAAAAGATCCAAATGTTTCTTTGGAGTCCAGGAGGTGGAATATTTGGGTCATATTGTATCTCATGAAGGAGTTAAGGTAGACCCTAGCAAAATTAAAGCCATTAAGGAATGGAAAATCCCCACATCCATAAAGCATCTGCGAGGATTTCTTGGGTTGACAGGGTATTATCGCAAGTTTGTTAAGAATTATGGGAGAATAGCAGCACCTCTAACAACATTATTGAAGAAAGATGCATTTTCATGGACTCCGGAAGCAACAAAGGCCTTTGAACATCTTAAAGAGGCAATGTGCCAAGCACCGGTCTTAGCTACACCGGACTTCACAAAAACCTTTATTGTGGAATGTGATGCTTCAGGAAATGGAATTGGTGTTGTTCTAATGCAAGATGAAAGACCCATTGCTTTTGAAAGTCGTCCAATCAAGGGAAAGTTTTTAAGCAAAGCTATTTATGAGAAGGAAATGTTGGCAATACTCCATGCACTTAAGAAATGGCGACCCTACCTAATGGGAAGACACTTCAAGGTAAAAACGGATCATGATAGCCTTAAATACTTTTTAGAACAAAGATTATCCTCTGAAGAGCAACAAAAGTGGGTCACAAAGATGTTGGGTTATGACTTTGAAATCATCTACAAAAAAGGGAAGCAAAATGTGGTGGCAGATGCACTCTCAAGAAAGGATGAGGATGTGGAAGCATTGTTGTGCGCCATTTCTATTATCCAACCAGATTGGATAAACGAAGCAAGGGAGGAATGGAAGAATGACGAAGAAGTGTGGGCACTTATTCGAAAGCTACAACAAGATTCCAGTACGTCTGATACATTTAGCTGGCAAAATGATTCGTTATGGTACAAAGATCGCTTATACCTCTGTAAGAATTCCCAGCTAAAACAAAAGATTCTTATGGAATTGCACACTTCTCCCTTAGGAGGGCACTCAGGATTTTTAAAAACTTACCACAGGGTTAAGAAGGAATTTTTTTGGGATGGCCTTAAATCAGATATTCAAAAGTTTGTGGCGGAATGTTTGGTTTGCCAACAAAATAAAGTTGAAACAATTAAGACACCGGGTCTATTACAACCTTTATCCATTCCAAGCCAACGTTGGGAGGAGGTTTCAATGGATTTTATCACAGGTTTACCCAAGTCTGAGGGAAAGAGTGTCATCATGGTGGTAGTTGACAGACTTACCAAGTATGCACACTTTTGTGCATTATCACATCCATTTAAAGCCAGTACAGTTTCTACTGCATTTATGGAAACAATTCAAAAGCTACATGGAAACCCAAAGATTATTGTAAGTGACAGAGATCCCATTTTCACTGGAAATTTTTGGACAGAATTATTTTCTTGTCTTGGTACTCAGTTAGCTCATAGCTCATCTTATCATCCTCAATCTGATGGGCAAACTGAGATAGTAAACAAATGTTTGGAAGGATATCTTCGTTGCTTTGTATCTGATAAACAGACACAATGGGTCAAATGGTTGCCTCTGGCTGAATGGTGGTATAACACTTCCTTCCATACAGCAACAAAAATGACCCCATTTATGGCACTTTATGGGTATCAACCACCATCCATCACATCATATTTAAGAGAAAATTCTAAGGTTCAGGCAGTGGAACATCACATCGAACATCAACAACAAGTCCTCCAACTCTTAAAGGATAACCTCGTGTTGGCACAAAATAGAATGAAACAACAGGCAGATCAACATCGCAGTGAAAGAAGTTTTGATGTAGGTGATTGGGTATTCCTACGGCTACAACCATATAAGCAAATGTCCCTAAAGCAAGCTAAGAAGGATAATAAATTATCACCAAAGTATTATGGTCCGTACAAGGTGTTGCAAAAGATTGGTACTATGGCATACAAATTGGAGCTTCCTGCAGCTTCTCGATTGCACCCAGTTTTCCATGTTTCATGTTTAAAGAAGGTTATAGGCGACAAGCTCCCAGTTCAAACAATATTGCCAGAACTTGACGAGGAAGGAAAAATTATATTGGAACCGGAAGCAGTCACAGAAACAAGAACTCGACAGCTACGAAATCGATCAATTTCAGAGTATCTTATCAAGTGGAAGAACTTATCCGCTGAAGATTCCACATGGGAGGATGAGAATTTTATGCAGAAGTATCCAGAACTACTCAAGCGTTGAGGACAACACTTTTTTGAAGGAGAGGGGCATGTTGGGTCCCTATAATACTAGTGATTACCCCATTACTATTGTAGTTATACCCCTTATTTATATTGTTGTGCCCCTATTACCCCCATATTGTTATTTCTGTGCCCCATAGAATCCCTCTATTGTTATTTTTGTGGCTTTATATTATTATTGTTAGGTCGGCTGGATTATATTGTGACTCTTTAGACTCCTATATATAGAAAGGAGGTTTTGTCATTTGTATCATCCAAGAATTGTTCATTTATGTAATGTAAAGGAGGTTGCCCCCTCGAAGAGGCTGAATTCTAAGTTGTTGATCTATCTTTTCTATCTTTTCTTGAGCTGGTTTCATAACACTCTTTCTTGCAAAGGTGTTTTCTCATCTATTCTTGGTTACTTCGGCTCTATACCTTTGCATCAGGTATAAATTTGCTGGCCTGTGATGCCTTCTCTCTCATCGTTAAGGGTTTTGTGCAGTTATATATTGTTACTGAAGTTTTTCTACCAATTTTGTTTTTCAAGGTTTACTCATAGTTTGCATTTGTTTGAAAGTTGCAGACAGCCATGACCGAGGGCATTTCAAGATTCTTGATGTTACTCATCTAATTCTAGGTCTCAGCATTGAAGTGTTTGGAGTCACAAGTTACCTATAAGTGCTCCTTAGTCAATTATTTAATACTCTAGTGTTTTATTTGTCGACACTTTGCCCTCTTTTTTTTTAGTTGTGCTGTAATGTTCAACAACCTCCTCATATCTTGATTTAATATTTAATATTCTATCGATAAATGGGGACCCTTTACAAAAAATTCTCCAAAAATTAGCACTTAATCACTTTCTTTTTGAAACCTTAGGAATAAATTTCTAAATAATATAGGGTATCAAGCCAAATCCCTTTACGACTAGAAATTCTTGCTTCATCGCATATCTCCGGATCATATGTGTCAAAAGGTCAATTAACGACCGGAATTTACGAATTGTGATAAGAGGGATCACCATAATAAACTTATGGTATCATTAAACTTTTCATCTAAAACCAAGACTTAAAGTATTTCTTACAAAACAAAGTGCCTATCGCAATCACATATCGACGTTCACAAGTCGCCACAACTAAAAAAACCTTTGGATTGTGTGAATTGTGATATTCTGACATTACAAGCCAAACAAATTATCACATCATGGCGCTTTACTCAAAGGCCAATCTTGTAAACTATGAAAATTTTGCGAAACACGATATGACCCGGACCCGCTAAAAGTATGCGATAAATGCTATAAACATTGATTAAGTCCGGTGCATTAGTAAAAGGTCAATTTATGCAATAAACATTTATTTAAGCAAAATGCACTTTAAATGATAAAAGGTACTCCACTCACATCGCATCTCGCAAAATTCTAAAACAACTCTGAAATAACGCATAATCAAAAATGCGATATTGCGATTTGCGATATTGCGATAATCTTTATCGCAATCGCATAATCGACATTTCACACTTTAAACTCATTACCTTAAAGTTTTTCCTCACACGTTTGCGATGTGATGGCTTAAATGAATAATAAAGGCCACGATAAAATATCTTAGTGCGTATTTAATAAGTTTTAATGGCATTTATGTTTAAAATGGCTCGACGTGATTTGATATCTTTCATCTGCATTTTCGAATAAAAGCTCCTTTCTTGTCACCTTTCGGAGTTAACTGTATCATTGAATTTTCACTGCCATTTTCGCTCTGTGTTTATCCGATAATCTCCATTGCTTTATTTCAGGGAACCTCTTAAGAAAAATACATTGGAAAAGATGGCGACGAAGGGAAAAGCTACTGCATCTCAGAAATCAAACATAATACCACTTTTCTCTGATACCACCTGCAACAAAAACGGAGGAACCACATCATGGGAAGCTATGTATAACCTACTGGAAGAAGAGAAACTTAGGCCACTGGTAACAAAGGCAACAATTGATGCCCAAGAATCATCAGACGCTTCCTACTTTGATGCAACATGTTCATTTTCACACATAATAGCAACAAGACCTAAGATTTTTCCATACACAGGAATTCTGAAATGGGTGATTGATGATGTAGATGTCTCAGACAAAAATTTTAGGACTAAAAGACATGAGGTCACGGGGTCTTTCACACCAGACAATCCGTGCCAGATGTACCAACTACCATAGCCTCAAAATCTCTATAAAAAATATTTCCTTGAGCACTTTGCCAAAGAAAACGAGGACCTGTTGGACGTTACATAGACTTGGAGCTCAGGCGGAGGCAAATTCAAACAGGACAAATTTGGTATGTACCTGATTTCATTCCTCTCTGCCCCACATAATTTCACAACCGTGATGATGTGTAGATTATTTGGTAAAGCTGATAGTACCAAATTTTCTATAAAATGGTTTCCCTTAATTGATGCAGTAGTTAACGCAACAATTATGAACTGGAGCAAGATTTTATTAGACAATTTAGCAATGGCTATTAGGGAATATAGACAAAAGAGAAGTGTTTCCTCAAGAATTTTTCCTCCTTTTTATATGAGTGCTTATGTTATGGACGCCAGTTGTTTTTGTTCTCAATTTCCAAACATGTGTTGGAAGTGGATTGTACATAACCATCTCCCCATCCATGTATACCATAAAATCTTGTGGGAATCCCAATTCCATCCCCATTTTTACAAAATATGCAAGAGTATTATGCTGCCTATTCATAAAACCATTTTTTATAGAACGGCCCCTAGGTTTTTTGAAGAAGCCAAGGTAGACATCTTGCCAGTTGCGAGATGGTTCAGTGAAGAGACGTTCACTTACATCAGAGTTTTTGGGAGCATTTCTTCTCCGCATGTCCTCCCATATTATGTCCCAGACAAGCTATTGGCTAGAGAGATAGCTTACCAGACAACAAGGGAGGGCGGTTTAACCAAAGGCCCGAGGGAACAGAAGAAAGCCATTTGGCCAGCCTTCCCATTACAATGTGGTGCTTTCACACTACATGACTATGGGCACACAATAAAAGAAGCAGAGATTATTATGTCTCTGAAATTGGCCACAGTTCCAGGGAGACAGTATGACCTAAATCAAGTTGCTAAAGACTTTACCACTATGGTTAAAGTCAAACAGTTTACTCATGAAGAGGATGCCTTTGATGACCTCTTTCAAGGAGTTGAAACATTTGCACAGGTCCTACATTCAACATCATTACAGTTAAGCCCAGATGATATTAATTCTTTTCATGTGTATAGGAATAAAAGATTGTTGAAGGTCCCATTGGGCCTATTACAAATTGAACCAATAAGAGAACCAACTCCTAGCATAAGCCTAGAGGGAAGTTCAAAGGAAAATTCTGATGAAGAAACGCAAGAGAAGTTGACTCATGAGTCAAAACACTCAGAACAACAATCTCAGAATGGAAAAGGGAGCCCTAATAAAGATTTTGAGGATGACACAGGAGGAAATGCTGAGGAAACGGTCGAAAAGGTCTCAGCCAAGAAGCAGACAGAGCTCGGGTCCACTTCATCTCATCAGGGAAATTTCCAGTCGTTGACCTTGATAAGGAATGGGAGAAATTCAATAAGAAGCTCCAAAAAAGCACAAATCTTGAGGAAACATCTGATTTTCAGACCCCCAAACAGACTCGGCACAAAGAAAATCTAGAGACAACAGAGCAAAGGGCTACAAAAACTCAAGATATTGAGGTTATTCCTGCTTTTCCTACTTCCGAAATTGTCTTGAGAATTGAAGAGATACCTCCATTAGATATATTATACAGTCCTACTCAGAAAGTTGTAGTTAAAAGACAAATAAACAAGAGGAAACCTGACACCATGACTGTAGAAATTCTAGAGAAAGAGCCAATGAATGTTGTGTGGAAGGACACTCCTATTGGCCCATCATAAAATCTTACGAAGTTGTCACAGTTTGCAGGAGCTTATGCCACAATAACCATCGATAAAGCAATGAAAGTATGAATGCTACTAAAAGAAAAAGAACAGAAAATTCTTCTGCTTGAACGACAATTAGAATAAGAAAAAACTAATCAGCAAGAAGAACAAGTAGCTCAGCTTCAAAGGGAATTTGAGAAAATGAGGTTACAACACCATGCCATCTTAAACAAAAAGGATTCGCAGATTCGCCAAATGAAAGACACGGTGGATTGATTTAAAGATAACCCTCAAACTGATGAATTCATCAAAGAAGCAATCAAGCTCAATTACCTAGAAATGTTCTGCCAGAAAATCTCACAGATTAATCCTTACCGTGAGACAAGTGATAAATTGAAAAACCAAGTAATTGATATGAGGTTTGAATATGAAGAAATCCATAAAAATATTTATGAATTTATCACCTGACAGGAGTCTGATGAGAGAAGAAAGGTTGACCTACCAAAAATAGAATAACCCAACAACGATTTTGTTTACAGATTGGGATACACAGTTAAACAGGTAGAAAAGGCGACATCGACAGTAGCAGCTGTAGTAAGCAGTATAATAGAAGTCGTTAATGAAAACCTCCACATTGCTAACCTTGTAAAAGATTGCATACCAGGGTTTCTACCAAATATCAAAAAATCGGAGCAATAGTGGAAATAGGCAATGTAGACCAATGAAGAAGCAATAAAACAACTGAGAAAACTAGAATGGTAATCATATTGGCAGTGTCTAGTAAAACCACATAGTCAGTGGATGACTCTGCGATGTTTAACTGCCTCTGCACAAAAGATGGTGCGACCCTTGTCACATGCCATATTTTCTGGACAATTAAAATCCACAATTAGCTAGCCACCTTAACTCAAACCAATGATCAACATTTGCAATCTCAAAGATCAAGTTAGTCGACTAAGTTAGTTCAAGTTGAAAGGAGCTTGTCATTAGTTTAATTCTATTTTTAGTTTTATTTTTTCCACTCTGAGGAAGGTTGTTTGAAACCTCCTCAACTATTTTTGTAATAATATATTTTTGAGGCATGTATTTTAGTATTTAAACCCCTCTCATGCATTTAGAGAGGGGTCCAGAATTTTATCAAAAACACTTTTCAAGACATTACACTTCTGTATTTTTGGGAAGGTTTTGATGAAATTAATGGAACATGATCTATTTTTCTTTGAATATCAAGCATGCTCTACTGAAATTACACTTTTGTACTCTTAGAGTGTATTGGATTGAATGAAATTGAATCAATATTGCTGAACCCATGAGCAGAACCTTTCATATATGGTACTTTTATCGTATGATTGTGTTTTATTTATGCATTAGCAATACTATTTCTCTTGATTGTCTTATGGATTAAAATTTGAATTACAGTTCTGCATTATTGCACTTTTGTATGATGTTTTAGCTCTGATTTCGTTTTGAATACATAAACAATTATTATATGCGATATAGTTTTCTTAATTTTTTTGTATAACTATTTATCCAAAACAATTATCTTGAATGATTTCATTTCTTTTGGCAGTTGAATGATCTTTATTACCAATTTCTTTGAGACATCTTTGTAGATCGCATATCTTAGTTTATTCCTAGGTATATTTATAGTTAGATAATGTTAGATTAAGATATATGCATGTGTTTATTATTTAGATTAGATTATACTTAGTTGAATCATTCTCCATTATATCTTATATCATCCCAACAATATTATCAAATCAATCCTCTCTGGGAAAATGGTCCCATTATCCCGAGTGGAAGCCACTATACCAAACGGAAAAGGAGATGATTTTAAGGTCCAGACCGGGTGGTTACTCCCCACGTTGTCACAACGAATTTCGAGGCTTCAACATTTTGGCACTAGAAGGAGGGCCACGACTGTGAATGGAAAGCAAATCTAAATCAGAAATCCATTCTAAGAGTAAAACTCCCTCACCATCACCTCTGACTTCTCGGTCACATTCCAAATCCCCAAATCCTAAATGTGAAGTTGCGAAGAAAGCTTTACAATCCACTAGTGTTTCTCCAAGGAAATCAGATCAACCTTCTTCTGCAGAAACTCTCGAAGTTCAATCTTTAATTCATAAGTTACAAGGGATTTCTCTGTCTCAAGAAGAATCTGAATTATCCCAAGCTAGTGTTTCTTCTCATTTTCCTTCATCTCGAAGATTAACTAGATCACAGAGTGAAAAAATTGGAATTCCTCCATTTGAATTTCCTCTGCCTCCTCCTCGAAGGAAAACTAAGAAATCAGAATCAAAAACTCATAGTGAGATTCTTTCATCATCACCAGAAACACCCTCATTCATTCCATCATCTTCATCTCAAACCCAATCATCCACCTCATCATCCCAGATCGTGATTTACATAGGCACAGGAGCACAATCTTCCTCTACCCAATCACCTTCAACCACTGGTACATATTCTTCCACACAAATACCCATAATGGCTCAAAGACCATTGACAAAGCTGGAGGACCATTGCATCCATTACCTGCTCATCCATTGAAATAGTTGTCAAAATTCAATCCCGATAATGGTCTTGCTGCTGAAGAACACAAATAAATTTATGTTGTCCACAAATCTAAATGGAGTTGTTGAAGAAGATGCAGTTGTAATATTATTCCCTTATACTTTACAAGGATCAACAGGATCCTGGTACTTTTCATTAGAATTTGGTTCTATTGATAGTTGGAATACATTTCAAGCAGGGAAAATTTTAAGAACCCCCCCTAAATTTATAAACATAATAAATGGGCGAATCTCCATGGTATATAGGAAAAATGGAAGGCGATTATCAATAATATAATATGTATATATAATTTTTTGGCGAATCTCTCACCAGGCATGGCGAATATTTTACTCAATTATAAAATCTTGTAAGATCTTGGCGAGTCTTTCACTAAATAATAAAACTTTGTAAAGTCCTAGTGAATCTTAGCATAGGCTACATGCTGGTTTAATTCCCCCATTTAAATAGGCTACATTCCAGGTGAATACCATGGGTCAACACCATGTGCCATTTTGGTGAATACCATGGGTCAATACCATGTGCCATTTTTATTTTTATTAGAATATTTTACTCAATTATAAAATCTTGTAAGATCTTGGCGAGTCTTTCACTAAATAATAAAGCTTTGTAAAGTCCTAGTGAATCTTAGCATAGGCTACATGCTGGTTTAATCCCCCATTTAAATAGGCTACATTCCAGGTGAATACCATGGGTCAATACCATGTGCCATTTTGGTGAATACCATGGGTCAATACCATGTGCCATTTTTATTTTTATTAATTCTAATATTAGGGTTAATAATGGTTTTTTGCATGGTATTAATAACAATCTAGTCCATGGTATTTGTCCCATAGTATTTTGGCCATAGGTTTCACCTAAATATAACCCATTTTTTGAGTGTTCGTAAATATAAGGTGACTTATGGAGTAAATATAAAAAAAATGTTTTATTTGTTTACCATACCTCTCGTTTATTTATATTTTTATTAATTTACCATACCTCTTTTACAAATATGGTATTTGGCCCATAAGATTCACTTAAATAAAACCTCTTTCTTGAGCCTTCATAAATAGAACGAGGGTTATGGACTAAATATAAAAAGAGGTTTTATTTATTTACGATACGTCTAGTTTATTTATATTTTTATTTATTTACCATACCTTTTGAGTAAGTATAAAAAGACGTTTTATTTATTTACCATACCTCCACTTTACTTATATTTTTATTTGTTTACACCCTTACATGTATATAAGGTGACTTATGGAGTAAATATAAAAAATGTTTTATTTATTTACCATACCTCTCATTTATTTATATTTTTATTAATTTACCATACCTCTTTTATAAATATGGTATTTGGCCCATAGGATTCACTTAAATAAAACCTATTCTTGAAAATGGGTGAATGGATTCACTTAAATAAAACCTATTCTTGAAAATGGGCGAATGGAAGGTTGTAAGTCCTAATTTCAAGGGCTAAATTTACCTTTTTTACCCTCTCCCTTAAAATAAGGTGGGCTATTTGAAGTGATTTGTAAAAATGTACTATGATACAAAATATTCGCCCACTAAAAATTTAAAACCCCTTAATTTCGCCAAAGGGCGAACATTCGCCCCTAAAATTATCCTTGATTTCAAGAATAGTTCCTAACCAAGTTTGGAGATGACCGCTCAATGACTATGCTTATTGATGATCTCTCCAACTTGAAGGTAGAATCTAAAGAACTGATTAAGGACTTCAATTCCCGTTTTAAAAAATTATTAAACAAAATTCCAATCACATCTAGGCCAAGCACTGAAGTTCAAAATGAATGGTACATTTATGCTCTTCCCTCGAATGCAACTATTTTTGTAGACAGAGCTGCTAAAGCAACTTTGGAAGAAAACATGAAAGAAGCCATAGTTGTGGAAAAACGAATTTTAGCTTTAGAAAAGAAGAATGCATTAGAAGAAATAAAATCCAAGAAGGTCACTTTCAAAGATGAATCTAAGAAGAAAGCACCTAAAGATCCTTTCGATCTTGAAGGTCTGCAAAAGGTACTCAAAACCATGTCCAATGAAATGGTCAACATTAAAAAGCAGGTAGCTGAGACTTCTTCAAGGAAATATTTTAGACCTTACAAAAGAAATTCCCCCTCTGATCCTAAACCTCCAAATACAATATCAAATGTTGAATCAGATGTGGAGGAAGAAGAAGTGTCAACAGTTGAAGAACAAACTAATGACGAAGAGACAGTTGAAGTACAAGGAATGTGGGATTTCATTCTTCCTCTGTTAGATAATGAAGAATCAGAAGAAGCATTACCTGTCGCTACCAGAAGCAAGAGCACTGTTGATTTGCCACAAACAAATCAAAAACAGAAATCATCAACTCCTGCTCCCAAAGATAAAGCAATAGGTAAGAAATATTCTCCCAAATCCACTCAAACAACTCCTCAATCCAATTCTTCACCTTCAGCTAAAACCTTGCTAGTATCTGATGAGATGGAATACAACATCGTCGAAGACATGAAGAAGACTAGAGATAATATCACATTCCATGAGCTTAGCAAGTTGAAACATCAACAGAAGCTATTACTCAAAGAATTAAAATCAGTTCCTACTTCTCCTCTTCCCGTTGTTGTAATTTCTCAGGATGCTCAAGAAATGGGTAGGCCTCCCAGTACTTCATCAGACAAAATGAGTTCAATTGATGTTGCTTTAATAGGTGGTAGATCTAAATCCCATACACCTCATTTTCTTTTGAATTTTGAAGTCTTCAATAAAAATTTGCACAATTTTTTAGTAGACTCTGGAGCCTCATCCAACATTTTACCAAAAACTATTTGTGAAAAATTGAATGTCGAACCCCAGAAATTTGTTGTTCGCATTGTTCAGTTAGATCGATCTCAAGTCGAAGTCATAGGAGAAATCAATCAGGTTACCATTAGACTCTCATCAAACCTGAAATTATGTCAAGTGATTGATGTTCTTGTGGCCGACATCCCTGAATTCTACGACTTGATCCTTAGTAGAGATTGGTCTGAAAAGCTTCATGGCTATTTCGCAACAGACTGGTCCCATATGTGGCTTCCTTATAATGGTAAGCCAAATCAAATAAGGGTCGATCATGAGAAACATTTAAAGTATATCATCACAGAACTGGAAGGAGAAAATGAACCCATCGCATACAGTAGTAATATCATTGGAAATTATTCAGTCGAATCATTTTTAGGAAATTTTAATGCCAATGCTTCACCCTTTTTGGAAAATTCTGTTACATCACAAATCGAAAATTTTTCTCAAACGAATTCTTCTAAATGTATCAATTTTGTAGATAAACCTGTAGTCAATACTTTATTTTGGAAATTATTTTTTGATGGATCTAAATCTAATGATGGAGCTGGAGCAGGTTGCATATTGGTTAGCCTTGAAGGAGAAAAAACTATGTTGGCATGCAGACTTGAATTTGAATGCACAAATAACACTGTTGAATACGAAGCATTAGTTCAAGGGTTGTATAAAGCCATTGGCCTTGATATTAAATACCTTCAAGTATTTGGAGATTCAGAAATTGTAATCAAACAGGTGAGGAATACTATTCATTGTCTTTCTGGACATTTGAAACATTATCAATCACTAGTCCAGGACCTCACCTCACATTTCACAACATTCAACATTTCCCCAATTCCAAGACTTCAAAATGCAAGTGTCGATATTTTGTCTAACGTTGCATCCAAGCTCATACCACCAGGAGATTATAGTCCTAATCGATTTTCTATAGAATTAATTTTTAGGCCTTCTATTCTCGATAACATCACCAATTGGTGAGTTTTTAATAATGATCTGGATATCATAAATTTTTTAACATCTGAAGGCTCTTATGATGACCAGATAATAGATGAAGATCAACATGATAACCAGCTTAAGCAATAAATAAGTGTAAATCCCATACCTAAATCTTTGGTTAAGATGGAAGACTTGTATGATCTTAGGGACAGATTCAAGAAACCTACTAACTCGAAGCTTCAAAGTTCAACTTTGAGGTTTGAATTAGTTAATATTGGAACTGACCTTAAGCCTCAAAATATTAATCTGGTTCTTAGTCTCACACTCAATGAGAGATTAGCCTTTATTCATTTGCTAAAGAAATACAAAAATGTTTTTGCTTGGAATTATGAAGATCTTAAGACATATGATACTTCCATCATTCAACATACCATTCCTATGATATCTGATGAAAAACTTGTACAACAAAAGTTGAGAAAGATTCACCCGAATTTAGAAAATCAGATCAAATTTGAATTGAATAAACTTCTCAAAGCCAAAATAATTTTTCCTATCAGGCATTCAAGGTGGGTTTCTAACTTAGTCCCAGTCAGGAAAAAGAATGGTGATATTCGAATTTGTATAGACTTTCACAATCTCAACAAATCTTGTCAGAAGGACAACTTTCCATTGCCTCCTATGGAACAAATATTGCAATCAGTTGTGGGCTCAAAGTTAATGTCTTTTCTAGATGGATTTTCAAGTTATAATCAGATTCTCGTACATCCAGATGATCGACTAAAGACCACATTTAGAACCAAATGGGGAACATACGCTTATCAAAAGATTCCATTTGGATTAATCAATGCTGGTGCAACATTTCAGAGAGCCATGGATATAGCTTTCAAAGGTTTGGTGAATAAAACAATGGTAATTTATTTAGATGACATAACTGTGTATTAAAAAAAGCACAGTAATCATTTAAAGGACTTAAAACAAATCTTTGAACATTGTCAGAGATATGGAATTTCTCTAAATCCAAAGAAATATTTCTTTGCTTTAAGTGAAGGTAAGCTTCTTGGATTTATTGTATCTAAATATGGTATTCACATAAATCCTGATAGGATAAGAGAAATTTCTAAAATCTCTTTGCCTCATAACAAAAAATCCATGCAATCTTTCCTAGGTCAGATAAATTTTGTCAAAAGATTTGTCCCTGACTTTTCACGAATTGTTTTACCCCTCCAATCTATGATCAAGAAAAAATATGTTTTTAAATGGGGACATACTGAGCATGAAGCTTTCAATCTTATCAAACAAGCCATTATAAATGCTCCCTCTTTAGCAACTCCAAATTTTTCTAATCAGTTTTTTTTATATACTTTTGCTTCTGAGACATCATATGCAACTATTTTGACACAGGTCAATGATGAGAAAGCCGAAGCACCAATTTCTTTCTTTAGCTCCAATTTGCAGGGTGCTGAATTGAATTATTCAGATGTTGAAAAGCAAGCTTTCATTGTTTTTAAATCAATAAAACATTTCAGACCTTTCCTTCTTAAAACTCACACTAAATTAATAGTTCCCTTCTCTTCAGTGAGAAATTTACTAATGCAAAGAGAATTAGGTGAGAAAAGAGAAAATTGGGTAACAACACTGCAAGAATATGACATTGAGATTAGACCAGCTAAAATTGTTAGAGGTCAAGGTTTTTGCAGAATGTTAGCTGGAGCATCCAACTTACCAGTATTAGAAGATTCAGGTAATGACATACAAATATGTGAGGTAAGCCTCAACGACACTGAATCTAAATATGTTGACATCATATTTTATTTGAAAAATGGATATGCCCCTATGCAACTCAGTTATAAATGAAAATGGGCTTTGAGATTAAAATACAAGAAATATGAGATCATCAATGATGTTTTATTTAGGAAGAGTTATGATTCTGTTTTACTTAGGCACTTTGAAAAATCTGAGGCAGAAAAGGTTTTGCAGGACCTCCATGATGGACCAGTTGGTGGACATTTTGGAGGAGACACAACAGCGCATAAAATCCTGCATGTTGTCTATTATTGGCCAACCTTATTCAAATATGCACACGAATATGTAAGGAAGTGTAAAATTTATCAAACAACTGCTAGAAGACAAAGGAAACCCGCATTACCATTACAATCGGTCAACATTGAACAACCATTTGAGAAATGGGGACTAGACATAATAGGTGAGATCGTTCCTCACTCTTCAAAGCAGCATAGATATATCCTTACAACAATTGATTACTTCACTAAGTGGGTGGAATAAATTCCACTTAAGGTAGCCAATTCTGAAAACATCATTGAATTTATTGATCAATTTATTATTACCAGATTTGGCCTACCAACTGCCCTCATGTTTGACAATGCATCCTATTTCACAGGTAATGTTATGACATAATTTTCTCTTAAAAGAGGTTTCAAACTTAAATATTCTGCTAACTATTATCCTTAGGGAAATGGTTTAGCCGAATCTACGAATAAAAATCTCATAAGGATCATCAAACAAACTATTGATCAAAGTTAGAAAAACTTGCATAAATCTTTAACATTTTCTCTATGGGCAGATCAAATAACACAAAAGGCCTCAATATGCACTTCTCCTTTTAATTTGGTCTATGGGAAAGAGGTTGTTCTTCCTACAAATGTAGCTATTCCCTCTCTAGCCCTAGTTCAATTTATTGAAGAAACTCCTTCCTCTTCTATGCAATTAAGGCAATCACAAATCCTCAAACTCGAAGAAGAAAGAGATAAAGCCAAGATCATACATGCACATCATCAACAGTTAGTCAAATCTTCATTTGATGCAAATTATGTAAGTCCTAAATCCTTTCAACTCGAAGACCTTGTATTGAAGTGGGATAAAGCACACGAGGAAAAAGGTAAGCATACCAAATTCCAAAGAATGTGGCTTGGCCCATTTCAAATTGCGAAACAAATCGGCCCATCAACTTTTCTATTGCAAGATTTATCAAGCAAGAGAGATTCTCTGCCTGTTAATGGGCAGATTTTGAAGAAATATTTTTCATAGAAGATAACCTCTTCTATCCCTTGTACATTATTGCCTTTACTTTTCCTAGGAAAATAAAAGTTAAACAGTATTTATTTTGGCCTTCCAATAAAAAATCTCTTTTATATTTTGATTTTTCGCTTGTATAAGTAGAGATTGTTAAGAAGATAATTATGGCATTTGAAAAATAAGCTAAGTTCTATTTCTCTGAAATTTTCTTGTTTTCCACCAAAATAATTTATCCTTTGTGAAACCCCAACTTTATAAAGAGACCTTTGTTCTATTATTAGTTAAGAAAAGTATCTTTAACAAAGAAAAGAATCTCTACAGATAAGCATCTTTAACTCTATAATTGTCATCTAGAAACTCTTAAGGAGTCAATGATTCTCCCCATCTAATAAAATTTTCTCTTTTTAGAGTGTAATTCTAAAATACACTAAAACTTAAAAGGTAAGGGGTTTCATTACAAACCGGCTTACCATGTTCATAGGGAAATAATAGACTGACATTACCAATATTACATATCAAAACAGGGTAATGGCTTGAGATTATTTTAATCAAAAGACAAGGGGTCTCATCACAAGCCAGCTTGTTCAGTTTAATTACAACTAGTGAATGGCATTGTCACTTTTTGGTCATCAAACCAAGACAATGACTTTTAAGTAGAAAAAAAGAAAATTTTCTAGAATATGGCGGATGGAACATATTTGAGCAACTATGTTATGAAGAACAGATCCACGTGTGATGGGAACACTAATATGGAAAAGAAATCTAGTAGTTCCGGGACAACATCTAACAAACCCAACACAGTGTCTAACGCTGGTCCAAAAAAGAACAGTTTAGCTGCATCGTTTGGGGATTCCGTGAATTAAAATATAGGTCATAATGCTTCCCTCAGAAACGTTGCTGGAACCATTTTGACTAACGAAGGTCCTCCTGGGATGGAACAATCCGCAAAACAGAGATTGGACAGCGTAAATATGGAGGATGGAACAGATTTGAAAAACTATATTATGAAGAATGGATCTACATGTGATGGAAACACTAACAAAAACATTTTGAATACAACAAATATTGAGCTTAAAATAGCCGTTTTGACTAACGCAGGTGAAATGGAGCAATCCGCAACACAGAAATCAAGCTTAAATGTGGTGGACAGTGTGATTATGGCAAAAGAAATAGATCTACCACACATTCGATTACCTATGTTGCTGAACAACGAGAAAAATGGTACTGCAGACACGTATGATGATACCACTGACAAGGATGTTAAACTTACAGCAAAAATTGGAATCAAAACAGCTAACAATGAGCTTGAAACAGCGAAGTTGGAACCTGTGAATGAAAACGCAGGACAAATAGCTAACAACAGACACATAAGATTTGCTGGGGTAAAAAATCTTGCGTCACAAGGATCAACATCACAATTAGACAACAAAACCACAGGGACTACTATGAAGTGCGATGAGACCGATGGCACTAGGCTCACATCCACTGAAATAGAAATCGAAGGGATTGAAACAGATGAAACAACCACTGATCCAATGTTGAACAGCGGGAACAATTACCCCAATAACACTAAATCCAAAACTCAAGAAATCGAAACAAGAAATGAGACAGTGACATCCAATGTTGGGAAGGTAAGTATCATAAATCTCTCTAATACCTAGATTGACCAAGTCACTTTAAGTCTGCTTGAAAGAGGATTGAATTTTTCCATTTCCCCACGCACCATCCCCAGAGAAAACATTTTATGCAACATTGAGTATGGGATCAAGAATTTCCCTGAAAATATCAAAGAAACCATTAGACATGATTGTTCCATCATCCTCAAAAAATTTAAACCTCCCAGAAGCAATATCTCCAAACAAGAATACCTTTCTCTCAAAACCCTAAACCAAAACCCCAACATTGTATTCTTAAAAGCAGACAAAGGTGGTGCCACCATTATAATGAACACAAAAGATTACAATGGAGAAAATGACAGACCACTTAACTAATAGTGGTTGTTACATTAAATTAAAAAAGAATCCCATAAGGAAGATCTCCAAAAATGTAAATAACTTAATAAAAATGAGCAATGAACACAATATCAAGAATCTTATTGAAACCAATCCCTACACCCCTAGGATCTATGGAGCCCCTAAAATTCACAAGGAAGGCATCCCCATTAGACCCATAGTCAATACAATTGGAGGTCCCACTTACCATCTCGCGAAACATCTTGCTAAGAAGCTTAAACCTATGGTAGGAAACACTAGCTCCTTTGTCAAGGACTCCCATCACTTCATTAATGAGATCAAACACATAAAACTAGACCAAAATGACATCTTGGTAAGTTTTGATGTAAAGGCACTATATACCAATATTCCTATAGATGAAGCAATGGAAATAGTCCACAAAATCATTGATCCTGACACAGCTAAATTAGTAGAAATTTGTCTGAAATCCACCTTTTTCAGCTTCAGGGATGATATATACGAAAAGACTTGTGGTGTGGCCATCGGATCACCTCTATCCCCCATCATTGCCAATTTTTTCATGGAACATTTTGAAGCCAAAGCCATTGAGTCTTCCCCTTTAAAACCTAAGCTTTGGAAAAGATATGTAGATGACACTTACGTCATTTGGCCTCATGGAAAATAAAACCGGGACAAATTCCTAGACCACCTTAACAGTCAATCAAATTATATAAAGTTTACAATGGAAGTAGAAGAGAATGGATGTCTTCCATTTCTTGACATCCTAATTAAGAGAAACCAAGATGGCTCAATATCTCACCAGGTCTATCACAAGAAAACCCTCACAGAACACTATGTGAATGCCAACTCTCACCATCATCTTGCTCAGAAACTCGGGGTGCTCAACACTCTAGCTACTAGGGTGGTTCGTATTTCGGATCATGATCATTTTGATCAAGAGAAAAACCACCTCTTAGATGTTTTTGTAAAGATTGGATATAGAAGACACCAAGGAATCAAAGCTTTCAAAAAAACAGAGAATCCTAAAAAGAAACAAACATTGGATGACTGTGTAGGCAAGGTTCACCTTCCCTACATTCTAGGCACCACTGATAAGATTTCACACATTTTAAAAAAGAATAATATAAAAACCACTTTCAAACCCTTGAATACAACTAGCAAATGTCTGAAATTTGTAAAAGATCCCATTGATCCTAGGCACCACAAAGGGGTTTATTTGGTTCCGTGTTCATGTGGAAAATCCTACATTGGTGAGACTGGTCGTTCGATATTAACTAGGATTCAAGAACATGCCACTGACATCAAACATAACTGCTCCAAAACCTCAGCTTTGGCCGAGCACTCTAGTAAAACCAATCATCACATTTGCATAAAAACTCCAGTGTTTTGGCCAAAATCGATCATTATCACCATAGAAAATTTAGAGAAGCTATAGAAATAGGAAAACACCCCAATAACCTCAACCGTGATGACGGTTGGAAAATTAGTGACAATTGGATTCCTACACTAACGGGGGATTCTACTGTCCCCTAGGTACCCCTGGCCCCTTTATCTCTTAATGGTTCACCTATCCCTAAAATCATTAAACTAATATTTTAATTAGTTTATTCAAACCTAATTAACCGAATCAAGCACTAAAAAACATTATTAATATAATAAACATTATAAATATTTAACCAGAAACCTTTAAACCTTTATAGATCAATACATAATATTAATCTAACATTAGAACCTAGGAACTTCCTCAACAATAAAATCTAGATGTTTAATGTTAAAACTAAATAAATTTAACATCAATAATTCAACAAATTAATTAATATTGAAACTTTTAGTTAAACATTATAATATTTGAAATATTATAACATCATAATTATCACATCATATAATGTTTGAATAAATAACATTAAGTATTAATTAATGTCAACTAAAATAATTAATACAAAAACTTTTGGGTTAATAACATCACAATATTTGAATAAATAACATCATAATAGTTGAATTAATAACATTTTTTTATTTTTGTTTATTTTATTTTTATTTTTATTTTTTATTTTTGTTTATTTTTATTTATTTATTTATTTATTTTTATTATTTTATTATTATTATTATTATTTTTTTTTGAATAAGTTTAATCTATTAGTATACAAAAAGATTACATGGAGGCCTGGGCCTCAGAAGTTCTGGCCCGTGGTATGGGCATTCTAAAACAGCAGACATGATCAACATGTATCAGGCGATTCAACAAGAGAGTGCCGCCCTCATAGGGGAAACCGGCCATGAAGCTCCAACAGTTTATCAACCCACAGTAACTAAGAGAAGTTATGCATACAAAATTGTTCCCAGTCAAAAAACACAGCCGCCCGCAAAGGGGAAACTGGCGACTTGACAAGCTGTAAATCTGAAGGTAACCAAGTTGTGGCAGCGAGCGAGTAACAGTGACTAACCTGGACTGTCGTCCATCCAAAAACATGCAAAAATGGAGATTAGCCATTTAAGTACCTTGAGAGGAGGGGGGAGATTCGACCACGCGACATGCATAGGCGTAAGGGTCGTCCTCGTCCTGCATATCATCTTTAGCACTGGAACAGCCTCGCTTGGTGTCGTCCTCGTCCTGCTTATCATCTATAGCACTGGAACAACCTCGCTTGGTGTCGCCCAAACCGGCTTCAACTCTGAGATCCTGCGAGGTGCTGCACTCGACCGCTTTCCTTTTCTGACCACCTCTGGAGGGAGAGCTAGGCCTTTCAGCCTCCTTTTGCACTAGATTAGTTCTCGGAAGCTCGGTACTCATTTCAGGGGGCTCCTCTTTAAAATCAATGGTAATGGTGGCTGGTATAGTCGGCATGTTGAGCAAACAGGGGAAACGGAACTGGGCAGTATGTTGCTGACCGGGGATGAGACTGGAGATGCCTCTTGCAGGCTGAGAAATCCCGCGACCAGCTCGGAAGCCACGACCACTTCTTGTCTCAGGGTAACGACCCAATGGGGAGTCCGAGGGAGGAGATGAGGAGCTCGGAGAGGTGGAGGGAGGGTGGCGGGGAGGACAACCACGGCTCGAGCCGTGACGACACCGCATCCTCTGGCGTAGACGAGGCATTGGATACAATTGAGAATGACTGATCGAGACAAAGCAAGAAGCAGAGGGCGGGGAATGAACGGGCGGACCAGTGCAAAGCTCAGAAGGCAGAGAAAGAGTCAGAGTGAAACCAGAATCCCCGAGAGCAATGGGAGCTCTGCGTAACATGAAAGCCCGGAATGAGGTCAATGCAACAGAAAATTGAACATCTGCGCCCAGTGTTGGTTCTGGAGCTGTGCTCTGAGATAGCCGAGGAGCAGCAAGAGCGCAGAGGCAACAAAGCAGGCGTGAAGCTTCCGGAAGAAGCCATATTGCTGAAGAACAGACGCGAGCATGGGCAACTGTGCTGCATAAATGCAGTGGGGCGGTTGGCAGGCTCGTCGTTAATGCAGTTAATGAGGACGAGGACAAGAGGAAGGGTGGCGGTGGTAGAATCCCACGCGCATGCCCAAATCCTCTGCCACATATCATTCCCTCTGATCACCCACATCCGGGGGTTGAATTAATAACATTAATCAAGAACACACACACACACACACACACACACACATATATATATATATGTATATATATTAATTAAATTAAATTAAATTTGTGAAGATTTTATTAAAATTATATTCAAATAATTTTATGAAGATTTCATTAAAATTACATTCAAATAATTTTAATTTTATATAAGCTTTAGTTTCCCTATCAAGTAATTAATAAAAATAATAAATATCATGATAATATAAACATACAAATATAAAAAATATTAACAGTTAATTAAGGAAAATAAATTTATTTCTGAGCATTAGCAAACCTGTCGGCTCCATTCATTATCTTCCCAACCCTATCCTCTATTTATTGGTCCATTATTCACTGACTTTTTCACACATATGATCCTCATGATGAACCACAGAGGTTGGTTCGAAACTTTGATACAATAAAATCATGAATGCGATGACTCCGGAAAATAACACTACACAAAATGAAGGTCGTAGAAGCCTCAAATCTACAAGAAAAAATACACTGTTTAAAAAAGAAAGAGAAGAGAATAAGTATATAAGTCTGAATTTATCTCTAAAAATTGCACTCTTATCTGGATGGGATACTGAATCATTGATGGTTAAAAGGTAACCCTGTCGAGGCTATGGACGCCTGCTGGCAGCAATGGCTCTACCTGTGACAAATGAGTACATCTAAAATCTAATCTGCAAGAGCCCCCTGCTTTATCTTTAAACCAAGTAAAGACTGATATAGGCAAAGGAATTTTCATTTTGAAGAGGATATCAAATGGATGGTAATTAGGTGAGTTTTGTTTTCTTATTCAGAGAAATGTTACTTATCTTAAATTTCATGTAATTCCTATTTTCTGAACTATCTTTATTTTGGAAGTTTTAGAAGTTTCAAAAAACTATCAGAGATAACTGGTTCTTCCAGTGAATCGCCAATTGTTGTATTGTTCAACAACCCCCCATTTTTTTATTTAATAGTTAATATTCTATCGATAAATGGGGACCCTTTACAAAAAAATTCTCCAAAAATTAGCACTTAAGCACTTTCTTTTTGAATCCTTAGGAATAAATTTCTAAATAATATAAGGTATCAAGCCAAATCCCTTTACGACTAGCAATTCTCGCTTTATCGTATATCACCGGATCATGTGTGTCAAAAGGTCAATTAACAACTGGGATTTGCAAATTGCGATAAGAGGGATCACCATAACAAACTTATGGTATCATTAAACTTTTCATTTAAAACTAAGACTTAAAGTATTTCTTGACAAATAAAGTGCCTATTGCAATTGCATATCGACGTTCACAAGTCGCCACAACTAACAAAACCTTTGGAATGTGTGAATTGTGATATTGCGACATTACAAGCAAAAACTTATCGCATCGTGACGCTTTACTCAAAGGCCAATCTTGTAAACTATGAAAAGTTTTCGAAACGTGATATGACCCGGACCCGATAGAAGTATGTGATAAATGTTATAAACATTGATTAAGTCTGGCGCATAGTAAAAGGTCACTTTATGAAATAAGAATTTATTTAAGCAAAATGTGCTTTAAACGATAAAAGGTACTCTGCTCACATCTCATCTCGCATAATTCTAAAACAACTCCGAAATAACGCATAATCGAAAATGCGATATTACGATTTGCGATATTGTGATAATCTTTATTGCAATCGCATAATTGGCATTTCGTACTTTAAAATCATTACCTTAAAGTTTACCCTCACACCTTTAAGATGCGATGGCTTAAATGAATAATAAAGGCCACGATAAAAGATCTTTGTGCATATTTAATAAGTTTTAATGGCATTTATGTTTAAAACGGCTCAGAGTGATTTGATATCCTTCATCTGCGTTTTCGAATAAAAGCTCATTTCTTGTCACCTTTTGGAGTTAACTGAATCATTGAATTTTCACTATCATTTTCGCTCTGTGTTTATCCGATAATCTCCATTGGTTCATTTCAGGGAACTTTCGAAGAAAAAAACGTTGGAAAAGATGGCGAAGAAGGGAAAAACTACTGCATATGAGAAATCAGAGATGATACCACTTTTCTCCGATACCACCTACAACAAAGACAGAGGAACCATATCATGGGAATCTATGTATAACCTACTGGAAGAGGAGAAACCCAGGACACTGGTAACAAAGGCAACAACTGATGCCCAAGAATCATCAGACACTTCCTACTTTGAGGCAGCATGTTCATTTTCACACAGAATAACAACAAGACTTAAGATTTTTCCATACACAAACATGGTGAAATAGGTGATTGATGATGTAGATGTCTCAGACAGAACTTTCAGGACTAAAAGACATGAGGTCATGGGATGTTTCACACCAGAAAATCTGCGCCATATGTACCAGCTACCAGAGCCTCAAAATCTCTATAAAAAAGATTTCCATGAGCACTTTGTCAAAGAAAACAAGGACCCGTTGGATGTTACACAAACATGGAGGTCAGGCAGAGGCAAATTCAAATGAGAAAAATCTGCTATGTACCTGATTGCATCCTTCTCTTCCCCACATAATTTCGCAGCTGTGATGATGTGTAGATTATTTGGTAAAGTTGATAGTACCAAATTTTCTATAGAATGGCTTCCATTAATTGATGCAGCAGTTAACACAACAATTATGAACTGGAGTCAGATTTTATCAGACAATTTAGCAATGGCTATTAGGGAATATAGACAAAAGAGAAGTGTTTCCTCAAGAATTTTTCCTCCTTTTTATATGAGTGCTTATGTTATGGACGCCATTTGTTTTTGTTCTCAATTTCCAAACATGGGTTGGAAGTGGACTGTACAGAACCCTCTCCCCATCCATGTATACCATAAAATCTTGTGGGAATCCCAATTCCATCCCCATTTTTACAAAATATGCTAGGGTATTATGTTGCTTATTCATAAAACCATTTTTGATAGAACGACCCCTAGGTTTTCTGAAGAAGCCAAGGTAGACATATTTCAAGTTTCTAGATGGTTTGGTGAAGGGACGTTCACTTACATTAGTGTTTTTGGGACAACATGGGAGGGCGGTTTAACCAAAGGCCTGAGGGAACAAAGGGAAGCCATTTAGCCAGCCTTCCCATTACAATGTGGCGCTTTCGCACTACATGACTATGGGCACACAGTAAAAGAAGCAGAGATTATTATGTCTCTAAAATTGGCCACAGTTCCGGGGAGACAATATGCCCCGAATCAAGTTGCCAAACACTTTACCACTATGGTTAAAGTCAAACAGTTTACTCACGAAGAGGATTCCTTTGATGACCTCTTTCAAGGAGATGAAACATTTGCAAAGGTCCTACATTCATAATCATTACAATTAAGCCCAGATGATATTAATTATTTTCATGTGTATAGGAATAGAAGATTGTTGAAGGTCCCATTGGGCCTATTACAAATTGAACCAATAAGAGAATCAACTCCTATCGTAAGCCTGGAGGGAAGTTCGAAAGAAAATTCCGATGAAGAAACACAAGAGAAGTCGCCTCACTAGTCAAAACACTCAGAAAAACAATCTCAGAATGGAAAAGGGAGCCCTAATAAAGATTTTGAGAATGATACAGGAGGAAATATTGAGGAAATGGTCGAGGCCTGACAGAGGTCGGTTCCACTTCAGCTCAATCAGGGAAATTTCCAGTCATTGACCTTGACAAGGAATGGGAGAAATTCAATAAGAAGCTCCAAAAATGCACAAATATTGAGGAAACATCTAATTTTCAGACCCCGAAACAGACTCAGCACAAAGAAAATCCAGAGACAACAGAGCAAGGGGCTATAGATACCTAATATATTGATGTTATTTCTGCTTTTCCTACTTCCGAAATTGTCTTAAGAATTGAAGAGATACCTCCAGAACAACAAGTAGCTCAGCTTCAAAGGGAATTCGAGCAAATGAGTTTACAACACAAGGCTAACTTATCAGAAAAGGATTCGTAGATTCACCAAATGTAAGCCATGGTCAATAGATTTAAAGATAACCCTCAAAATGACGAATTCATCAGAGAATCAATCAAGCTAAATTCCCTATTAATACAACAAGAAGAAATGTTCTGCTAGAAAATATCACAAATTAATCCTTACTGTGAGACAAGTGATAAATTGACAAACCAAGTAATTGATATGAGGTTTGAATATGAAGAAATCCATAAAAAGATTTCTGAATTTATCACCTGGCAGGAGTCTGATGAGGGAAGAAAGGTTGACCTACCAAAAATAGAAGAATCCCACAAAGACATTCTGTTTACAGATTGGGATACATGGTTAAAACAGGTAGAAAGGACAACATCGACAACAACAGGTGCAACAAGCAGTATAATAGAAGCCATTAATGGAAAACTCCACAATGCTAACCTTGTCAAAGAGTGCATACCAGGTTTTCTACCAAATATCAAACAACTAGAGCAACAGTGGAAGCATACAGCGCAGACCAAGGAAGAAGCAATAAAACAGCTGAGCAAACAAGATTGGGAATCATACTGGAAGTATCTAGTAAAACCACATAGTTAGTGGATGACTCTGTGATGTTTAAGTACCTCTACACAAAAGATGGTGCCAACTTTGTCAGATGCCATATTTTCTAGATAGTTAAGATATACAATCAGCCATCTGCCTCAACTCAAACAAATGATCGACATTTGCCAAGGCATTAGCCTCTCAGTTCAAAATTGACTTTACCCTCATTGCATGCATGGTTTAATCGATGATGGGTTGTGTCTAGTATCTTGACAGTGGAGCCTCATTCCACATGACCGGTGATAAAAATTTATTTAGTGCCTTGGAGGAGAAAGACCTTAAGATGCGCATAGAGATGGGTGACGATGATAGGTATAGTGTTTCAGGAGTGGGCATGGCTTCTTTTCAGAGGGAGCATGGAGCTCCTATCACCTTGACAGATGTGAAGTATGTGCCTGGAATGAAGAAGAACTTGGTATCGGTCGCAATGTTGGAGGACAAAGGCTACGATGTTGTCTTTAGTAAAGGAAAGGTGTTCCTAAGACACATAGCCACGGGTCAGACCAAGAGGATAGGGATTCGGGTGAAGAATCTCTATAAACTAGAGGTAGATGATTGTGCAGCATTGAGTATGAAAGAAGAATTGGTGCAAAGCCAAGACATTGGCGAGTTGTGGCACAGGCGTTTGGGCCATTTTCATCATGGGGATTTGAAGATAATGCAGAAGATATCTATAGGACTTCCCAATGGTAAACTTGAGCAAGTTGACACATGCAAAGGTTGTACCTTGGGAAAGTACACCAAGTCTTCCTTTCATGATCGAGACAGTCGAGCAGAGGCTATCTTAGAGTGAGTTCATACTAATTTGTGTGGACCATTCTCAACGGAATCCACAGCAAAGAAAATGGATTATGTGATTTTCGTTGATGAATATTCTCGTAAATGCTGGATTTATTTCATGAAGAAGAAGGACCAAACCTTCACAAAGTTTTGTGAGTTCAAATCTTTGGTCGAGAAAGATTCAGGGAATAAGATCAAGGCCTTAAGAAGCGACAACGATGGAGAATATGTCTCTGAAGAGTTTAAGAACTTCTGTGCAGAGGAAGGAATTAAACGAGAGTTGATGACACCTCATAACCCACAGCAGAATGGGGTGGTCGAGAGGAAGAACAGAACTATTGTAGGGGCAACACAGGCAATGCTGCATGACCAAGGCCTACTACTTCACTTGTGGGCACACAACAGTCTATTTGCAGAATAGAAGGCTGCATCGCATACTTGGGATGAAGACACTAGAGGAAGCTTTCTCCAGTAAGAGACCAGATGTGGATCACTTTAGGATCTTTGGCTCATCGGTATATTGCCATGTGACAAAGGATGCACGGAAGAAGCTTGAGCCGATAGCAGAGTTGGGGATATTTGTGGGGTACACTGATACACCTCACAACTATTGAGTGTACTTGCCTAGCAGTCGGAGGACAGGGGTTCAAAGAGATCTCAAGTTTGATGAGCAGAAGGCCATGCAAGTTTCACTTGAGAGGGAGCTCCAACTACAGGCTATGGAGGAACTATTGGTTCCTAAGGAGGAGGAGCCTCAGACTGATGCGGAGCAGCCGCACGCAGAGGTTCCAGGAGTGGAAACATCCACTCAAGCACATTCTTCCAGAGATGGACAGAAGCACACAAGTGAAGCTGACTGATTGTTGGAGGATGCGAGAGAGAATGTGGGAGCATCATCTTCTTAGTGCAGATAGAGGAGGTCACCTGAGAGGTACACTAGATACATGGCCCTTTCTGGGGAATGTGTTGAGACCGTGCCATCTTCCTTTGAGGAAGTAGTGTAGCAGCCGATTTGGGTTAATGCTATGGTGGAGGAGTATGACTCCATAGTTCGTAACAGTATTTGGGACGTGGTTCCGAGACCGGAGAACAATTCAGTTATGAGTTCCCATTGGCTTTACAATGTAAAGAAAGCTGCTGATGGTAGTGTGGAGAAGCATAAGGCAAGATTTGTTGCCCGTGGCTTCTCACAGGTCAAGGGGATTGACTATGATGAGACTTTTGCTCCTATCGCAAGGTACTTATCTATCAGATCTATGTTGGCACTATCAGCATAGATGGGTTGGAAGATCCATTCGATGGATGTGAAGACTGCATTCCTCAATGGCCAGATTGAGGAAGAGGTGTACATAGAGCAGCCGGAAGGTTTTGAGACCTTCGATCGTGAGTCGCATGTGTGCTGACTCAAGAGAGCATTGTACGGGCTGAAGCAAGCACCTCGTGCTTGGTACACTAGGATAGAAAACTACTTCACCGGGTTGGGCTTCACAAAGAGTGAAGCGGATGTGAACCTGTACCACATCGTTGTGAAAGGTAATTTGTTGATCATCGTACTTTATGTTGATGATCTCATATTAACTAGTGATGATTAGTTGATTGTGTCTTGCAAGGAGGACCTTGCAAGAGAATTCGAGATGAAAGACATGGGTCTCATGCATTACTTCCTTGGCATGGAAGTGTGGCAAAAGGATGGGGAGTTTTTTGTGTCTCAGGGAAAATATGCCAACGAGATACTCAGGAGATTCCACAAGGAGAAGTGCAAGCCCATGCAGACTCCTCTAGCAAGTAACTGGAGGAATGAGGTTGCTACTTCAATAGAAGTGGTAGAGGCTACTGTGTACAGGTAGCTTGTGGGTTCATTGATGTACTTAGTGAACACACGACCAGATTTGTGCTATGCAGTGAACTAGCTAAGTCAAGCGATGGTTCAGCTTACCAAGATGTTTTGGAAGGCGACAAAGCATGTATTGAGATACCTTAGAGGCACATCTCAGTATGGATTATGGTACAGACGGACAGAGGGAGTGAAGCTACAGGGCTTCATTAATGCAGATTGGGCAGGGAGTCCATCAAATCGGAAGAGCACATCAGGAGGGATTTTCAACCTTGGGTCAGCAGTAGTTTCTTGGTATAGAGGGAAATAGAGGTTGGTTGCACTTAGCTTGGTAGAGGCAGAATACATGGTTGCAAGTCAGGCAACATGTGAGGCCATCTGGATGCAGAAAATCCTAGTTGGCTTGTTTGATCAGAGGATGGATCCAACTGTGATATATTGTGATAGTCAGAGTTGTATCAAACTCTATGAGAATCCAGTATTTCATGATAGGTCCAAGCACATCGACATCCGGTATCATCATCTCAGAGACTGTACAGCGAGGAGGATCATGTTGCTGCAGTATATTTTGAAAGAGGAGCAAGATGCTGACATTTGACAAAGGCATTGTCAAAGTGTAAATTCGTGTTAAGTTATGGTATGTTCTATGCTTATAACAGTTTACTTCTTTTTCTTATTATATTCCACCAATTAGCAATCACATGTACATAAAGTAAAGTGCAGATAGAACATTAAACGATCGACAGAAAACAAGCCAAGACAAGAGACACAAGATGTGGCGGCTAGCCAGGGACAAACCCCACAATGTGTGGGGAAACCCTTTGATCAAATCTTCTTTTATCTTCAATAATTCATTAGAGAGAAATAGTACAATAAATCTGATTCATATCAGCAGTAGCAAACCCTAGATCAGTAGCATCAGCATTAGCGGCTTCATTATCAAACTAGGGCAGACCATATCTCACAAACCGACAGTCGGATTGACTTCATTCCACCACCAAAATTTTCGGCTTCCAAAGGAGGTTCAGATGAACCTACAACATAGTTCAGATGAGGAGATCTTCTAGGCCACGCAAGTCAATCTTTACTTCTGCAGTTGCAGCTTCAGTTTCAGCAGTTTCCGGCTTCAAACTAGGGCAGTCGATATCTTGTAAACCGTTCGTCGGATTGACTTCATTCCACCACCAAAAGTTTCGGCTTCCAGAGGAGGTTCAGATGAACCTACAACGCAGTTCAGATGAGGAGATCTTCTAGGCCACGCAAGTCAATCTTTACTTCTGCAGTTGCAGCGTCAGTTTCAGCAGTTTCCGGCTTCAAACTAGGGCAGTCGATATCTTGCAAACCGTTCATCGGATTGACTTCATTCCACCACCAAAAGTTGCGGCTTTCAGAGGAGGTTCAGATGAACCTACAGCGCAGTTCTAAAGAGGAGATCTTCAAGGCCACTCAAGTCAATCTTTACTTCTGCAGTTGCAGCTTCAAATTCAATAGCTTCCGGCTTCACATGTGAGAGAGAGAGAGACCCATTTCAGCGCAGTAGAGAAGAGACTCATATTTGCGCAGTAGAGAGAGAGAGATGTGATGAGATGAGTGAGTCCAAATGAGGAAAAGTCCTCTTATATTTATACACAACGTTGGTGGGTGAATAGATGCGACTGTTGGGCTTCTGAGCCTACATGAGTTGTAGGTCGGCTTGATAATAATTCCATAATCAAAATAAATTCATATCTCCATGAATACTTATCAGAATTGGATGATCTTTATATCAATCCTACACCTCTCAATGAGAGGAATCTAATAAAAATATTATTAACCATGAATAAGATGACCCACATGAAGTTTTTCCCTGGTTTCCAATTTTAACACTCCCTCTCAACCATGGAGAACTTCATCTGCAATCTGTCTATCGGTCGTTACTATTCATCCATCAAATGCACTGCCTTGTACAGCCTCACCCTTGCCCTGCTCTGCTCTATTTTTCCTGTTCTGCTTTGTCTTGTTCTGCCCTGCACTGATCTGTACTGTTTTGTTATGTTCTGCTCTGCTCTTGCATTGTTCTGTTCTACTCTGCTTTTGTCCGAATTATGAAGAAGAAGAAATGATCGAGGATGTATCATACTAACTCAAAGTCAGTGTCAGAGTATGTACCACTGGTCCCAGACCAGTCTCAACCAACCCAAAGTCAGCGTCATAGTGAGTACAACTCCAATGGTCCCATACCAATATCATCCTCCACTGACTCAAAGTCAGTCTCAGAGTATGTACCACTGATCCCAGACCAGTCTCAACTGACCCGAAGTCAGCGTCATAGTATGGTACAACTCCTACCACTGGTCCCAGACCAGTATCATTGATCCCAGATCAATGGAGGTCATCCTAGCGTAGGGAGTACGGTAGTTACAATGATGCGTCCATCGGTACTACTATGGTCCCTAACTTCATTTCCCTACTCATTGATCAGATGAAAGGTACTTCCCATGAGTCCCAGACTGCATGGGTAGGATGCCTCGACAAGAGAACTAATCAATCCTGTCCTCACAGGAGAACACATCAATCCTGCTACAATTTCCATGGAGAACACATCAATCTAGGCTGCCATGGAGAACACATCAATCTAGACCTCACAAGAGAACTAATCATCCTGCTACACAGGAGAGTGAATCATCCTGTTCCACAAGAGAGCGAATCATCTTGTCCCACAAGACAGTGAATCATCTTGTTCCAGTGTGCACCACCAGGGGAGGGTGAGTCACCCTGTGGTCATATGTTGCTCCAGTAGGAACCGCAAGCCCTCAGAGCTCCCAAAGCTCAATGTATGCAACATGCAGGGCCCTTGTACAAGGGTTTCTTGCCGACTCCAAGTCGTTTGGGAAAATCACAGATTAGATCTTTCCTCGAGGCTTTGACAAGGTGTATCAACCTGTACATCATCTTAATGTGATGGAGCTTCCTTGCTCATCAACTACCATATCCCAGATGATGTCTATCTGTTGGAGCAATTGACCAATACGGGATTCCTCAATAATCGAATCCCACCTCTGGTTGTTACAAAGAATCACAGTGGTATCCAATGTAAATCCAAACAGCTCACTAAAGAGCTTTTGCAACCAGACTGCCTCACACGTGGTTATGCTAGCAACAATATATCCTGCTTCGGCGGTGCTCAAAGCCACCGACTTCTGCTTCCTGCTCATCCAGGATATCGAAGCAGATCCCAAGGTGAAACAGTACCCGGAAGTGCTCTTATGGTCCACCACACTGCCTGCCCAATCAACATCAGTATATCCAAGTAGTCTCACATCTCCGGCAGTGTATCTTAATCCATGAGAGATTGTGTCCTGAAGACATCTCAGAAGATTCCTGGCATCAATCTAGTGAGGCTCAACCAAATATGAGCTCACAATGCTAACTGCAAAACATATGTTTCGAGGAGGTTCACCAAGAACATCAATGCGAATGAGTTTTTGAAACTCAGAGGCATTTCCCAAGTCTGGTCCGACATCACTACCATATAACTTCTAAAAGTTAAGATCCTCGAGGTAGTCATAGGCTTGCAGTCCATCATACCGAATCTTTCCAATATATTTAACACATATTTTCCTTGAGATAGGAAAATTTCCCTTGGCTTCTGCCACACTTCAAGTCCTTGGTCCTTCATTTCAAATTCAGAAGCCATCTCCCTCTTACATTTGTGAATGAGAGGGTTTGCACCTGTTAGAAAGAGGTCATCCACATACAACACCAGTATGAGAGACTTGTCATCTTCAACCTTAAAGTAAAGGTTAGGATCGGCTTCACTCCTAGTGAATCCCAGCTTCATCAAGTAGCTATCGATCCTCTCATACCATGCTCAGGGTGCTTGCTTCAGCCCATAGAGAGCCTTCTTCAACCTGCATACATGAGATTTTCAATCATAAATCTCAAATCCTTCAGGTTGCTCCACATAGACCTCTTCTTTGATAGAACCATGCAAGAACGCGGTCTTGACATCCATCTGATGTAGGTTCCATCCTTGTGAAGCCACAAGGGCTATGATCAAGCGGATGGTCGTATATCTGGCAACAGGTGCAAATATCATAGTCTATACCTTCCTCCTGGGATAAACCACGAGCAACAAAATGAACCTTATACTTTTCCATACTTCCATTTGCTGCATGCTTTATCTTGTAAAGCCATTTTGAAGTAACAATTGTCTTGTCCAGGGTCTGGGGACTACTTCCCAGACATCATTCTCCATAATAGACTCATACTCTATGGTCATAACACTCTTCCATAGTTAATGCTTAACGACATCTGAGAATAATGAAGGCTCATTTTGTATGAACGTGCTCATGATGGTCAGGTATCCCTGATACCTGTTAAGTTTCTTACTTTGACGGAAGGTTCCTCAGGGTGCAGCATGTCTTTCAGCATCATCAAGTATCCCCCTAAGCCATGAAGGCCTCTTCCTAGAAGAGGAAGGCTCATGTGAATGAGGATCAATCGGATCCATGGGTTCTTCTGCATCAGGCATTGATTTCATCATCCTTTTCTTTCGGTTCCTTGGTGTCGGCTTCTTAAGAGCTCCTCAAAGTCAAAAAAAATTTCACCTTGCTGAGAGCCATATCTTCGTCAAAGGTGACATCATGACTAATCACAACTTCCCTTTGACTGGCGGTGAACATTTCTATAGGAGTCTTGGAACCCAATGCTTGATGAGGGCATCGATTTTATACATATACGGTGGTGTTTGTAGTTTCAGCCCATAGAAACTTCGGAAGTCTTTGATCATGTAGCATGGCCCGGACAGCTTCCACAATTGTGCGGTTCTTCCTTCCCACCACACCATTCTGCTCAGGAGTATGTGGTGTAGTAGTCTCCCTCTTAATGCCAACCTCAGGTATGCCTGAGTAAACCAATTGTAATATATCGGAGGTCTTGCTTTGGCTTGAGGGGAATGGTCCCCTTTTGAGCTTTCCTTTGGCACATCCCGGACATACACCTTCTTTCTCTACTTGGAATTCGGGCATCCCTGTTACCATCTGTCTTACATCGGGTAGAGCTTTGTAATGAAGGTAGGCAAACCTCCGATGCCAAAGTTCGGACTAAAGAGTTGTGTCACAAGACATGACACCTAGCGGACTTCCATCAACCTGATATAATGAATCAACACTAAACCCAAGAGCAAAGGCATCTTTAACATTATTTTTCCATATACATACCTTGCCATTGTTGAGGGTTACCTTGTAGCCTCTGTCTTCCATTGCCAAGATGGACACTAGGTTCCTTTTGAGGTCAGGTGCATTTAACACATCCTAGAATTTCTAGCCTTCTTGAATGGTTGTCCTCTTCCTCAATCTCCAGCTCTCCTCTTACCTTTGATATTGAATTTGTCATTCCTTTGATTTGCCATCAGAGGGATTTTGATCATTGTCCCGGTGTGAGTCCTTTCTTCTCTTTGCATGAGAAGAAAAGGCAGCAGGAGGACCTTTAGGCATGGGTATTTCTTGCACTTCTTCCCTTGTTTCTTCTTGAATGCATCTAGCCATTAATTCCTTGAAACCAAGAATTACATTATAGTTCAGAATAGTAGTCTTGAACACGTACCATTCAGATGGTAATCCTCCAAGAGTTGTGAGTGCCATTTCTCTGTCAGCAATAGTTTCCTCAATAGATAGGAGATCATTCTTGATCTCGGTGATTCTTAAGAAGTATGCTTGCATACTTTCATCCTTACTCTTCTTGATTTACCTCAGCTTATTTCTAAGAAACAAAACTTGATTTGCATCATTAACTTTAAATAAACTCACCAGTCTATTGTAGATTTCCTTGGAGATGTCCAGTTCAGAGATGTAGGCCACCAAGTGCTTGTTGATAGAGTCCCGGATGATCTTCTATTGTTTTGACTTCTCCATTTTTCCATTTGTTCCAGGCAGCAGTGGATGCATTTGATGGAGGCTCAATAATATTGCCTCCAACACTCCTTGATTCTCAAGGGTTAGATCGATAGACATCTTCCATCCGTGATAGTCAGCTTTCTCACAGAGCTTGTCTTCGGCATGAAAGAGTGTTGAGGACCCCATAGTTCTTTTAGGATAGCCTTGCCAATCTTCTCTACAATGATTGCTCTTGCTCTTACTCGGGCTTTGTCTTCACCTCAGCTCTGATACCATGTTAAGTTATGGTATGTTCTATGCTTATAACAGTTTACTTCTTTTTCTTATTATATTCCACCGATTAGCAATCACATGTACATAAAGTAAAGTGCAGATAGAACATTAAACGATCGACAGAAAACAAGCCAAGACAAGAGACACAAGATGTGGCGGCTAGCCAGGGACAAACCCCACAATGTGTGGGGAAACCCTTTGATCAAATCTTCTTTTATCTTCAATAATTCAGCAGAGAGAAATAGTACAATAAATCTGATTCATATCAGCAGTAGCAAACCCTAGATCAGTAGCATCAGCATTAGCGGCTTCATTATCAAACTAGGGCAGACCATATCTCACAAACCAACAGTCGGATTGACTTCATTCCACCACCAAAAGTTTCGGCTTCCAGAGGAGGTTCAAATGAACCTACAGTGTAGTTCAGATGAGGAGATCTTCTAGGCCACGCAAGTCAATCTTTACTTCTGCAGTTGCAGCTTCAGTTTCAGCAGTTTTCGGCTTCAAACTAGGGCAGTCGATATCTTGCAAACCGTTCATCGGATTGACTTCATTCCACCACCAAAAGTTTCGGCTTCCAGAGGAGGTTCAGATGAACCTACAGCGCAGTTCAGATGAGGAGATCTTCTAGGCCACGCAAGTCAATCTTTACTTCTGCAGTTGCAGCGTCAGTTTCAGCAGTTTCCGGCTTCAAACTAGGGCAGTCGATATCTTGCAAACCGTTCATCGAATTGACTTCATTCCACCACCAAAAGTTGCGGCTTTCAGAGGAGGTTCAGATGAACCTACAGTGCAGTTCCAAAGAGGATATCTTCAAGGCCACACAAGTCAATCTTTACTTCTGCAGTTGCAGCTTCAAATTCAACAGCTTCCGGCTTCACATGTGTGAGAGAGAGAGACCCATTTCAGCGCAGTAGAGAAGAGATTCATATCTGCACAGTAGAGAGAGAGAGAGATGTGATGAGATGAGTGAGTCCAAATGAGGAAAAGTCCTCTTATATTTATACACAACGTTGGTGGGTGAATAGATGCGACTGTTGGGCTTCTGAGCCTACATGAGTTGTAGGTCGGCTTGATAATAATTCCATAATCAAAATAAATTCATATCTCCATGAATACTTATCGGAATTGGATGATCTTTATATCAATCCTACACCTCTCGATGAGAGGAATCTAATAAAAATATTATTAGCCATGAATAAGATGACCCACATGAAGTTTTGCCCTGGTTGCCAATTTTAACAATTCGAGTTCCATAGAAATAGGATTGGGGTGGCAGATAATCCATTTCTTGTTGAGAGGGAGTGTTGAAATATGGAAACAAGAATATTCCAATTTAATTTGTCCTTGGATTAAATTATGAATTAAAATCGAATTTAGTCTTAACAACTACTTGGAAATAATTAATTAATTTATTTTAAATTAATTAGTTGGAGAAATTTAAGTTAGAAGTCTTTCTGAAGTCATGCAAGAGTTATCCCTTAAATTAAGGAGATAAGATTGAGTTATATTTGAGTTGTAATTAGTTAACTCAGTTTACTGAGTTAAGTCCAGTTAAATTAGTTCCAAACTGTTTGAGGAACTAATAGTGAGTTAACAGTGAGTTGATGCATTAATGCACTCAACTAGTGCTACTCCAGTTAACTGAATATTCCCTCATTAGAAACTCATGCATGTCTATTCTGAGAAAGACCCAGTTGAGATAAATGTTCAAGGACAGTGTACTATCAGTTGCATGTGTTTTCTCATGGATAAAACTCATGCACGCAGTCAAGGATTAATCCTTGAAGATTGTGCAGTTTTGGAGGTTGATCATCCACTTGGTAATAGGAAAATCATCCATAAGGAAAAGCGCAAGGAAATAGGAGCTTGGAGGGCAGAGAGGAAGGTTGGAGAGAAGCCAAGATTTCCTATGAGCATCTATGAGGATTGTACCGAGAGCTGGCTAGTTGTGAGAGCTAAGGATTTTTATAATTCCTATGTATTTCCACCATGTATGATAATACAATAGTATGGGGTTTTTAGCTGAGGCTTTCCCCAAAGTATTTTCATGTGTATTGTGTTGTTAATTCTTCTTCTTCTAGTTATATTGTTCAGCTTGATCTTTAAGCTTCTGCAAATTGATAGTAGAAGTAGGTTATAGTATTCTACTTTGATTTATATTGCATTATCGGGTTAACCTACATCAAATTTTCTACAGAGTAGTCCACACAGATGCGGCAGTCACAACACACAAGGGAAGATAACACGTATAACACTCAGCGGATTAGTCCACACAAGTGCAACGGTAGTTTACAACAAGTTTCATGTGAAAGGTATGTCTGATGTCCGGGAGAGTAGTCTACACGGGCGAGACAGCATGAACAGCATATACAACACATTTCCATTAACAGATTATGCATTACAACAAGTGAAATAGTTCAAATGTAGAACATGGGTTAAAGCAACATGCATCACAAGTGTTAAAGATTAGTCTTACCACAGTTACAATACATGTGTGAAAACGTGTTTGCCTGGTAGTAGGCTTATGAATTAAGCGAAATTTCCAAGACACATTGTTACACCATACATCACTAACCCCGTGTGAGAGGCGTTGGAGCCACTACTTACTCCTCAAAGGAAAGATTGCAAACGCTCTTGGTTATGTGGGAGGAGTTGAGGTGAAAAATTCCTTTGCATGTACAAATGAGGGGTATTTATAGCCAAGGGTGAAAACTGAGCCTTGTGGTTGTTCGACTACCCTCATGACTATTTGACTTCCATGACTTTTCGACTTTACATGACTCTTTGTACAACAAGTGGGTCTCTTGGACTTCCACGTTACATTACATTGATTGACAACATTGCCCATAGTGGAGATGTGGGCGAAATGAATCATGACATGACTCGACATGACAGTGCTCGTACATTTGTGCTACTACTGGAGTGCATGTCAAGCTACAGTGTTGCTGGGTGATGGATTTCTTCATGGTGTATCACAACTTCACCTCTGCATGGCAAAGTGTGCAGTCTTGGATGGTATTTGGTTCACTTGATGATGCTTAGGCATGTTGCTCCTTGCTTGCATGTTGGAAGGATTGACATGCTCATCTGTTTGTGAAAGGTGCATGTTCATACATTCATTTGTTCTTGAGCACATATTTCATGTTTTCTCGTCCATCCGTCCGCGAACATATCTTTGCATGACCATCCATTCGCAAGCATATCTCTTCGCATGCATCATTCGTTCGTTCGTTGGTGAGCTTGTCCTTCTGCATGTGCTCCCTTCATTCATCCCATTCGTCATCTTGCCATGTTTTTTGGTGTACCTATACGTGTAGTCACTCATGACGATATGACATCAAATCCAAAACCTCCTAGTCTACCATAACACATGATCATTTCATATGCAGGTGACTAGTAGAGGTAGCAAGGTTGTGAAGTGGGATGATGGCTCTAGGCACTGCTGATGAAAACTACGCAAGAGTCACTGAGTGATGAAGATGGGCAATCTAGGTCAACAGTGACTGTCAGTGAGGTCTAGCTCAAATGGAATGCAAAATTACACAAATTTTGGGAGGGACAGTCCGGGCTGCAAGAAGGAAATGTAGGCAGGATCTGTGCAGTTTCCGGAATGAGCGGGAAGCAAGGGATGGAAGGCTGAATTTGTGCAATTTTCTAGAGGAACAGGTCAGGTTGCAAGGAGGGTTAGCAAGAAGAGATTGCACAGTTTTTGGGAGGAACTGCCTAGGAGCCTGGTAGCCAAAACTGCTCAATTCCCAGAGGGAACTGGTAGTTCGCTGTTGGGATCACTGGTAGCCGAAACTGCACAATTACTGGAGGGAACTGACAGACTGCTGCTAGGAGCTACTGGTAGAGGAAACTGCACTGAGGCTGGGAGGCCAACCTACTGATCATATCTGCACAATTTTTGAGCTGAGTAGACTGCTGGGCAGAAAGGCCTGCTCATGAAAACTACACAATTTCTTGGATGAGCAGTCGGTCGACTGATGGGATCACTGACTGGGAAAACTATACAATTTTCTGAGGGAGATAGGGATGGGCACTTGGTGTTTTTCCAGCCTGTCTACGCAATTTCCTCAATTAGCTGAGTGAGTAAGGTTAGTGGCCTCTGCGTAATTTTTGAGGGGAGTCAATCCTGGGGTGACTGTCGAGTCCGACTGTCCAGGTGGTCAGTATGAAAGTGGATTGAATTTCTTGCGAACAGCACAACTTAAAAAGACTTGCTTGATGCTTCTGCACTGTTCTAGTTGACATTCGGTCGAGTCGATGGTGGGGTGATGGTGCTGCTGTCAGAGGGGTGTCTCATCTTCAGAACTTTAGCAAAAATGACTAAGTGTGTGAACAATCGAAAGATGCATAGGTGATCATGCAAACACACACTCTCATGACTCAATGAAGAAACGACTCAAACCATCTAGACACACATGTTCAACATGACTGATTGATGGTGCAAGTGACAAGCGCGATACTCGTGATTGATATTTCATTGGTCGAGACGACTCTTGCGTGATAGTAAATGTGACTCCATGTGTAAAGCGAAGACTTTGAGCATAACTAGAACATGGTCGCAAGCATGACTTAGACACCAGCATGCAGAAACTTGAATGAAATGAACAAGCATGGTCGATGCAAGGACTCACACGAGCTCATGGAGTGAACCTGAGTGTGTGCAGTCACCAAGTGAAACTCTCAAGGGAGGCTCCGAAATCGGGTACAGGCCAAAATTTTGGAGGGTGGTTGTATCTGCTACAACAAAGTATAAAAATAATGCAACATCAGCTACTATGGAAACCCGTGGACATTAGCGCCTTCAAACTTGAAGTCAACGCAAGAAGGACCTTCTGGTGAGAGAGAAAAACAAATAGGAACAAGAGTGAGGAGCGATGTGAGAGAAGAAAATGAATAGGAACAGAAGCAATGAGAAATAGCCATCTATTATTTTTGAATAGGTGTGAGGAGGACGAAATTGAGGACCTCTTATTGGCTGGGATGAACAGTGTTTGCTCACCCCAAGCCCGAAGAGAGCCCAAAGAGTAAATGCCTTCAGCGTAATTATGTTCTCTCATTAATAGATATTGTACTCATTGAGAAAATGTATTAAGAAAGGGAGTCTTGAAGGAGTCATGTTTCATCTTTGATATAATTGAACTTCTTAAGCTCTTCATTGTACTCAAATATTAATAAAAGGGATATTTTGTGGTGGTGGTTGAGTCCCAATTTTTGGGACATTGGTTCTTGTCCTGGGATGAAGTGGGACACATTGTGTTCATTGTGCACTTTATCTCTCTAATTCTCTGATTCTCTCTTACTCTCCTCATGGCAACAAGCATTATTGTTTTGTCTAAACTTGGCACAAACTATTTTTATTGGAGAAAACACATGCAACCTTTATTCACAACTAAAGATTTATGGGAACTTGTAACTGATGGATACATTATGCCTTCTCTTGATGAATTAATTGTGTTCATTGTGCACTTTCTCTCTATAATTCTCCGATTCTCTCTTACTCTCTTCATGGTGACAAGCAATATTATATGCCTAAACTTATTGGCACAAACTATTTTTATTAGAGAAAACGCATGCATCCAATATTCATCACTAAAGATTAATGGGAACTTGTAACTATGCCTTCTCCTGATGAATTCAAAGTATTAAGTGATGTTGAAAATAAATCTCTGAAGGAACTTATTAAGAAAGATAATGAACCGCTTTCACTTATAGGAAGCGCTCTTGAAGAATCTATATTTCCCAGAATCAGTGGTGCAATATCATCTAAGCATGGGATATCTTAAAAAAAACATATGAAGGTGTTGTTGTAGATAAATTTCAAACATTAAAGATGAATTTTGAAAATTCCCACATGCAAAGTAATGAATCCATTCATGATTACATCACAAAAATGCAAGATCTTGTTAATCAGATCAGGTCATTAGGTGAAGAATTTCTAGAGAGAAAGCTAATTGAGAATATTTTGAGAAGTGTTTTGCCTAATTTTTAGATGGTCACCACCAGTATTATGGTCTTGAAAGATTTAAATACCATGAAAATTGATGAATTGAGTGGAATCTTGTTAACTGTTGAAGAAAATCATCCACCTGAACAAGCGGAACATGCCTTTTCTGCAAAGCATAGAGGAAGAGGAAGGAGCACAAGTCAATACCATAATCAAAATAAAAATAGAAATCGACAAAATTAACAAGGAAATGCATCTCCTTCAAGAGGTAGAGGAAGGAATCCCAGTCAATTCAGAGGAAGAGGCAAAGATGGATCTCATGGAAGAGGACAAGGAAGAGATGGAGGCAGAAATGGAGGAAGAGGACAAGGAAGAGATGGAGGCAGAAATGGATGGAAAGAAGAAGTTAATTGAGGACACTTTGTTGGCACCGACATTGAAGAAGAACTACTTTCTATAGGACAAATGATGGAGAAAAACTACAAGTTAGTGTTTGATAATAAAAAGTGTTTAGCCATGCATAAGTTGAATCAAAATGTGGTTGTAGCAAGAGGTGAAATGACTGAAGACAAAATTTTCAAGCTCTCCTTTGGTTCAAGTAATTCACAGAGTTTAAAAGCGACAAAAGAAGCAAATTTTAAGCTTTGTCACTTAAGGATGGGACATTTGAATTTTCAGAGTTTGATAAAGGTGAGAATTCTCTAGAAACTCACACAGATTGACTTGGAGATGATCTCAACCATCGATTAAGTTTTAATCTTGGTCATTGGATTCCCAACTAGAGATTGTAAGAAGAGGTCGATAAGTAGATGGAGAAACACACATCACAGTGAGTGAGAGCCAACAATGCGAGTTCCTTGGGCAGTTTGAGCTAACCAACAACAGAGTTTGAGCTAGAGAGAGGACACAGGGCTAGAGAGGGGCAGAGACAATGATCTGGAGGAATATTTTCTAGTTACAGAGAAGCAAGAGAGGAGGCATAATTATTTCTCTAGGAGGTTGCGACGGGACTACACAGTGCCTCAAGAAGGCAATTCGATTTAGCTAGTGAGGAGGTCATTTCAGTTTCCAGAGGCCGGGAGGATTTTCCAATAGGCAGGAGAGACACTTGCCCAGTTAGCAGAAAACAAGATAACTTGATTAGCATCAGTTCTGGGATGAGTGTGTGGCAGATTGCATAGAGGTGACATAGAGCCTACGTAGAGGGTCTAGAAAGCTTGATTTTCAATTATCAGTTTGAGTCGGGATCGCTTGGAAACGAGGGTAAATTCCCTCAGTTGATTTTGTCAGTATTTCTCTCAGGTTGGATAGCCAGTTGGTAATCCAAATTTATTGTATTCAGATTTTACTACTACATAATAATAAAACCCTCAGTTGCTGCATCGATTTTCCCACATTGGGTATTTCCAGGGACATTTGTCCAAAAATAATTGTGTCAATTTTTATGTGTGTGTACTAGCATTTCTCAATTTCCAGCACTTTTATTTTCAACAGTGTTTTATTTGTGAATATTTCAGTGTGATTAATTCATTGTCGCATAACAATAAATTGCATAATTAATTTTACAATTAGAATAATTAATTCGAGTTGTTGCAATAGAAATTTCGTAGAAATTTTCACACTTGCCTTCCATCCAATGCAACACTAATTATGGGTATGTTATAAGCAACATCATTCGTGACAGTTGATGCTTGCTGGACATTATTTAAATTTCCTTCTTTTTCAATGGGCTTTGTAGACAATCTCTCCAAAGGTGGTTTTCACCACAACCCTAACATTTAATTGGTGGTTTTATTGATTGATTGAAATTTTTGTTCCTTGTATTAGATCCTCCTTTTTGCCCAAAATTCTTTTACTAATTAAAATTTTTGTTGTAGTTTCCTTCTTGCACACTTTTAGTAAAAGAAGGCTCTTTAAATCCCTTTCTTTTGTTGTTAAATCTGTCAGGTTTCTTTGGTACCCATCCTTTATATTTTTCCCCTTTTTGTTTGCACTAATTGAAACATAATTTGGCTTTTCTAATGGTCTCGCCCATAGTTTTAGGTTGGTCAAACTCAATCCTTTCCCTATATGAAAAAAGGTAGGCAACTAATAAGTCTTTGTATTTTTGCCTTCTCTTCTTTCAAATGGGCACATACCTTAATAAACTCATGAATTTATTAACAAACTCATCCATAGTAAATTGTCCTAATTTCAATTCATGAAACTCTCTAGATTTTTCATCAAAATACCTCTCAGTAAAATATTTCTTTTTCAATTCTTTCTGAACAATTTCCAAGTTAAATTCTTACTTCTGATTCTTTTAACAACCTTGTTTTCTTCCCACTATAAAGTTATCTTTCCAGTCAGATGGTAGGTTGTCAATATTTCTTCCAGATTACTTGGCTAATTGTATACTTCAAAATATTTAGACATATTGAGGAACCATGCTTTTGCACCTTCAGAATCACCATCAAAGTTAGGAGGTTTGATATTCTTAAACTCCCCGGGTAACTGAGAGGAAGATCTCCTTTTTCTAGGAAAAGTGTTAGTTTTTGTAGCATCAAATGTGTTCTAGTCACGAAACTTGGTGGAGAGGCTAGAATACATGAGATATCCACAATCCATAAATCGTTTATGGAAATTCTACCTAGAGATTATTTAATTATATTATTAACCTATTTTTTAATGTTTCCTAATTCTAAACTTAGGAAAGCTAGTTAATTAATCAGAATTAATTAAGTCAAGGTGATAATAGTCTAGAAACTCACACAGATCAACTTCACGATGATCCTATCCCTTGATTAAGCTTTAATCTTGGTCGTTGGTTTTCCAACAAAGGATTATAAGAAGAAGTCGATGGGAACTTAGAGAAGACACTTCAGCAGTTCAATTTCCTTGGTAGATCGATTTCCAGAAAACAGTAGCAGTTTTCAGATAGCCAGATATCGAAGCAGAGTCAGTGAGGGGAAGAGACAATGATCTAGAGGATTTTTTTCAGATATGGAGAGGAAACAACAAGTGGCTGAGTTATTCCCAGTGAGGCAGCGCAAAGGACTACACATTTGCTTCAGAAGAGCAATTCGATTTGGCTGAAGGAAAATTTGATTCAGCTTCTAGAGGTCGGGAAATTCTTCCAGAGGGATGGAGAATTAGTTTCCTCAGTAGAGATAGGCATAACGACTTCATCGTAGGCAGTTCTAGGCTAGACATCCAAGGTTCTGCACAAGAACTACACGAAAGATAAGCAAAGGGTCCAGGAGGACGTGTTTTCTGAGGTAGAGTTGTGTTAGGATTGCTCGTGGAGGAAGGGAAATTCCCTTAGATAATTTTGGCCATATTTTCTTGATGTTTGGATTGCTAGTAAGGCATCCATAGATTGTACTTAGATTTCATTGTTGCATGATAATAAAACCCTTAACTGTTGCACCGGTTTTCCCAAGTTGGGTTTTTCATGGGACATTTTTCCAAAAATATTTGTGTTAATTATTGTGTCTGTGTGCTAGTATTTTCTTAGTTTCCAACACTATTTTCTTCCACACTATTTATTTGTGAAAATCACTATGTGAATTATTTAGTATTTGTCGTAGCAGACTGCAAATAAATTGTTAAATAAATTAACAATTAGGAAAATAATTTATAGTTGCTATGATAGATGAAATTTTCACATGGTATCAGAGCGTGAGTGATCAACCAGGAAGCTCAAAAGCAGAGGAGGGAAGTTCATTGTTCAATGGGAGCAACGGGCCAAAATTCCTAGAATTTTCGCAGTCCATTGACAGGTAGGCCGAATTGCTGAGGCATAAATTCGATTTTCAGTTGTAGATTGGCAGAAAAGTCAAGTTGCCCGGGATAATGATTCCAGCAGTCAGAGAGAGCAGCAACAACTCAGATTTTCTCTGAGTAGATTCCTTAGTTGGACGTAAAGGGCTTTGTGCTAGCAGAATCAACCTCAAGTGGAAGAGATATTTCACACATAGAGGGAGATTTCTCTGAGAGGGTTTCCAGCCAAGAAATCTGATTTTCCTAGTGGAAAATTGGTGGTAGTAGTTAGCATATCTGCGCATTCTAGGATAGAGTGCGAGTAAAATAGAAACATCCAAGCAGAGGAAGAGGGAGTTTCCAGATATGGCCACTGTAGGGATTAGAGATCAGGATAGGTTGGATGGAGCTTCCAACTATGTCATCTGGAAGAATAAGATGTCCTTACTTCTAGATGAATATGGCCTAAAAGCCTACATAGTTAATGTGGTGGAAATTCCCCAGGATGAAAATCAGCTCAAAGAATACTAGAAGGATATGGTGAGGGCGAAGCGATTGATATTGGATGGAGTCTGAGATCATATATTCTCACATTTGGTAGACAAAGATACAACCAAAGAAATGTGGGTAGCTCTCTCCACACTATATTAGAGTTCTTCTGAGCAGCGGAAGATGTTCATGGAAGAAAAGCTCAAATGCATCATGATGCAGAAGGGAGAAAGCATAGATCCCTTCCTCACCAAGATTCAGGAGGTCCAAGATCAACTTGCATTTGTTGGGGCAGCACCTCAACCATCAGAGCTAGAATGGTTGGCACTAAACAGTGTCTCAGAGGATTAGCAAGTATTCGTCCAAATTATATTCGGCGGAGACACGCTACTTATATGGAAGAAGATGTGGGCCGATTTGTAGCAGGAGGAAATGAGGTGAGCTTTGCTTAAGATCTCCATCAGTGGAAACACTAGTAGCGGATCGAAGGGTGTGAAGGAGGAGAATGCTGCCTTGGCATCAAAGAGTCCCAGTTAGGGGTAAGGGGAGAAGATGAAGAAGAAGAAGAAGGACCTGTCAAAGTCAAGTGCTTCATGTGTGGTGAGTTCAGTCACTACATTACCCAGTTTCCTCTCAGGATGAAGGACAAGTAGGAGAAGTAGGACAAGCAAGACAAGCAACCAACACAAGTTTTCTTCTAGGCTAGAGGAAGAGTTTGCTATGTTCATAGATATACCTCTTAGAGTGAGGTGGGGTGATTTGGTTTTGTAGCCCTAAAGAGATACAAATAATGGGTAGGGTCCTTAAGGAGTTCACCTCATGAATCGTTACATGGCTATGGAGGGCCCACAATATTCAGTAGAAGGATGGACCAATGGCAGTTGATGCAATCAGTACTAGAGTGAGTTGCAAACTAGTAGTAGTCATATACTGAGGAGCATGTTGACTGTAGAGAAAGTGGCTTAATGCAGAGTTAGAAATGATGCAGATTATTTACTGACAGTGCAGAGGCTAGTAATAGTCAGGACTCAAGAGATAGATGCATCATGATTATCACAAATGATTCATTATTTTGGATGCTTCCCAGTTGCAGTAGAAACATATGAGACGGGGTTGCAGTACATATGCAGAGTTGGAAGAAGTACAATACTTTCAACAGTAGCAAAAATGTAGCATCCTAGTTGCGCAGTAGTTGGTGGGAAGAAAAAACTAGACATCAACAACTTCACAAAGGATGATACAGAGACAGAGTGTTTGGCAGGATGTGCAACACTAGAACACAATCCTCGCTAAGAGGGAGTGTTATTTTTTGTATCATTGGATGTGTTCTAGTCATGAAACTTGGTGGAGAGGTTAGAATACATGAGATCTCCATAACCTAGAAATCGTTTCTGGAAATTCCACCTAGAAATGACTTAATTAGATTATTAACCTATTTTTTAATGTTTCCTAAGTCTAAAATTATGAAAATTGGTTACTTAGTTAGAATTAATTAAGTCAAGATGAAAATAGTCTAGAAACTCACATGGATCGACTTTAAGATTATCCTAACCCTTAATTAAGTTTTAATCTTGGCCATTGGTGTTCCAACAGAGGATTATAAGAAATCGATGGGCACTTGGAGAAGACACTTCAACAATTCAATTTCCTTCGTATATCAATTTCTAGAAAACGGCAACAGTTACCGGAGAGCTAGAGATCGAAGTTGAGTCAGTGAGGGGCAAAGCAAATGATACAGAAGATTTTTCCAGATTCAGAGAGGCAACAACAAGAGGCTGAGTTATTCCTAGTGAGGCAGCGCAAAGTACTGCATAGTTGCTTCAGAAGAGCAATTCGATTTGGATGAAGGAAAATTCGATTTAGCCTCCATAGGCCGGGAAAGTCTTCTAGAGGGTTGGATAATAAGTTTCCTCAGTAGAGAGATGAAGAATGACTTCATTAGAGGTAGTTTTAGGCTAGATGTCCAAGGGTTTGCGCAAGCACTGCCCATAAGAGGATGCAGAGGGTCCAGGAGGACAAGTTTTATGAGGTAGAGTTGTGCTGAGATTGGTTGTGGAGGAAGGGAAATTCCTTTAGATAATTTTCCCCATATTTTCTTGATGTTTGATTTCCAGTTAGGCATCCATAGTTTGTACTCATATTTCACTACTGCATAATAAAAAAACCGTCAACTGCAGCACTGATTTTACCAAGTTGGGTTTTTCCAAGGACATTTGTCCAAAAATAATTGTGTTAATTATTCTGTGTGTGCTATTATTTTCTTAGTTTCCAGCGCTAGTTCCTTCCACGGCATTTATTTGTGAAAATAACAGTGTGAATTATCTTGTATTTGTCATAGTAGACTGCAAATAAATTTTTAAATAAATTAACAATTAAGAAAATAATTTCCAGTTGTTGTGATAGATGAAATTTTCACACAAAGAGGTACTACTACCTGATCTTTGTTCCACTTGATCATTAGACTCATTAGTTTTTCTTTCACTAGAAGTTGTTGAGTTTGTTTTTCTTGTGGTACTTGTCGATTTACTTCTAGATCTTTTCCTATGAGTCTTTTCATTAACTCTTTCATTTTTTAGTTTTCTTAACTAATACCCATTAATTTTATCATGTTCCTCTTTCGATTTGACCAATCTTTCCCGGTTAACCTTTATATCATCCATATCTATTTTTAAACTCCTTATCACTTGAAATAATTCAGATTCTTGTTTCTCTGCATTCCTAGTTCCACCACCCATCATTCCTAGTTCAGCGTTCGGTTCCTCACCACCCTGTGGTGATCCTATAGAAGTCTTCCCATTAAACTCTTTAACCATACTTCAATATCCTTAATATTTTAAGAAAAAATTTCATGACATATACAATTATTTTAGTTTCAGAACCCGATAGAGGCCCAATGTTGTAACTACAACTCTGATGCCACTTGTAATGAATCTTATTTATAATTTTTTTTCTTTTTTATTTTAAAATTTAGACTTTAGGGTAATATTGTTCCTTTGTTGTTTTAATTAGGCCATCATTTCACAAAGTGCCATGTTAATATAACACTGGAGAGTAATCTCTTAGCCCTTTAAAGGTAGCCTTTTAACACTTTTGCTTCCAAATCTCTTAATAAAAAAGTTCTAGCCTAAAAGATAAACCCTTATTTCTCTGGATTATTAGTGAAATAATCAAACATTAAGCTTTACTAAACTATACCCTAAATGTAAAATACGACTTATGTTTATAAACCAACTATAGAAGTTACTTATATCTATTATGTTTTTTGACTTATTCGCATAGGTATGCGCAACATATGTTGTTTATACCTCACATAAAATTACTTGTTATCTCTTAATATTTATCCCGCTTGTTTCGGTTTAATAATCGTTCAATACTTTCATCGTAACGGTTTGCATTCGCTATTCTTTATAGGTTGTTCCTTACCTTGACATTGCTATGCATGTGGTTTTTAATTCGGTGTAATCGAACACCGGTAATATATATATATCTGTGGTAGCTTTTATTTTATTTTTATGAAATCTAATGACTACCCTACCGATCTTTGTTCATAATCATTTTGTTGAGATCTTTGTGTTGGAGAAGTCGCTCTGCGGCTAGGGTTTTACATTTGGTTTTTCCCTCGGCGTTATTTTAAATGTAACACTTGATGTGTAATTTCTATCTGTCAAACAACATGAAGACTTTTCCCTCCACGTATCCGCCTTCGTTGGCAAGTTTATGGTATTCATTTTTATTGAGAAATCTATGGCAGCAAGATTAGGATGATTTATCTTTTTGGTAACTGCTTTTGATGTTCTTTTACTTAAACTTGATGTACATGTAATTAGCTTTTTCTTTACTTGATTATTATAGTGTTCTTATCATCAAACAGCTACCAAATTATGAAGATCAATAGAAAAACAGGACACGAGATATAAGATGCTAGTTAGGGCCAAAACCTCTCCCAGAGAGGAAAACCCACAAGGATTTTTCTCTTCTTATAGAATCTTCAAATGATGAACTCCAAGGCCTTTAGACCCAAGACAAAGACCCCTCCAAGACCAAGTCAAATTTTTGTTTGATGAACCTTTTACTTCACAAAGTCAACACAAGTAAAACAACTTCAAACCTCATATTTTGGCCTCTATTTCAGAATTTCGGCTACTACTTCAGGTCTAAAACTTTTTAGCCTCTACTACAGAAACCCTAACTCACACGTGTGAGTGAAATATGGTGAAACGAGTCTCCCTCTTCATTCGCTTGGGGATATTTTTCTTATTTAGTATTTCGGCTTGCAAGTTTGATAATATTGACACCAAATTTCGACTCTTTTTTATGACTGCAATTTGTGCCCTAATTCCTTCGCATGTGTGGGAGAATGTAGCCCAAAAACATATTTCAAAATTTGATTTTCCTTCTTTGAATTCTCTTCTTTGTTATCTTTTCTTTTCATCATGTGCTTCAAATATGAGCTTAATCAATGATCTTTCAAATGAGGTCGATGGAATCTTATATATAAGCTTCCTTGTGAGGCTCGAACAACCCTAATGAGTCTGACTTCATCTTTTCTACGCTGACTAGTCTTCTTGCAGGCCAACTTGGTATTTGAGGGAGACTTTTGACTCTTTGACTTACAATAAATTCTTTTTACATGATACAAAATGCCCAATAGGGTCTTTTACATATGACAATGACTCTTGACTTCTTGACTTTTTGACAAAACCTAGAAGCACACAATGGGTGCTTGACCTAAAAACAATTTCACCTAGAGCATGAAACCCATGCTGTAAAAATAATAATAATAATTTTTCTTTTCTCTTTTACATCAAATACATAAAATCAATATTACATATGACATTATGAATACCAAACCTAGTTACATATTTCAACAATTTTCTCGTTTTGCAGCAACAATTTCAATAATTTTACTTCTATATGTGCCAGACAAGTGGAATACAACCCCTAAAAAATCAAATACCTTTTAGAAAATATCTCTCCAAATTGTAAACCTCCCTTCTTGAAAATCATCACCTACAGTAAAAGCACAGTGACTGAGCGCAAGAAAATTCATTCGTGTGAATTTGACTAGGTGTCGAAGTCTCTAACTGAGAAAAATGGTTCGTGGATGATGTTGTCAATCTGAAAATACCTTCTTAAACCTCCATACATAGGAAAAAAATGCCAAAACTCTGATCTTTTATCAAATCTTGATGATCTTGACAGTAACACAACAAATTTGTTGTGTTACTGTGTATATGACTGATATAAACTGGTGCACTTGGAAAAAAAAGGCAAAAAGCAAACTATCTTGGTTACCCATCAATAATGAAACTTTAGCTACCTCAGATAATGGAGCTAGTGTTCCTCTTCTTTCCTCTCGCTTTCCTTGCAATGCCTCCTGTAATTCCTGTTTTGTAGCCTTCGGCTCCTTTTTCAAGGTGAGATGTTGCATGTACATGTTCTTGAGTTGTCTATGTAAGGGAAGAGTTCTCCTCAAAATATATTTAGTTTTTAAAAGTGTTGGCCCACAACTATTCAGGTGATCATGTATCTTATGTTTAACCCTTTCATCTTGTTCTCTAACCCTGATGATTTCATCTTGAGCTTTCCTCAGCCTCTTCCTTAGCCTATGGAAAGTGTGTTGTCCTTCATCCAACTCATTCTTATTCTTCTCTTGCTCCAATTTCCTAGCTAAAGATCTGGTTACAGGGATTCTTGATTGTGAGGTCTCTAGCTCCTTGATGTTCTCTTTTCTACTTTTCTTTTACTATTGGATCTAGTGGCAAGTGAAGCAGTTTTAGCCATTGGCTTTACTTCATAAACTTTAGATTCCTTTTCCAAAATTTTCTTCTTCAACTCAATATTATCATGTTGAAGCTGAGCAATGACTAAATGAGCCTTTTTCAATTGTTCCTGTAGTTCCATAATCTCTTTATCCCTGTCATCAATGTTTTCTAATATGGTGCCTTGAACTTCATAGGTTGTTCAAGTATTTTCTTCCTAGATAACCTTTTTGCAACATCTCTTGCGTGTGCTTTTTTTGGAAACCTCCACCACCTAAGGGGAGAAATGAAGAATTTTGCCTTTTTTCTTGTCAAACTGGTCAACTGAAGTATGTGGCCAACTGAGCCTTTTTCTGAACTGACATGCATGAGTTATTTATGAGAGAATATTCAGTTATCTGGAGTACACTAGTTTCATGCATGCATGCATTAACTGACTGAACTCACAATTAGTTCCACAAACTGTTTGGAACTAATTTAACTGGACTTAACTCAGTTAACTGAGCTAACTAATTACAACTCAAATACAAATCATCCTTATCTCCTTAATTAAGGGATAACTTCCTCAATCAAAGGGATAACTGTTGCATGACTTCACAAAGACTTCATGTTTGAATTTCTCCAACTAATTAACTCAAGATGAATTAATTAATTATTTTTCAAATAGTTGGTGAGACTAAATTCGAATTTTGAATTCTCAATTTTAATTCAAGGACAAATTAAAATTGGAATATTCTTGTTGCCACATTTCAACACTATTCTCTCTCTCACACTCTTGGACACTTAGAGTTTTCTTGGAGCACTTCAGCATTGAATCAAGAAAGGAAAAGAAGGCAAAGAGGAAGAAAATATCAAGCAAGGAATAGCACAATCAAGCAGCTACGGCGGGATTATTTTTAGGTATCGACTTGTGTGTATGCTTTACTTGCTAGATTTGGCATGTGTGGTTATGCATGTGCGCTCTTGGTTCTCTTGTTGTTATTGTCATGGGTTTTGCCAGGTGTGACAATGTTCTTCAGCCTTGCCTTGCCATTTCCGGATAGCCATGGTGTGATGGGGGTTCTCATGTTTTGGTTGAGCTGGATTTTCAAATGTATTCAAAGCTAAGTGAGGTGGATCTATGAATGAAAGAACACATGGCCTAGTGATCCCTGAACTGAACTATGGATTGCGGTAAAGCCACTGGCCTAGTGACCCCTGAACCAGACTATGGGTTGCAGTAAATCCAAGTATTGTGTGCCTCAGTGGGCCTAGGAATCCTCGACCAGTGAATGGCAGGACATAGATAAAGCTTAAAGGTGGTTTCCCTTGATCAGGCATAGGAATCCTTGTTGGTGAATGGCGGGATATATGGTAAATCCTGGACGATGGTGTCTCGATTATGGCCTAGTGACCCCTGATTCAGATTGTGGATTGTGGTAAAGCCTAGAGACTAGGAGACAGGAAAATTCCTCATGGTGTAGGTGGAGAAATCCGGTGGAATCCATGCTTGTTTATGGCCTAGTGATCTAGTGTTATGAAACCAGCTCAAGAAAAAGATAGAAAAGATAGATCAACGCCTTAGAATTCAGCCTCTTCGAGGGGGAAGCCTCCTTTGCATTACATAAATGAACAATTCTTGGATGATTCAAATGACAAAACATCATTTTTATATATAGGAGTCTAAGGAGTCACAATATAGCCCAGCCGACCTAACAATAATAATATAAAGCCACAAAAATAGCAATAGAGGGATTCTATGGGGCACAGTAATAACAATATGGGGACAATAGGGGAACAACAATATTAATAAGGGATACAACTACAATAGTAATGGGGTAATCACTAGTATTATAGGGACCCAACATGCCCCTCTCCTTCAAAAAAGTGTTATCCTCAACGCTTGAATATTTATGGATGCTTCTGTATAAAATTCTCATCCTCCCATGTGGAATCTTCAACGGATAAGTTCTTCCACTTGATAAGATACTCTGAAATTGATCGATTTTGTAGCTGTCTAGTTCTTGTTTCTGTGACTGTTTCCAGTTCCAATAGAATTTTTCCTTCCTCGTCAAGTTTTGGCAATATTGTTTGAACTGGGAGCTTGTCGCCTATAACCTTCTTTAAACATGAAACATGGAAAACTGGGTGCAATCGAGACGCTGCAGGAAGCTCCAATTTGTATGCCATAGTACTAATATTTTGCAACACCTTGTATGGACCATAATACTTTGGTGATAATTTATTATCCTTCTTAGCTTGCTTGAGGGACATTTGCTAATATGGTTGTAGCCGTAGGAATACCCAATCACCTACATCAAAACTTCTTTTGCTGCGATGTTGATCTGCATGTTGTTTCATTCTATTCTGTGCCAACACGAGGTTATCCTTTAAGAGTTGGAGGACTTGTTGTTGATGTTCGATGTGATGTTCCACTGCTTGAACCTTAGAATTTTCTCTTAAATATGATGTGATGGATGGTGGCTGATATCCATAAAGTGCCATAAATGGGGTCATTTTTGTTGATGTATGGAAGGAAGTGTTATACCACCATTCAGCCAGAGGCAACCATTTGACCCATTGTGTCTGTTTATCAGATAGAAACCAACGAAGATATCCTTCCAAACATTTGTTTACTATCTCAATTTGCCCATCAGATTGAGGATGATAAGATGAGCTATGAGCTAACTGAGTACCAAGACAAGAAAATAGTTCTGTCCAAAAATTTATAGTGAAAATGGGATCTCTGTCACTTACAATAATCTTTGGGTTTCCATGTAGCTTTTGAATTGTTTCCATAAATGCAGTAGAAACTGTACTGGTTTTAAATGGATGTGATAATGCACAAAAGTGTGCATACTTGGTAAGTCTGTCAACTACCACCATGATGACACTCTTTACCTCAGACTTGGGTAAACCTGTGATAAAATCCATTGAAACCTCGTCCCAATGTTGGCTTGGAATGGATAAAGGTTGTAATAGACCCCATGTCTTAATTGTTTCAACTTTAGTTTGTTGGCAAACCAAACATTCTGCCACAAACTTTTGAATATCTTATTTAAGGCCATCCCAAAAAATTTCCTTATTAACCCTGTGGTAAGTTTTTAAAAATCCTAAGTGCCCTCCTAAGGGAGAAGTGTGCAATTCCATAAGAATATTTTGTTTTAGCTAGGAATTCTTACAGAGGTATAAGTGATCTTTGTACCATAACGAATCATTTTTCCAGCTAAATGTATCAGATGTACTGGAATCTTGTTGTAACTTTCGAATAAGTGCCCACACTTCTTCGTCATTCTTCCATTCCTCCCTTGCTTCATTTATCCAATCTGGTTGGATAATAGAAATGGTGCACAACAATGATTCCACATCCTCATCCTTTCTTGAGAGTGCATCTGCCACCACATTTTGCTTCCCTTTTTTGTAGATGATTTCAAAGTCATAACCCAAAATCTTTGTGGCCCACTTTTGTTGCTCTTCAGAGGATAATCTTTGTTCTAAAAAGTATTTAAGGCTATCATGATCCGTTTTTACCTTGAAGTGTCTTTCCATTAGGTATGGTCGCCATTTCTTAAGTGCATGGAGTATTGCCAACATTTCCTTCTCATAAATAGCTTTGTGTAAAAACTTTCCCTTGATTGGACGACTTTCAAAAGCAATGGGTCTTTCATCTTGCATTAAAACAGCACCAATTCCATTTCCTGAAGCATCACATTCCACAATAAAGGTTTTTGTGAAGTCCAGTGTAGCTAAGACCCTTGACAAGGGTGAGGTGGTTTAGCCTCAAGAAGCCCTGGTTGGTTCTTTTGGTTTGAGTCCCACATTCATTCTTGGAATATGGTGCAGGGGTGATTGGATGAAGAGAGATTTGGCTTAGCTAGCCTATGGTTAGGTGGAACATGGTAGTCCCATGCTGGGCTAACTTTTGCATTCATTAATAAGAATTCCTCATCCTTGGTATTTCGTGTGTAAATGTATTGGTTCATAGGTAGTATTTATGGTTGTTGTATCCTTGTTATTTATGTTGGTTATAAGCATGTTTTATGACAATTATGATGTATGGATCTCATCATGTTTTGGTTGATAAATGAATGAAAAATGAATATATGACCTAATAGATGACAATGCAGCTAATGTGATAAGGCATCAATGCTTCTTAGCGATTCTCAGATATGTTGTTTAAACTTGTAGAATGCATAATTGTGACATGTTTAACGAACTTCTTGTCATGGCTAGTAGGGGTCCAATTAAGTCCTTGTTTAAGATTTTGCATTGGCATCATTGTATCTATGTTTCTTTCATTTCTATGAATTCCATCAAGTTTTGGGTAGTGGTTTGGAGACTAACCCTGAAAAAAGTGGCTTAAATCTCGTAGTCTCTGGCACAGAACTGGCTAAAAAATACTGCAGTCTCTCACTTACAGGCATTGTGGGAGCGACTGGAGGGTCCCAGTTGCATCCATGCCCATGTCATGGGATTGACTGGGGGTTTAATTCATTAAAAGGCTAGGTTAACTCAGGGGTTGGGCACCTAGAGTGGTAGACTAGCTCTTGGGGGTCTTGTAGCACCCAAGGGAGGTCTGTAAGGTTTTGGTTCATCTGTTCCACTTCCTTAATTGCAATAAAAGAGTTGAATCATATCATAGTAACTCTTTGTCACATGTTTAACCTGGTGGACTAGTTAGCTTGGGTAAATGTGGGAGGGTGTTATAGAGTGGTATCAGAGTATGGTTCACCCCTTGGACTGGATGGGTAGAACCTATTTGTCATGCATGCATGTAGGTTGTATATGTACTTATTATGTATGCATGGTAGTGGTCATTGTTGTCATTGTGTTTCCATGTGGAAGTTGATGATGTTGTTTTTGGGATGCGTTGGTCATGAATGCATGTCGGTTGTATATGCATTTGTTGTGCATGTCAATGTTTATATGTTGTTATGTATGCATTTTCATGGTTATAGTTATGCATGTATAGTAGAGAAAACATGCATTGTGAGGTCATTGTATGTAGTTTGTGTCATCATGATGTTGTTGGTATGTTATGATGTTGATGTGTTAGCTGAGATAGAGCAGGAGATGCAGATCTTTAGAGCGAGATTGCAGCACTAGACTTCGGGGTAAGAGCAGATCGTCATATAGGTTTGTATGTTTGCCATGCAGGTATGTGGTTAATGGTTGTTATAATCATTAGGGTTACTTATATGCTTGTCATTTTATTGTTTTTGTGGTTACATGCGTGGTAGATGCTAGTTAAGTGTCATGATATGCACATGCCTTAGATAGTCATGTAGGATAGTAAATTGTTGTTATATGAATTTTTGTTGATGTTATACGTTAGTTAACTTGATGATTAGGGTTATTGAATTTAATATCTTGATGTTATATGTATTGTGTTAATATAGATTGGCCTATGCAGATGGTTATGGTTATGACATTCAGGTATGAGTCAACCTATTTGTGATATTGTGTCGTACTAATTTAGGCTGACTTTGCATATGTGATTGTTATGCATGGATGACAATTGTTTATGAGCTTATGATGTGAACATGTTAGTTAGTTAATGTTATGAATATCATGACCTTATTTATGTTGGGTTGAGGTGCTGTGAAGTTATATCGTGGTAATCTAGATTGATTTTACAGATAAGATAGCCTCCTCTGAGATACATCAAGGTATGAGTTTTCTTATGTCGTCTACTTGGTGTTTGAATGTTTGATTATGTCGTTTATTTGGTGTTTGAGTGTTTGGTGTCTATTATGTCGTCTATCTGTTGTTTGAATGTTTGATTAATTGCATGATATGAATTTGTATCTATAAGATTGCATGAAGGAATGATCTTGTTTTAATACAGTTGTACTAATACATATGTGATGAGAAAAACTTATATGTACTTCAGTACAAGTAGGTGATAGTTGTAGCATTATGTATTATGATTGATGATTGTGAGTTGACTGTTGGTTATGACATGATTGTTCATCTTGGTAAAGGTTGATTTCAAATTAATATACATTATGTCTTGATCTTTGGAACATGTGATTGACATATGTGAACAGTTGCAAGGCAACATGCTTGGTAATAGCGTGACAAAGTAATAGTTGATGTGTTTATATAACTAACAGCTGGGTGATATGACAGTACATACTAAGACTCAATTAGAGAAAGGTAAAAGGTAAAATAAAAGAATTAGGTGATAATTCCTCTTGCTATGTTTGGAAACCACAATTACAAATGAATGGGTGCTTTGCATGAATACAGGAAGTCTTCTTAACCTTTATTTTGTCTAAAATAATGTGGATATGTGCTAGATTCATGTATTTGACAGGTATAAGAATTGGTTTCTAGTTATAGTTGGATCCATCAAGGGAATTGTAGTCCCTTGAGAGATGTCATGGATGTGTTCAATTACAGGGAAACTTGCTTGATACAACAAGGTAAGGTAACTTGTATTGTTGTATTTATTTATACACTGAAAGTTATGTGTTTATGGCAGTATGATACAGGGAATTGCATGGCAAGGAGACTGCCATGAAATCTTAAAGAAGGATCAAGTTTAATTTCCCTTGGAGGCATTGAGAACCCATGGGGATCGAGTCCTGGTGTTTGTTGGGAGTCTTGTGCTTTTGTTTTTTTTGTTATTTGTTTACGTTTTATTTGTGATTTTGTCTGTGTCTGGTGCAAGGACTTGCCACTTTGTTTGTGGTGTCTTATTTCTATTGGTTTTTCATGGTCTTCTTCTTGTATGTTTGTTGTTCTTACCTTCTATGTTTTTGAGGCTCTGGGGAATTGGTTGGGGAAGGAGGAAGTTAATGGAGCTAGGAAGAGTTGAATGGAACCCAACAAGTAATGTGAGACCTGGATGAAGCCTAGTGCATGTGAAAGGGAAGTTGAAGGTAAGAATATGATAGTCGGTTGGACTGTTGGGTCCATTGTGGTAAATGGATGGTGTCAGTACAAACATGAGAAAGGTAACGAGAAAGGTAAAGTGAATGGATGCGAGGCATTCGATGCCTTGGCTATATTAGGAAATATTGTTCTCAATGTTGTGCATGTTGTGCGCGGATAAAGGGTATTCTCTTAACCTTGACCTTATGCTATATGGTAATTATGTTGTGATCATGATTATGTTCATGTCTATATATGTAGACATGTATGTATGTATGTGTGTCGTTGTTTGACAGGATCATGATTTCTTTATGCTAATGATTATATATATGTATGTATGTAGGCTTGTATGTCGTTAACTGACAGGGTCATTAGGATTGTTTTGTGTTAATCATTCACGTGTGTATATATATATATATATATATATATATGTATGTATGTATGTATATATATGTATGTATGCAGTTGCCTAACAGGGTCATCAGGGATCATTATTGTTTTATGTTGATGTTTATATATATGTACCTATGTTGTTGTCTGACAGGGTCATCAAGAATTATTCCCGTGGAGGAATGATTGCTTATGCATGTGAATGGTATGAATAGGTTCCTTGTTTCATGAGGAATCAAGTGGGAAGAGTAACCCTGAAAGATTTATGAGGTCAGTATCATGTGGATATGAATTGATATTATGTGATTACATTATGTCTATGTTATGGCAGGTAATGTTGAGGTGTACATCAATGGAATGAAAGTAGTGTGATCTAAGGCATGCTGGGATAAGCATGGATGGTGGAAAGACACTTGAAACAAGGTTGCTTGGTAGAGACAGTGTGGTCTTTGGATGTTTGGTACTACTGTTGTGCATATGTTGTATATGTTGTACATGTTTCACCTGTGGTGTTGTGTACATGTTGTACATATGGTGTTGTGTGTCGGTGGTGTTGTGTACATGTCGTGCATGTGGCATTGTGTACATGTGGTGTCGTGTACATGTCGTGCATGTGGTGCTGTGTACATGTGGTATTTTGTACAAGTTGTACATGTGGTGTGGTGTACATGTGGCGTTGTTTAGGTGGTACTGTGTACATGTGATGTTGTGCACACGTTGTGCAGGTGGTGTTGTGTACAAGTGGTACTGTGTACTGGTGTACATGTGGTATTATGTGTATTTCGTACATGTTGTGTTGCGGGCATGTGGTACTATGTATATCTACTGTGTAATTGTGGTATCATGACATATATATTCGTTGTGTCGTACTATGTGTAGTACATGTATTGTGTTGTGTTGTACATCGAGTGTGGATGCATGCATTGTGTGGTGTTGTACGTCATATGTGGGTGTATGCATGTGATGTACATTGTGTGTATGTGTACGTGATTGAATAAAATCAAAGGCACTAGGTGCTTGCCGGGTGTGGCAACCAATCCAATGTGTGGACGGAATGGATAAAGGTAGAAGATAAGGATCGACAAAGGACAAGTATATGTATATTATTTCAGATTTATTATGCATGCGATTTATGATTATGGTTTATGATGGTTACATGTGATCTATGATTTTGATTATGATGGTTGTGTTTTGTGTTAATCGAATGTGATATGTTTATACATGATGTTTTTACCAAACAACTAGTTTGACTTGTTGTGACAGGAAGTAAACAAAATTGCAAGTGTACCTTATTGACGAGCCACCAATGAGGTATGAGTTAAATTTATTTCAATTTGTTTTGAATCTAATGGAAATTATGTGCTTGGTATAAGAATGCATGAACATGCCTGGATTGGGTGGTTGAAACTGAATGTAAGGATTAGCAGTAGCAACAAAAAGAATTTGAACAGGCAACTAGTTTGACTTGTTGTGACAGGAAGTAAACAAAATTGCAAGTGTACCTTATTGACAAGCCACCAATGAGGTATGAAATAAATTTATTTCAATTTGCTTTGAATCTAATGGAAATTATGTGCTTGGTATAAGAATGCATGAACATGCCTGGATTGGGTGGTTGAAACTGAATGTAAGGATTAGCAGTAGCAACAAAAGGAATTTGAACAGGCAATAGTATGCTAGTAAAGCACTTCAGGAGCAAGGCCATTGTGGGAAACTGGTACCCAATAGTGTCCATTGATTTCCATGAGCATTCTATGACTAGTATGATGATTTTGAGGTAGGGATATGCCTTGGTTTTTGGACCTTTTGATTCGAGGAAACCTTGCCAAGGGATGGACTTCCTGAGATGGGGGTGCCAACAGAACATGGAAGGTATGTGACTGCATGGAAGGGGTGACCGGATTTCCCAAGGGACTGTGTAGCAAAGAAGGGAAGGTCGGGGTTGGATTTTTTTTGGTCATTAGCATTGCCAGATGGAATCAAATGCACATTGGGAGTGTGTCCTAGAACGATGAGCTGGTCATTGTTCACTTAAGGTACAATAGCGCAGGATTATAATGCTAGACATTGGATGCAAATTTGACTTTGTCAATGGATTTTGGACTTCCTAGAAAGGAGGTGAATCATGGTATTACGTTGAGGGTGGAGGTGTGAGCCTTTGGATTCCCTTGTTGCAGATGCAGGCATCGTATCCTTTTATTTGCTGGTTGAGAAAATGTGCATATGTGTATGTGCATATTATTGTAAATATTGTATTGATCTGTATTTATAAAGCTCCATAGACAATATGGTTATTTGTTGTTTGAAGCAAATGTGCATGAATATATGTGGTTGTTATTGTAAATAATGTAATGAGCTATGTTACAAAGATCTAGTAAGCGGTATGCTTGTCATGTTTTTAGCAGCATGATGTCATTGTAAATACTGCAACGAGTTGTATTATAAATCTCCATGGGCAATATGTGTTAAGAAACAAGCTCACAAAAAGATAGAAAAGATAGATCAACAACTTCAAAATCAGCCTCTTCGAGGGGGCAACCTCCTTTACATTACACAAATGAACAATTCTTAGATGATACAAATGACAAAACCTCCTTTCTATATATAGGAGTCTAAGGGGTAACAATATAATCAAAGTCGACATAACAATAATAATATAATGGCACAACAATAACAATAGTGGGCTTTTATGGGGCACAATAATAACAATATGGGGACAATAGGGGCATAAAAATAACAATAAGAGCTACAATAACAATAGTAAAGGGGGAATCACTAGTATTATAGGGACCTAACTTGCCCCTCTCCTTCAAAAAAGTGTTGTCCTCAATGCTTGAGTAGTTCTGAATGCTTCTATATAAAATTCTCATCCTCCCATGTGGAATCTTCAGCGGGTAAATTCTTCCACTTGATGAGATACTCCGAAATTGATTAATTTCGTAGTTGTCGAGTTCTTATTTCTGTGAATGCTTCAGGTTCCAATATGATTTTTCCTTCCTCGTCAAGTTCTAGCAATGTTGTTTGAACTGGGAGCTTGTCACCTTTAACCTTCTTTAAGCATGAAACATGGAAAATTGGGTGCACTCGGGACGCTACAGGAAGCTCCAATTTGTATGCCATACTACCAATCTTTTGCAACACCTTGTACAAACCATAATACTTTGGTGATAATTTATTATCCTTCTTAGCTTGCTTGAGGGACATTTGTTTATATGGTTATAGTCGTAGAAATACACAGTCACCTATATCAAAACTTCTTTTGCTGCGATGTTGATCTTCTTGTTGTTTCATTATATTATCTGCCAAAGAGAGGTTATCCTTTAAGAGTTGGAGAACTTGTTGTTGATGCTCGATGTGATCTTCCACAGCTTGAACCTTAGAATTTTCTCTTAAATATGATGTGATAGACAGTGGATGATATCCATAAAGTGCCATAAATGGGGTCATTTTTGTTGCAATATGGAAGGAAGTGTTATACCACCATTCAACTAGAGGCAACCATTTGACCCATTGTGTTTGTTTATCATATACAAAGCAACGAAGATATCCTTCTAAACATTTGTTTACTATCTTAGTTTTCCCATCAGATTGAGGATGATAAGACAAGTTATGAGTTAACTGAGTACCAAGACAAAAAAAAATAATTTTGTCCAAAAATTTCCAGTGAAAATGGGATCTCTGTCACTTACAATAATCTTTCGGTTTTCATGTAGCTTTTGAATTGTTTCCATAAATGCAGTAGAAATTGTACTAGATTTAAATGGATGAGATAATGCATAAAAGTGTGCATACTTGGTAAGTCTTTCAACTACCACCATGATGAACCTCTTTCCTTTGGACTTGGGTAAACCTATGATAAAATCCATTGAAACCTCCTCCCAACGTTGACTTGGAATGGATAAAGGTTGTAAGAGACCTGGGATCTTAATTGTTTCAACTTTATTTTGTTGGCAAACCAAACATTCCGCCACAAACTTTTGAATATCAGATTGAAGGCCCTCCCAAAAAAATTCCTTCCCAACCCTATGGTAAGTTTATAAAAATCTTGAGTGCCCTCCTAAGGGAGAGGTCATTGATATCCATAAAGTGCCATAAATGGGGTCATTTTTGTTGCAATATGGAAGGAAGTGTTATACCACCATTCAAATAGAGGCAACCATTTGACCCATTGTGTTTGTTTATCATATACAAAGCAACGAAGATATCCTTCCAAACATTTGTTTACTATCTCAGTTTTCCCATCAGATTGAGGATGATAAGACGAGTTATGAGTTAACTGAGTACCAAGACAAAAAAATAATTTTGTCCAAAAATTTCCAGTGAAAATGGGATCTCTGTCACTTACAATAATCTTTTGGTTTTCATGTAGCTTTTGAATTGTTTCCATAAATGCAGTAGAAATTGTACTAGATTTAAATGGATGAGATAATGCATAAAAGTGTTCATACTTGGTAAGTCTTTCAACTACCACCATGATGAACCTCTTTCCTTCAGACTTGGGTAAACCTATGATAAAATCCATTGAAACCTCCTCCCAACGTTGACTTGGAATGGATAAAGGTTGTAAGAGACCTGGGATCTTAATTGTTTCAACTTTATTTTGTTGGCAAACCAAACATTCCGCCACAAATTTTTGAATATTAGATTGAAGGCCCTCCCAAAAAAATTCCTTCTCAACCCTATGGTAAGTTTATAAAAATCTTGAGTGCCCTCCTAAGGGAGAGGTGTGCAATTCCATAAGAATCTTTTGCTTGAGTTGGGAATTCTTAGATAGGTATAAGCGATCTTTGTACCATAACGAATCATTTTTCCAGCTAAATATATCAGATGTACTGGGATATTGTTGTAAATTTTGAATGAGTGCCCACACTTCTTCATCATTCTTCCATTCATCCCTTGCTTCATTTATCCAATCTGGTTGGATAATAGAAATGGTGCAAAGCAATGCTTCCACATCCTCATCCTTTCTTGAGAGTGCATCTGCCACAACATTTTGCTTCCCTTTTTTGTAGATGATTTCAAAATCATAACCCAACATCTTTGTGACCCATTTTTGCTGCTCTTCTGAAGATAATCTTTGTTCTAAAAGTATTTAAGACTATCATCATCTCTTTTTACCTTGAAGTGTCTTCCCATTAGGTAGGGTCACCATTTCTTAAGTGCATGTAGTATTGCCAACATTTCCTTCTCATAAATAGCTTTGTGTAAATAATTTCCTTTGATTGGAAGACTTTCGAAAGCAATGGGTCTTTCTCCTTGCATTAAAACAACACCAATTCCATTTCCTGAGGCATCACATTCCACAATAAAGGTTTTTGTGAAGTCTGACGTAGCTAAGACCGGTGCTTGGCACATTGCCTCTTTAAGATGTTCAAAGGCCTTCGTTGCTTCTAGAGTCCATGAAAATGCATCTTTCTTCAATAATGTTGTTAGGGGTGCTACTATTCTCCCATAATTCTTAACAAACTTGCGATAATACCCTGTCAACCCAAGAAATCCTCGCAGATGCTTTATGGATGTGGGGATTTTCCATTCCTTAATGGCTTTAAATTTGCTAGGGTCTACCTTAACATCTTCATGAGATACAATATGACCAAGATATTCCATCTCTTGTACTCCAAAGAAACATTTGGAGCTTATTGCATATAATTGTTTCTCCTCCAATAGTTTGAGCACCCTGTCAAAATGTTGAACATGATCCTTCCGAGACTGGTAGATTAGTATATCATCAAAAAATACTAAGGAAGGGTTTGAAAATGGAATTCATCAAACCTTGAAATGTAGAAGGTGCATCGGTAAGGCCAAAAGGCATGACCAAAAATTCATAATGACCCTCATCAATTCTAAATGTTGTTTTCAGAATGTCTTCAGTCTTCATTCTGATTTGATGATATCCTGAATGAAGATCCAACTTGGTGAAGTAAATTGATCCATGCAATTTATCCAATAATTCATCAATGACAGGAGTGGGAAATTTATCTTTAATAGTGAGCTTGTTGAGCTCCTTATAATCCAGACACATGCTCCATGATCCATCCTTCTTGTGCATCAATACTACTGGAGCAAAGAAATAACTTTGACTAGGTTGAATTATACCAACCTCTGGCATTTCTACAACCATACGTTCAATTTCACTCCTTTGGGCATAGGGATATTTGTAAGGCCTAATGTTTGGAGGAACACTTCCTGGAATCAAATGAATAGCATGATCATGATCACAAATAGGTGGGAGGCTTTTGGGAGTCTCAAATGCCTTGGAATGATTGTCTAAGAGTTCTTGGGGATTTGGAGAAATAGATGATTTTGATGCAGGAACCTCTAGCGAACATAATTGTGCAACTATGCCTCATTGTTATTTCTTTAGAAGCTTTATCATTCTGTTAGAGCTTATTATCTTTCCCGGTTTCCTTGCGATACCCCTTAATTTAACTTCCTTTCCTTCCGAAAAAAAATCAAGAAAAGTTCTTGAAAATTAAAAGTTATCGTACCCAAAGATTGTAGCCATTGGACTCATAGTACAACATCAGCACCACCCATTGGAATGGAAAGAATTGGTCTATTCAATACATATTCTCCCATGGATAGCTTGATATTATGACACTTTCCAAAGCAATTTATGGTTCCTCCACTTGCAATCATCACTTGACACTCTGGTGTTGGATATAGGAAGCAATTAAATTCCTTGGCTATCTTACAATGAATAAAATTATGGGTATTGCCCGAATCAATCAACACTATTACCTTTTTCTTCTTGATATGTCCCTCTATCTTGGTAGTTTCAGGAGTGGTAATTCCGGCCAATGCATTACAAGATATGGTTAGATTCAAGGGTTCGTTCCTGGTGTATATCCTCTTCTTTTGACACTTCTTGTTCCTTTTCTTCCTCCTCTTCACAATCTATGTAAAATAATTTCTTCTTAGCACACTTATGACCTTTAGTGTATTTTCTATAACAATTGTAACAAATCCCTTTTGCTATTTTTTCTTCCAATTGTTGTGGTGTCAACCTTGTAGGTTGTGGAAGGCTAGGGGAAACAACACTTCCATCTTTATAGTTGTGAGTGGTAGGCTTCCTTGTTGCCATAATTTTACTTTCCATTTTTCTTGCCAACCTAAATGTCTTCTCCAATGAATCAGGTTCCCAAAGGCGAACCTCATGTTGCATGGTATCCTTTAAAGTCCCTATGAACACATCAATATTATGCTCCTCTGGAATAAATTTTACCCTTATATTCAATTTTTGGAAGTCCGCAATGTGCTCCATCATTGAACCCTTTTGTTTGAGATTTATCAATTTACTAAAAAAGGTGTTGCTTTTTGTATCCTCATAATGTGTTATCATTTCTTCTGTAAAAATTGCCTAAGTGACAATTTGTTTACGAGAGAAAAGCCATCGCTACCATACAAACAGATTTGGTTCCAAATATAAAGTTGCAATTTTCAAGATCCCTTGGATAGTCTTTTGCAAGCATTGGAGAAAATGAACGTTGCTTTGTTTATCAGCATAGATCTTGGTTTCAGTTTTCATTGTGAGTTTCCTACATATACATCATTCTACCTGCTCGAAGTAAGTGAGAGCAGAATTTCAGTAAGTAACCATCTACTTGATTGGTTACACTGGAAGGATCATTTCACCCAATTAGCAATGGTGGAAGAAGGGAAAAAGGTGGAGGAACATTTCAATGTGTTGCATCTGGCTCATGAAGAGGAAACAATTCAACTTGACAGTTGTCTGATCTTTCTGCTGATCATCAAGATCTGTCCTTTGCATACACTTTTCAAGATCCTTTTACCAATTTGTTGCAATCATCAGATCATGATGGTTATCTTGTTTTGAATCATAGTTTTCAGCTTCAATTGTATGTTGAGTTGCCAATCTTCAATTTTTTTTGTAGATAGTGTAAATAGAGGACAATCAAGTATCCAGTTGCTTGATTGGCTTCATTGGCATTTTTCCTTTACCTGATTTAGCAATCATTTTCAGCAGTTAGAATAGAATAGGGTGTGGATTTTGTTTCAACAACAACTTTCTTTCAAGTTCAGTTTTCAACAAGTGACGATAGAATTCATCAAGGTTTGAAGCCCGAGGAGAAGGCCCTAAGGCTCTGATGATCTGATGGTTTGGATTGAAGTTTTCAATGTTCAGTTTGGTTGTTAGTTTTTGACCATATTGGCCCATATGGTTAGGCACTTGGTCTACGGTGTTCTTGACACCTCTTTCAGAGCTGCCATCCCCAAATAAGGCCGATGTTAGAGTTAGTATTTTCATACTGCCATCAGATATCAAAACCCATCTTTTATATCATATTAGGGTCCCATTTTGAAATTTTTGTCATTCCACCTAGGTCCTCATTTTAAAATTTACTCACTGATGGTAGCCCTATGTCAAAATCCTACTCTCTCTCAAAAATCAATATTTGTTGGCCCACCTTCATGTGTCTTATTGAGCATACATTGACCATAAAGGTTCATTTCATCATGTTTTGTGTCAGTCAAGTCCACATGGAGTCTACTCATTCAAGGCCCCATTAGGTCACTAGGTTTCATTCTTTCAAGGTCCAATAATAATCCATTTCACTACATAAAGCCAGAAAAAAAGTATGAGAGTGAGAAAAATAATATCCTTTTGTCATTTGAAAAGGATTGGTAAACATGTGACTATGTTTGCCCAAATTCTAATTTTTATTCTAAGTATCACTTTCTAATTTATGTAATTTTATGTTCATTATATGTAGTAAGTTACTATTCCTAAAGCTATCAACTCAAAGAACTATGTGCCAACTTCATCCAAGCCAACTCAAATGTGAAGAATGCCAAAACTCCATGCATCATCAACCTGCAAAAGAAAATCAGAGAGTAAAGGGAAATTAGCAAGCATTTCAAAAAAAAGAAATGAAACATTAGAAAGTGGGTTTTAAAGCTAAAATATCAAATTCATTTGAGTACAAAGGCCTTCCTAGCATCTAACTCAACTCCATTGCCTCTTGTCATTTCTTGAGCAAACCCCAAGAGACCTTCTTTCACAATTCTGGGTGAAAATAAGCAAAACAGGGCAGGTGTTGCACGTTCTCTTATGGCACTGTGCGTTCTTTTCACTGTTCAGTTTGGTTGTTAATTTTTTACCGTATTGGCCCACATGGTTAGGCACTTGGTCTACGATGTTCTTGACACCTCTTTCAGAGTTGCCATCCCCAAATAAGGTCGATGTTAGAGTTAGTATTTTCATACTGCCATAAATGATCAAAACCCATCTTTTATATCATATTAGGGTCCCATTCTGAAATATTTTTCATTCCACCTAGGTCCTCATTTTTAAATTTACTCACTGATGGTAGCCCTACGTCAAAAGTCCTACTCTCTCTCAAAAATCAATATTTGTTGGCCCACCTTCATGTGTCTTACTGAGCATACATTGACCATAAAGCATCATTTCATCATGTTTTGTGTCAGTCAAGTCCACATGGAGTCTGCTCATTCAAGGTCCCATTAGGTCACTAGGTTTCATTCTTTCAAGGTCCAATAATACTCCATTTCACTGCATAAAGCCAGCAAAAAAAGTATGAGAGTGAGAAAAATAATATCCTTTTGTCATTTGAAAAGGATTGGTAAACATGTGAATATGTTTTCCCAAATTCTAATTTTTATTCCAAGTATCAGTTCTATTTCAGAGTGTAATTTTATTTCAAAAAACAAATGTAATATTTTTTCTAATTTATGTAATTTTATGTTCATTATATGTAATAAGTTACTATTCCTAAAGCTGTCAACTCAAAGAACTATGTGCCAACTTCATCCAAGCCAACTCAAATGTGAAGAATGCCAAAACTCCATGCATCATCAATGTGCAAAAAGAAAATCAGAGAGTAAAGGGAAATTAGCAAGCATTTCAAAAAAAAGAAACAAAACATTAGAAAGTGGGTTTTAAAGCTAAAATATCAAATTCATTTGAGTACAAAGGCCTTCCTAGCATCTAACTCAACTCCATTGCCTCTTGTCATTTCTTGAGCAAACCCCAAGAGACCTTTTATCACAATTCTGGGTGAAAATCAGCAAAACAGGGTAGGTGTTGCGCGTTCTCTTATGGCGCTGCACGTTCTTCTCAGGCGCTGCGCACTTTCCTGGTGTTGCTCACTTGCCATGGGCATTGTGCGTTCCCTTCAAGCACTGTGCGCTTGCCAAAGGCACTACACACTTGCCACACGCGCTGCGCGTTTGTCCAGGAGAACTAAAATCACCTCCTCAGCTCTGCTAAAGTTGCATTCAACCTCCCACAAGTAAGTAAACACTGAAGACTACATGTTTCTTCCTCCTAAAATCTTTCTCATGGTGTTTTGGAAGTTTGTTGAAGACTTGGTGTTATTTTCACATCTAAACCCTAGTATATCCCAAAAAACAACCCTTGCACTCTCAATTCCTAAATTTTAACTCCCCTGCACTTTCATACACCCCCTACACCTTCATTCCCTTTACCTAAACCCTTTTATCCCAAATACTCTCTAAACCTTTGTATCTAAACCCTAAGTCCTAGGTGCTACAATTACCTAGGCTCCCAACCCCCCTACATTACAAACAATTTCCCCATCCCAAAAATCTATCATATTAATACCCCATATCCTCCTCCACTACATACATCCCTTCACCCAGCTCCTTCACATTTCCCTTTCCCATTCCCTATTCCAAAAGAAAAACCACATTCCAACAACCTTATTCCCTAGGGTTTGATATTAAAACACTATGGCAAAAGAGGAATATAAACCATACAATGAGGAAGAAGAAACAGAGGGAGAAGAAACATAGGTCAAGAAAACACACAAAAGAGGAAAGATACTCAAATTTGAGCCAATAGTGTAGGTTTTAACCCCGTACAGAAATTACCTGCATATGAATTCTAAAATATAGAAAATAAACAATGCGAGATCATAACACATAAAACACATATACACAGAGATTTTCCCCTGGATCCCAAAATCGGGACTACCAACTTGATTTTTCATTATGTTCCTTTCAATGTTACAATACATATTTATACATGCCGAAGCATCCAATACCATGGACCGAAAACCGTCACGTCCAATACCATGGACTGAAAACCATCACGTCCAAAAAACATGTGTGAAAATCATGCACAAAACCATAGGTGGGTCCGCTCAACCTAACATAGGGTCCAAAACCAAAATTTTCTTGGGCGTTGCCCCGGACCCCATAAATTGGGGTTACAGGTGCCCTTCAAACCCCCTGTTAACTACGTGGAAAGAGTATAACACAACCCAACAAATAGATCTGAGGGAACACTTGGCATCTCTTATGGCTGTGACATCCTTCAAATATCTAGGTTGTTATGATTTCTGTGAGCAAGTTCAGCCAGTCCAACACCATCCTATGTTGACTAGGCTCTTCATATCTAAACTCCAAGACAACCAAGTCACTTTAGCAGGTGTCACTTTTACTTTATCTAATGCCATTATATCTGTTGCCACCGGAATCCCAAATGTTTGTGAGAAATGGTTTAAACAAGGTGAGTTGGAGAGACATTATTATTAGCCTTTCATAAAACCAAGGCACAGAAATGAAATAAAGGGTTATTTTCCTTTTTCTCATCTACTAGGCAGATATGCTCCCATGATGAAAATTATCATGAAATACTTTTCATGTGAAGGTATATTTTCTAGGCTTTATTCCTATCACATTCGGCTTTTAATGCATTTTACTAGGGTAAAAATGCTCAATATACCCTACTATCTGTTTCAGAGCATTGATAAGATGGCCTAAATTGTCTAGAAAAGGGAGTATGAACATCAAATGAAGAGTCTCTTTCATCATTCCCTCATTAAAAGTATAGTTCTTTATCATCTTAAAGAGCTCAACATCACATGGAGTACCTTCATAGCCAATCCCATATTTACTGATTCATCTACTTAGAATGTTCAAAGTATCCCTTCATCATCTCACCCTTCCACCTCCATTCCTCCATCTCAGCCCATAGATCATTCATCCTCATCTGATCAATCACCCTCACCATCACCTCCATCATCAACATTTCATGAGCATATCCATTCACCTAACAGAGATGAAATCAGAGAGCAGGAGCAGATTGGACAGGTTGAGGTCATCAAGCCTAAAGGGGTTGAGTTGGGCACTTTAACACACATTTATCAGAGAAGCCATAGGTAGGTGTTTGCCCCACAAATTGTGGGAGGGGCCTTGCCTTCTTCATTAGCAAAGCAGGTACAGAAGGGCAAGGAAAAGATGACAAAGACAAATATTTAGCATGAGGAGGAGGACCTCCATGAGACAGAGCAAGATTTTGACTTGGTTGGCCTAGGTGAGCATGATGACACTGATATCACAAGCATTGTCATCAAATAAAAATATGCACTGATTAGGGAGCTCCATATCAACCTAGAGAGAGCAAAATACATCATCTCATATTATGAGCAGGAGAAAGCAGATTCAAGCCAAACATGATGTCATGGAGATTAAGCTCATCAAGGCAAAGAGGGAAGCAATGAAAACCAAGGCATTTCTTGATGAGGCCTATGACAGTTATGGTGAACCTAAAGAATAGCAAGAACCTAAGAAAATACCTAGAACTAGAAGGCTGAAAAGAGCTCTATAACTAGAGAAACAAAAGGAGGCTGAGCTTGCTAATGAGCTCACATGGAATGAGCAATTTTCCATCTTGGTCAATGAAAACCAGGAGAATTGGCTTGATAAGGTCAATCAACATCTAGAGAAACTCTGAGACAAAGCTAACCAGAAAAGTGAAATTTAGAAGAAGATGGCAAAACATTGTGCCAACAGAGAAAGGATTGCTAGGGCAAAACTCAAAGCTGCAAAGGAAAAAATTGAAGCCCTAACTCACCAAAAGGAGAAGGAGAAGCTTGACATACTTGCAGACGCTTCACTCCAAGCCTAGCTACACCAAACATTAGATCCTTGACCAAATTTGAAGTCTCTTAGCATATTTTGGCAAAGATATGTTTCATGTGTTTTTCAAGCAATTTAAATATCAGTTGCATGGTCAAACGCGCAACACCCACTTTTTTAGGACACGTTTTGGAGAAATGGAAGCGACCTAAGGATGTAGAAGGACCAATACATCTAGGAAAACCATGTTTCCAGCCCTGGTTTGCTAAACTGGCAGGTGAAAAGGGCAAAAAACTAGCAAAAAATCATGTTTCTACCCTATTTTTCACCTAGGCGATGCGCACTTGACCAGTCTTGGGAGAATGAAGTTATGGAGGGTCAAATCAAGCCCATTTTGAAAAAGAAAGACATATTTGGAAACTATACTAGATAAGATTTCTAATGAGCTATCCTGGGCTCAATTTGGACACAGGGAAGGCAGGAAAAAGTGGGTTTGAAGATGGTGTTGCGCGCTTGCCACAGGCACTGGGCACTTGACAACTGGCCTTGTTTTTCACTGTTCTTCTCCAGATTTGATTTTTACCTATGGGAAATCAACATTTTACTGATGTAATTGATACGATAGATGTATTTATGGTCTTTTACTATTACCTAGGGGTAAATACATTAGGTTAATAGTCTTCATCCGGTCAGATGAATCAGTTGCAATGTAATTAGGGATGAGTCACTTTCTAGCTATCAGTTTAGATTTTGGTGGAATTTCTCCTCTTCTCATGGATTTGACCCCTGAGGTTGGGAGGAGTTTGTTTTGAGGTCTATATCTTCCCTTTCTTCATTTTTTTGAGAGGTTGGACTCCATTGGATGTTGTACTAGTGTTTCAGACTTTGGCATGGAATATATTGGATGAGTTGCAGCTATTTTGGTGGGATTCCCGTGGCATGATATTTTGATATTGTTTCTTCTTCAGTTACATGTGTGTGAATGTTTTGTATCTTCCATGATCCATTTCACTTCTAAATATGTTTGATTTTCAAGGTTGATACGCAGAATTCATCTTCTATGCTCTGATTTGGGAAAATCATCATAATTTGTTTCATTTCTTCAGTTTAAAAAGAATACATGATTTCCATGCTCTTTTTAGCACCTCATCAGTCTAAACCATTTCATCAATATGCTACAAAGCGTTAAAGTAACTTGACTACCTCGCCCCATCAGATGTCTACAATTCTGATTCTCTTTTGCCCTAACCTAGTTCACTCTCTGACCTAATTCACTCATCCAGTGACTACCCCAATCAAATCAAATCAAAACCATGAGCTACTATATCTAGCCTAAAACCCTAATCCATCCAGTTCTTTTGGGTTGTGATCCTTTGGAGAGAGCCCTCTCCGGCTTGGTAGGGCTAGCTACCAAGTCAAAATATTGGTCTGTGGTTACCTCAACTAGACTCTTCCTCAGCCTTGGAGATCCGGAGGAGTGATAACATACTGGCACCGTTGCTGGGGAGCAAAAGATTCATTTTCCCTGGGTGTATGAAAAAGTTTAGATTTGATTACTGATGGTGAACAGTGATCAGACACAAGAAGGTTGTACCATTGACCTGGCAACTCCATTGACTGAAAGATCCAGAGAATCAACACTTCATGGCGACTCCACTTTTCAAGAACCAGTAGTTTCAAAACCTTCTTGGTGACTTAATTGTTGTCAAGATGAGTTCTACTGCAAGAAGAAATCCCAGGTATGCTCCTATGGATCGATCTCAGATCCCTGTATTTCCAAATCCTATGCCTCATGTTGATTGGTTTACAAATCTTCCTATATTTAACAATGAACAAGAAGATGATGCTACTTTGCATTTAGTAAGGTTTCATGTACATGTTTGTAGACTAAGAGTTGAGTTTCCTGAGGATTGTCTCATGAAGTTGTTTATGGCTACCCTTGAAGATAAAGCTAGGGTATGGTATGAAAGGTTACCAGAAGGAAGCTTATGTTCTCTAAAGGATTTCCATAATGTGTTCTCCAACCATTATGTGAAGTCTTATCTTTCTTTACAAAGCTCTTGTGATTATAGTGAAGGTTTCATTGCATATCTTGAAAGTATTGATGATATCGAATGTATGGGTGTTGAAGAAATAATTGAAGCCTTCTCTGATTTTTCCCTTCAACAACAGTCTGAAGAAGCCAGTCACTTTGATACACAAGATCATAGTCAGCATACAGTAGCTTCCTCTTTGCTCAAAGATGAAGGAATTTTGCATCTTGATAGTCAAAGGGAATCACATGAAATGATTCAGCAGTCTGATGAAAATTTATATACTCCTTTGCTTGAAATTAATGAAGTATTCAACATCCTTTTCAAACTTTAGGAGGGAAAGAAGACAATTGTTGTTTTGTCCAAAGAAAACAAAGAGTACTTCCTCCTTTGACTGAAGAAGAAATAAATCATATTCTTAATTTGCAAATCCATATTCCATCCATTAAGAATGATGATGTTATTGTATAGTCTTGCCAGTTTCCAAGTGATTATGAAGAGGAGAACATTGATAAAGAAGAAGTTGTTTTAGAGCCCCTTGCAGATACAAATCTTCCACAAGGTTCAGAAAATGAAAGGTCTGTTGATGAAAAGGAGTTTGCCCTAGATCCCATAGATATGGACACATATGTCGTTCAAAATATTATGGAGTATCCTTTTGCTAATTTGTTACAGCCATATGGAAATAATGCTCTTTCTTCTCCTTTTATTGATTCACAAAAGGTAATGCTTCATAATTTTCAAGATCCCTTGGGATGAATGTTGTTTTGTTTATCAACATAGATCTTGGTTTCCACTTTCATTGTGAGTTGCCTACATATACATCATTCTGCATGCTCGAGGTAAGTGAGAGCAGAATTTCAGTAAGTAACCATCTACTGGATTGGTTACACTGGAAGGATCATTTCACCCAATCAGCAATGCTGGAAGAAGGGAAAAAAGTGGAGGAACATGCCAATGTGTTGCCTCTGGCTCATGAAGAGGAAACAACAGTTGTTCTGATCTTTCTGTTGATCATCAAGATCTGTCCTTTGCACATGCTTTTCAAGATCCTTTTACCGGTTTGCTGCAATCATCAGATCATGATGGTTATCTTGTTTTGAATCATAGTTTTCAGCTTCAGTTGTATGTTGAGTTGCCAATCTTCAAGTTTTTTGTAATTAGTGTAAATAGAGGACAATCAAGTATCAAGTTGCTTGGTTGGATTCATTGGAATTTTTCCTTTACCTGATTTAGCAGTCATTTTCATCAGTTAGAATAGAATAGGGTGTGGATTTTGTTTCAGCAGCAACTTTCTTTCAAGTTCAGTTTTCAACAAGTGATGACAGAATTCATCAAGGTTTGAAGCCCGAGTAGAAGGCCCTAAGGCTCTGATGATCTGATGATTTGGATTGAAGTTTTCACTGTTCAGTTTGGTTGTTAGTTTTTGACCGTATTGGTCCACATGGTTAGGCACTTGGTCTACGGTTTTCTTGACACCTCTTTCAGAGCTGCCATCCCCAAATAAGGCCGATGTTAGAGTTAGTATTTTCATACTTCCATCAGTGATCAAAACCCATCTTTTATATCATATTAGGGTCCCATTCTGAAATTTTTGTCATTCCACCTAGGTCCTCATTTTTAAATTTGCTCATTGATGGTAGCCCTATGTCAAAAGTCCTACTCTCTCTCAAAAATCAATATTTGTTCGCCCACCTTCATGTGTCTTACTGATCATACATTGACCATAAAGCATCATTTCATCACGTTTTGTGTCAGTCAAGTCCACGTGGAGTCTGCTCATTCAAGGTCCCATTAGGTCACTAGGTTTCATTCTTTCAAGGTCCAATAATACTCCATTTCACTGCATAAAGTCAGCAAAAAAAGTATGAGAGTGAGAAAAATAATATCCTTTTGTCATTTGAAAAGGATTGGTAAACAGGTGAATATGTTTGCCCAAATTCTAATTTTTATTCCAAGTATCAGTTCTATTTCAGAGTGTAATTTTATTTCAAAAAACAAATGTAATATTTTTTCTAATTTATGTAATTTTATGTTCATTATATGTAATAAGTTACTATTCCTAAAGCTGTCAACTCAAAGAACTATGTGCCAACTTCATCCAAGCCAACTCAAATGTGAAGAATGCCAAAACTCCATGCATCATCAACCTGCAAAAAGAAAATGAGAGAGTAAAGGGAAATTAGCAAGCATTTCAAAAAAAATAAATGAAACATTAGAAAGTGGGTTTTAAAGCTAAAATATCAAATTCATTTGAGTACAAAGGCCTCCCTAGCATCTAACTCAACTCCATTGCCTCTTGTCATTTCTTGAGCAAACCCTAAGAGACCTTTTTTCACAATTCTGGGCAAAAATCAGCAAAGCAGAGCAGGCGTTGCGCACTTGCCACGGGCGCTGCGCGTTCCTTTCAGGCACTGCACACTTGCCAGAGGTGCTACACACTTGCCACAGATGCTGCGCATTTGTCCAGGAGAACTAAAATCGCCTCCTCAGCTCCACTAAAGTTGCATTCAACCTCCCACAAGTAAGTAAACGCTGAAGACTACATGTTTCTTCCTCCTAAAATATTTCTCATGGTGTTTCGGAAGTTTGTTGAAGACTTGGTGTTATTTTCACATCTAAACCATAGTATCTCCCAAAAAACTACCCTTGCACTCTCAATTCCTGAATTTTAACTCCCCTACACCTTCATTCCCTTTCCCTAAACCATTTTATCCCAAATACTCTCTAAACCTTTGTATCTAAACCCTAAGTCCTAGGTGCTACAATTACATAGGCCCCAAACCACCTACATTGCAAACAATTTCCCCATCCCAAAAATCTATAATATTAATACCCCATATCCTTCTCCACTACACACATCCCTTCACCCATCTCCTTCACATTGCCCTTCCCCATTCCCTATTCCCAAAGAAAAACCACTTTCCAACAACCTTATTCCCTAGGGTTTGATATTAAAACATTATGGCAAAAGAGGAATATAAACCATACAGTGAGGAAGAAGAAATAGAGGGAGAAGAAAGAGAGGTCAAGAAAACACACAAAGGAGGCAAGATACTCATATTTGAGCCAACAGATCTCAGGGAACTCTTGGCATCTCCTATGGCTGTGACATCCTTCAAATATCTAGGTTGTTATGATTTTTGTGAGCAAGTTCAGGTAGTCCAACACCATCTTATGTTGACTAGGCTCTTCATATCTAAACTCCAAGACAACCAAGTCACTTTAGCAAGTGTCGCTTTTACTTTATCTACTGCCATTATATCAGCTGCCACCAGAATCCCAAATGTTGGGGAGAAATGGTTTAAACAAGGTGAGTTGGAGAGACATTATCATGAGCCTTTCATAAAACCAAGGTGCAGAAATGAAATAAAGGGATATTTTCCTTTTTCTCACCTACTAGACAGATATGCTACCATGATGAAAATTATCATGAAATACTTTTCATGTGAAGGTATATTTTCTAGGCTTTGTTCCTATCACATCCAGCTTTTAATGCATTTTACTAGGGTAAAAATGCTCAATATACCCTACTATCTGTTTCAGAGCATTGATAAGATGGCCTATATTATCCAAAAAAGGAGTATGAACATCAAATGAAGAGTCTCTTTCATCATTCCTGATGAGCCTAGGTATTGCAGCAAGAATGCTGCAACTCCCAGGGCTACCAGCTTTACTTATCAACTTGGGGTTCGTACAAACTTGGAGGTGGTTGTGCTATATACACAAGTAGAAGTGAATGTACTGCCTGTTGTCACTACTCATCTGGCAAGAGACTCCAGGGGTTCCAAGCCAGACTTCTATAGGGTCAGAAGAAGCTTGATTTTGATGGAAGGAGAGCAAACCTAGTCTAGGGGAGAGCTAATCTACTGTAGAAATGAATAAAGCAACATGCAAACCTAAATCACCATAACCTAATTAATCATGAAACAGCTAGACTAAGCAGAATTGCTAAGCAACACTAATCTAATGCTAACTATCTAAGTTGTAGGAGTAAAGCAGCAAAACTAGATTAAGGGGTCAGAAATGGAACTAGGCTAAGTCTGTGTATAAGCGAAAGAAGTGGTCAAAGGTCAAAATGGTGAAAAGAGGATGTAATGAGAAACAACGCATGAGGACCATTGGATCAGGCAGGTAAAGGGTAAATAAATGGTTGAGATCGGATAGTAAGAGGGTACGTAGGCAAATGGGCAGACATGGTGGACTAATAGGATGGACTGTTGGGATTATATCACGAAGGCGATCGACAGATGAACGACGGAGATCGGCCAAGCCAATTGGAGATCGGGTGAAGCGATCGTCGTCGGATCAAGAAATAGATCGGCCGTGGAGAGTTCAAGGCGATAAAGCGATCAGGTGATGCGATAGCCGTCAGACCTGGCAGGGCAGATCGACGGTGGAGATTGGACTGTGAAAAGAAACGTGTGGAAATGACGAGCGGGTTTGGAGGGCGGTAAGTTGTATCTCGCGCGCCCTCAAAACCATAAGTTCTATTTTGAAAATTCACGCGATTAGCCTCCCCGACCGACACGTAGCACAGGGAAACCACCCATCTCGCGTGCTCTCAACCCGACAACGTTCGGACAAAAATCCAAGCGATATGGCGCGAAGGCCGTCGGATCTAGCAAAATAGATCTACGGCGGAGAGGTGACTGAGCAGGTTGGTGAGCGGGTGCACGATAACCATCGGATCTGACAAGGCACATCGGTACGGTGGGGATTTAAAAGGCAGAAAGTCAAACGCGAAAAGTGGATTTGAGCGGTGATTGGACCATTTGGCTTGTGAAAGGCGTTTTACCAATAAAACCGTATAACATGAATGATCAGCTCATGCGCAAGCATTTCAGGCCGAAGGAGAATGACAGTATGAGTGAGGTCTTAGGCAGAGGGTGAAGGGATAGATGACCAAGAAATGAGTGAATGATCATGAAATGAACCAAGCAACGATATGATGAACCTCATGATTGCATTAAATGACAAACCCTATGAAAACCAAAACCCTATGTTTTTGGGGTTGTTGCAGGGTTTCTTCCTCACATCATGGTCCCAGAGGGAGGAGGTGAGGCCGAGACACCTGTGAGCATCCTAATGGATCTTTTATTTGCTAACCTACTGATTAAATGAAAGCATGAATGGAACAAACTGAAACCCAACTACTCTGTTCTACCCTATTGTAATGGACTACAACTATTCAAACAAATGAATAGGAAATAGGAAACTACTTAAGTCAATGAGCAGGAAACCAGAAATCTATGTTGAACCACTGTAATGAAAATGCATCTATTTAACCAAATGAATAATCAAACCATGCATCTATGCTACTGTTGTAATGGAAATGAGTTTCTTAAGTTAATGAACAGAAAGCAGGATTCTATGTTAGAATACAATACAAGAAAGAGGAGCTTTGGCTGCTAGGGTTGGGCCCTAACCCAAGAGCTTCAGCCCTCTGAGTTAACTTAGTGCTGGTTCAAATCAAAACTCATCTTCATTATCAAAGAACACTATATTACATCAAACTGTTACAAGTCAAAAGGTCTGAATACTTGCTAACTGACTGACTGACTATTGGTTCATTGCCTAGCTGACTAACTGACTAAAAAAACTGAGGTCCTAAGCCTCTCTATTTATACATCTAAAGTCTCAATGACTTCCCTCAAAATTAGGGAGGTACAACTCCCAACTTAATGGTAACTTGTCCTTTCACTTTCACTAGCTTGGCTGCCTTCTAGTAGGGAGGCTGCTTGTACTTCCACTTGCTTGGCTATGTTTTAGTACTCCTGATTTGGCTGTGTGTAATTTTAGCTGATGGAGGGATATTCAAATGGATGGGCAGTAAATGAGGAGGATTTACCTCCTGTAATTCCTCTCCCTTGTCCCATTTGAGTTTTTACCAAGGTCTTTTACCATAGTTCCTTGATTTTACCTTTTATCCCTACATTTCCTTTGCTTTTATCCTTTATTTCTGCATCACATGCACATTAGACCACAAAGCAAAATATCCAACTCTAACTCAACTCATAAGTAAAATATAATCAAAAGTATGCAATAAGTTGTGAGAATAGTTGGTTTGACTAAGCTAGGAGGTGAATTAAGGCCAATTAAGGCCCATATAATTACTCAATGATGAGACTCGTCATCACCCCCCTACTGAAAGTGTTGCTCATCTTCTGAGCAACTTAGTGGCTCTGGTAGTCTCTCTGACATCTCATTCTTTTGTTGTGGTCTTTTCTTCTTGTTTATAGAAGCCTGCTTTCCTTTCTTCTTATTCCCACTGATATTCTCTGATCTTCAATCTATGTGGCAGTGTTTCATCTCTTTTAGCAGGCATGTATATGATCATTTCTTATCAGCTTAAACATATCCTCAAAATGTGTACTTGCTTGCCCTTGGACAACAGATATATAAGTGTTAGCTGAGGATTACTTGCAATTAGATGCTGATTAGGGCCATGGGGTTTGATTGTTCAGCTGCTTCTTTATCCCTGAGGCCACTTAGCTCTTTTGTTTCTTGCTGCTCTTTTTTTTTTCAATGCCTTCTTTCTCTTCTATTTAAGCATCATGTTTCTTTGTGTTCTCCTTCATCATGTCCCTGTGTATTAGTTTCTTTTGTATCCATCTCCTCCCCATCTGGCTCTGTATCTGCTTTTTCTTGTTTTGTCTCCTCCTTACTAACATAAGGACTAACATCATAGATGAAGGTTTTGATGTCATCCTCTACTGGAAAGTCATTGAAGACTATCCATGTTATAGGGATCCTGAGGTTTTGGGGGGCATAGCCTTTTTAGAGGAAATTGGCCACCTTTTTACTCACAAACCAACTACCTCTTAACCTTTACAACTTTTGATCAAATGATGCAGATGAGTGAGTGAGTAAGATACTTACCTATGGCCTTATTGCCACACTGCAAGTGTCAAAGATCAGAGTTGTTGTTGATGGCCATTCTTCTTCCTCCTCTGCTGTCTGTTGTGTAATCATCTTTCTTCCTCCTCTGTTGTCTGCTAATGGTGGCTGTGAGGATGCTGCAATGAATGGACAAAGGGAGTAGGAGTGTGTGTGGATGCAGGGATGATGGTCACAATCTTCACCTGAATTGAAGCGATGAGGTGAAAAACAATGGAACTGATGGAGGGGTACATGGTAACGAGTGGAGGTGATGAGTAAATGTGAGGCAGGGTTCCCTTTTGATCTTCTCCTTGCTCCCTGATTCATCCACCTGCAAAACAATTACTTTTTTTCTTTTTTCTTCTTTTTTCTTTTATTATTATATTTTTTCAAAAACACCTAGGTTGCCTCAGAGAGGTTTTCACCCTAGGTATCTGCCCTGGGCGCCTCAAAGAAGGTTTTCACCCAAGGATCTTCTTTTCCTTTCCTTTTTTTTCTCATCCTTGGGCCACCTCAAGGAAGGTTTTCAACCCAAAGATGGGACTCAGGCGCCTCATGGAGGTTTTCACCTGAATCCTTATTCTGTTTTTTTCTTTCTTTTTCATTGACCTGATGAGGGAGGAGCTGAAACTTGCTCCACCATCATCACTGTCTTATCGATGTTGTCAATGAACTCTTGTTTAGATGAAGGCCTCTTGTATAATTTCAATATGTGTCCATTAACTAGCAATGGAATGGCTTCTTCACTTATAGTCCTGATTCGCATTGAACCATTGTCATGGCATCTTTCCACCACATATGGTCCAAGCCATCTTGTTCTTAGCTTTCCCTTGAAGTCTTTGTACCTTGAATCATATAATAATGCCCAGTCTCCTTCTTGAAATAGCTTCTCCTTGATATGTTTTTCATGCCAAATCTTTCTCTAAAGCTTAATTATCTCTGTATGGAGGAGGGCCTGCATTCAAAATTCATCTAGGCCATTCAAATGGAACAACCTTTCTTTATGTGCATGACTGAGATCTAAATCTAGTTGGGCTGCCATCCTCAATGTGTTATATTCAAATTCAATTGACAACAAAGCCTTTTTCCCATAGACCAGCTCATAGGGTGTGAATCCAGTGGTGGTCTTCCATGTTGTATTAGGCCCAGGTAGCCTCAACTAGCCTCTCAGCCTAGTCCTTTCTGTTGTTGTTCACTACCTTGGTCAGGATGTTCTCCAGTGCTCTGTTGGTCACCTCCACTTGCCCATTAGCTTGTGGATGATAAGGAGTGGAGGTCCTATGTTTGATCTTGTGATGCTTGAGCAGTTCTTCAATCATGCTGGAGGTGAACTGGCTGCCTTGATCTGTGACTAGTTCTCTAGGGTACCCAAATTTGTAGAATATGTTCTCCCTTAGGAACTCAGCCACCTTTTCTTCTGTTGCTGCCTTGATTGCTTTGGTTTTTGCCCACTTAGTCAGATAATCAGTGCACACAATGATGTTTTGTTTTTGCTTTGAAGGAGGGTTGATAGGCCCAATGAAGTCAATGCCCCACTTGTCAAATGGCTTGAAAGTCACTTGAGGTTGTAGGGGCATTTCATCCCTTGGATTCGGCTTTCCTATCCTTTGGCACCGATCACATTGACTAACATATTTCTTCACATCCTAATGAAGAGTTGGCCAATAATAGCCCACTTGCAACACCTTGAATGCTATCCTTTTTGTTGCAAAGTGTTAAGTTATGGTATGTTCTATGTTTATAACAGTTTACTTCTTTTTCTTATTATATTCCACCGATTAGCAATCACATGTACATAAAGTAAAGTGCAGATAGAACATTAAACGATCGACAGAAAACAAGCCAAGACAAGAGACACAAGATGTGGCGGCTAGCCAGGGACAAACCCCACAATGTGTGGGGAAACCCTTTGATCAAATCTTCTTTTATCTTCAATAATTCAACAGAGAGAAATAGTACAATAAATATGATTCATATCAGAGTAGCAAACCCTAGATCAGTAGCATCAGCATTAGCGGCTTCATTATCAAACTAGGGCAGACCATATCTCACAAACCGACAGTCGGATTGACTTCATTCCACCACCAAAAGTTGCGGCTTTCAAAGGAGGTTCAGATGAGCCTACAACGCAGTTCCAAAGAGGAGATATTCTAGGCCACGCAAGTCAATCTTTACTTCTGCAGTTGCAGCTTCAGTTTCAGCAGTTTCCGGCTTCAAACTAGGGCAGTCGATATCTTGCAAACCGTTCGTCGGATTGACTTCATTCCACCACCAAAAGTTGCGGCTTTCAAAGGAGGTTCAGATGAACCTACAGCGCAGTTCAGATGAGGAGATCTTCTAGGCCATGCAAGTCAATCTTTACTTCTACAGTTGCAGCTTCAAATTCAACAGCTTCCGGCTTCACATGTGTGAGAGAGAGAGACCCATTTCAGCGCAGTAGAGAAGAGACTCATATCTGCGCAGTAGAGAGAGAGATGTGATGAGCTGAGTGAGTCCAAATGAGGAAAAGTCCTCTTATATTTATACACAACGTTGGTGGGTGAATAGATGCGACTGTTGGGCTTCTGAGCCTACATGAGTTGTAGGTCGGCTTGATAATAATTCCATAATAAAAATAAATTCATATCTCCATGAATACTTATCGGAATTGGATGATCTTTATATCAATCCTACACCTCTCGATGAGAGGAATCTAATAAAAATATTATTAGCCATGAATAAGATGACCCACATGAATTTTTTCCCTAGTTGCCAATTTTAACACTCCCTCTCAACCATGGAGAACTTCATCTGCAATCTGTCTATCGGTCGTTACTATTCATCCATCAAATGCACTGCCTTGTACAACCTGACCCTTGCCCTGCTCTGCTCTATTTTGCCTATTCTGCTTTGTCTTGTTCTGCCCTGCACTGATCTGTACTGTTTTGTTCTGTTCTGCTTTGCTCTTGCATTGTTCTGTTCTGCTCTGCTTTTGTCCGAATTATGAAGAAGAAGAAATTATCAAGGATGTATCATACTAACTCAAAGTCAGTCTACGAGTATGTACCACTGGTCCCAGACCAGTCTCAACCAACCCGAAGTTAGCGTCATAGTGAGTACAACTCCACTGGTCCTAGACCAGTATCATCCTCCACTGACTCAAAGTCAGTCTCAGAGTGCGTACCACTGGTCCCAGACCAGTCTCAGCCGACCCGAAGTCAGCTTCATAGTAAGTACCACTCCTACCACTGGTCCCAGACCAGTATCATTGATCCCAGATCAATGGAGGTCATCCTAGCATAGGGAGTATGGTAGATACAACGATGCGTCCATCGGTACTACTATGGTCCCTAACTTCATTTCCCTGCTCATTGATCAGATGAGAGGTACTTCCCATGAGTCCCAGACTGCATGGGTAGGATGCCTCGACAGGAGAACTAATCAATCCTGTCCTCACAGGAGAACACATCAATCCTGCTACAATCGCCGTGGAGAACACATCAATCCAGGCTGCCATGGAGAACACATCAATCCAGGCCTCACAGGAGAACTAATCATCCTGCTACACAGGAGAGCGAATCATCCTGTTCCACAAGAGAGCGAATCATCTTGTCCCACAAGAGAGCGAATCATCTTGTTCCAATGTGCACCACCAGGGGAGGGTGAGTCACCCTGTGGTCATATGTTGCTTCAGTAGGAACCGCAAGCCCTCAGAGCTCCCAGAGCTCAATGTATGCAACATACAGGACCCTTGTACAAAGGTTTCTTGCCAACTCCAAGTCGTTTGGGAAAATCGCAGATTAGATCTTTCCTCGGGGCTTTGACAAGGTGTATCAACCTGTACATCATCTTAATGTGATGGAGCTTCCTTGCTCATCGACTTACCATATCCCAGATGATGTCTATCTGCTGGAGCAATTGACGAATACGAGATTCCTCAATAATCGAATCCCATCTCTGGTTGTTACAGAGAATCACATTGGTATCCAATGTAAATCCAAACAGCTCACTGAAGAGCTTTCGCAACCAGACTGCCTCACACGAGGTTATGCTAGCAACAATATATCCTGCTTCGGCGGTGCTCAAAGCCACCGACTTTTGTTTCCTGCTCATCCAGGATATCGAAGCAGATCCCAAGGAGAAACAACACCCGGAAGTTCTCTTACGGTCCACCACACTACCTGCCCAATCAACATCAGTATATCCAATTAGTCTCACATCTCCGGCAGTGTATCTTAATCCATGAGAGATTGTGTCATGAAGACATCTCAGAAGATTCCTGGCATCAATCCAGTGAGGCTCAACCAAATATGAGCTCACAATGCTAACTGCAAAACATATGTTCGGACGGAGGTTCACCAAGAACATCAATGCGAATGAGTTTTTGAAACTCAGAGGCATTTCCCAAGTCTGGTCCAACATCACTACCATATAACTTCTAAAAGTTAAGATCCTTGAGGTAGTCACAGGCTTGCAGTCCATCATACCGAATCTTTCCAATATATTTACCACATATTTTCCTTGAGATAGGAAAATTTCCCTTGGCTTTTGCCACACTTCAAGTCCTTGGTCCTTCATTTCAAATTCAGAAGCCATCTCCCTCTTACATTTGTGAATGAGAGGGTCTGCACCTGTTAGAAAGAGGTCATCCACATATAACACCAGTATGAGAGGCTTGTCATCTTCAACCTTAAAGTAAAGGTTAGGATCGGCTTCACTCCTAGTGAATCCCAGCTTCATCAAGTAGCTATCGATCCTCTCATACCATGCTCGGGGTGCTTGCTTCAGCCCACAGAGAGCTTTCTTCAACCTGCATACATGAGATTTTCGATCGTAAATCTCAAATCCTTCGGGTTGCTCCACGTAGACCTCTTCTTTGATCGAGCCATGCAAGAACACAGTCTTGACATCCATCTGATGTAGGTTCCATCCTTGTGAAGCGGCAAGGGCTATGATCGAGCGGATGGTCATATATCTGGCAACAGATGCAAATATCTCATCATAGTCTATACCTTCCTTTTGGGAGAAACCTCGAGCAACAAAACGAGCCTTATACTTTTCCGTGCTTCCATCTGCTGCATGCTTTATCTTGTAAAGCCATTTGGAAGTAACAACAGTCTTGTCCTGGGGTCTGGGAACTACTTCCCAAACATCATTCTTTATGATAGACTCATATTCTTTGGTCATAGCATCCTTCCATACTTGATGCTATGATCGTGCTCATGATGGTCAGGTATCCTTGATACCTATTAGGTTTCTTACTTTCACGAAAAGTTCCTCGAGGTGCAGCATGTCCTTCAGCATCATCAAGTAACCCCTTAAGCCATGAAGGCCTCTTCCTAGAAGAGGAAGGCTCATATGGAGGAGGATCAATCGGATCCATGGGTTCTTCTACATCAGGCATTGATTCATCATCCTTTTCTTTCGGTTCCCTGGTGTCGGCTTCTTGAGAGCTCCTCAAAGTCGGAAGATTGATCACCTTGCTGAGAGCCATATCTTCATCAAAGGTGACATCATGTGTAATTACGACTTCCCTTTGACCGGCTACATAGATTCTATAGCCTTTAGTATTTTCACCATAGCCCACGAAAATTCCCTTCTTTCCAGATGCATTCGGCACATGAAAATATACAGGGCTTCCAAAAATTCTGAAATGAGAAACATCAGGTTTCTTACCAGTGAACTTTTCTTCAGGAGTCTTGGAACCCAATGCTTGATGAGGGCATCGAATTTTGTACATATACGGCAGTGTTTGTAGTTTTAGCCCATAGAAACTTTGGAAGTCTTTAATCATGTAGCATGGCCCAGACAGCTTCCACAATCGTGCAGTTCTTCCTTCCCACCACACCATTCTGCTCAGGAGTATGTGGTGTAGTAGTCTCCCTCTTAATGCCAACCTCAGGTATGCCTGAGTGAACCAACTGTAATATATCGGAGGTCTTGCTTTGGCTTGAGGGGAATGGTCCCCTTTTGAGATTTCCTTTGGCACATCCCGGACATACACCTTCTTTCTCTACTTGGAATTCGGGCATCCCTGTTACCATCTGTCTTACATCGGGTAGAGCTTTGTAATGAAGGTGGGAAAACCTCCGATGCCAAAGTTCGGACTAAAGAGTTGTGTCACAAGACATGACACCTAGCGGACTTCCATCGACCTGATATAATGAATCAACACTAAACACAAGAGTAAAGGCATCTTTAACATTATTTTTCCATATACATACCTTGCCATTGCTGAAGGTTACCTTGTAGCCTCTGTCTTCCATTGCCAAGATGGACACTAGGTTCCTTTTGAGGTGAGGTGCATTTAATACATCCTGGACTTTCTAGCCTTCTTGAATGGTTGTCCTCTTCCTCGATCTCTAGCTCTCCTCTTACCTTTGTTGTTGAATTTGTCGTTCCTTTGATTTGCCATCAGAGGGATTTTGATCATTGTCCTGGTATGAGTCCTTTCTTCTCTTTGCATGAGAAGAAAAGGCAGCAGGAGGACCTTTAGGCATGGGCATTTCTTGCACTTCTTCCCTTGTTTCTTCTTGAATGCATCTAGCCATTAATTCCTCGAAACCAGGAATTACATTATAGTTCAGAAGAGTAGTCTTGAACACGTACCATTCAGATGGTAATCCTCCGAGAGTTGTGAGTGCCATTTCTCTGTCAGTAATGGTTTCCCCAATAGATAGGAGATCGTTCTTGATCTCGGTGATTCTTAAGAAGTATGCTTGCATACTTTCATCTTTACCCTTCTTGATTTCCCTCAACTTATTTCTAAGAAACAAAACTTGATTTGCATCATTAACTTTAAATAAACTCACCAGTCTGTCGTAGATTTCCTTGGAGGTGTCTAGATCAGAGATGTAGGCCACCAAGCGCTTGTCAATAGAGTCCCGGATGATCTTCTTTGTTTTGACTTCTCCATTTTTCCATTTGTTCCAGGCAGCAACAGATGCATTTGATGAAGGCTCAACAATATTGCCTCTTACATGGTGCGACACTCCTTGATCTTCAAGGGTTACATCGATAGACATCTTCCATCTATGATAGTCAGCTTTCTCACAGAGCTTGTCTTCGGCAGGAAAGAGTGTTGAGGACCCCATAGTTCTTTTAGGATAGCCTTGCCAATCTTCTCTTCAATGATTGCTCTTGCTCTTGCTCGGGCTTTGTCTTCACCTCAGCTCTGATACCATGTTAAGTTATGGTATGTTCTATGCTTATAACAGTTTACTTCTTTTTCTTATTATATTCCACCGATTAGCAATCACATGTACATAAAGTAAAGTGCAGATAGAACATTAAACGATCGACAGAAAACAAGCCAAGACAAGAGACACAAGATGTGGCGGCTAGCCAGGGACAAACCCCACAATGTGTGGGGAAACCCTTTGATCAAATCTTCTTTTATCTTCAATAATTCAGCAGATAGAAATAGTACAATAAATCTGATTCATATCAGCAGTAGCAAACCCTAGATCAGTAGCATCAGCATTAGCGGCTTCATTATCAAACTAGGGCAGACCATATCTCACAAACCGACAGTCGGATTGACTTCATTCCACCACCAAAAGTTGCGGCTTTCAAAGGAGGTTCAGATGAACCTACAACGCAGTTCCAAAAAGGAGATATTCTAGGCCACGCAAGTCAATATTTACTTCTGCAGTTGCAGCTTCAGTTTCAGCAGTTTTCGGCTTCAAACTAGGGCAGTCGATATCTTGCAAACCGTTCGTCGGATTGACTTCATTCCACCACCAAAAGTTGCGGCTTTCAAAGGAGGTTCAGATGAACCTACAGCGCAGTTCAGATGAGGAGATCTTCTAGGCCACGCAAGTCAATCTTTACTTCTGTAGTTGCAGCTTCAAATTCAACAGCTTCCAGCTTCACATGTGTGAGAGAGAGAGACCCATTTCAGCGCAATAGAGAAGAGACTCATATCTGCGCAGTAGAGAGAGAGAGATGTGATGAGATGAGTGAGTCCAAATGAGGAAAATTCCTCTTATATTTATACACAACGTTGGTGGGTGAATAGATGCGACTGTTGGGCTTCTAAGCCTACATGAGTTGTAGGTCGGCTTGATAATAATTCCATAATCAAAATAAATTCATATCTCCATGAATACTTATCGGAATTGGATGATCTTTATATAAATCCTACACCTCTCGACGAGAGGAATCTAATAAAAATATTATTAGCCATGAATAAGATGACCCACATGAAGTTTTGCCCTGGTTGCCAATTTTAACACAAAGTGACCTCCACAAGGCCCATCATGACAGGTCAGAAGGATGTCAAAGAGCTCCTCTTCCCTTACACATCTTCTCAATATTTGATCTGGGCCAAGTTTGAACAGATTGCCCCCAATCCAGGTGAAGGGACACTTTTCCTAATTATCTTGCTTTTTTCTCTAGAGGGCAGGTTTGGTGGGAACTATGCTAACACCAGATAGTTTGCTATATCAGCAAACCATGGGGAGAGCACTGAAATAGCAAACAAATGCTCATTTGGGAACTGATCATCCACCTTGCCTTCTTCACCTGCAAGCAGATTCATTCTAGACAGAAAGTCAGCAACAACATTTTCTTTACCAGGCCTATCAACAATAGTTAAATCAAACTGCTACAATAAAAGTAACCATCTGATGATTCTGGCATTTACATCTAGTTTGTTCATTAATTATTTAATTGCAGCATGAACAATATGCACAAATGTCTGATAGCCTGTAATGTAATGCCTAAACTTTTTCAATGAATGCACAACAGCCAGAGTTCTTTTCCTGTCACAGTATAGTATAGTTTAGCCTTTGACAGGTTTTTACTGGTAAAGTAGATGGCATAAGGCAATTTCTCTTCTACCTGTCTTAAGGCTGCTCCTATGGCTCTATGTGAGGTTTCAACATGAATGTGAAAAGGGAGGGCCCAATTTGGGCCTCTAAGGATTAGTGTAGTGGTTACCTTATCCTTTAAAATGTCCAAGGCCTCTTGACAACTTTTTGACCATATAAATTTAGAATCTTTGGCTAGTAATCCAAACAAAGGAGAGGCTAGCTTGCTAAAGTATTTTATGAATCTTCTGTAATATCCAACTAGCCCTAAGAAACTCCTAACATCTCTCTGCTTTTGTGGAGGAGGGACCCTTTGAATGGTTGCTACTTTGTTTGGGTCCACTTGCAGTCCTTGCTTAGATATTGAGTGACCTAGCACAGTCCCTTCAGTTATTAAGAATTCACATTTTTTTGGACCCAGGGACAGGTTCATCTCAATGCATTTGCGTAATACTTTGCCCAGGTTAGTTAGGGCCTCTTGGAAATCACAACCATAAGGTGTAAAATCATCCATGTAGATCTCCACAACGTCATGAACTAATTCAACAAAAATACTTAGGACTGCTCTCTAGAAAGTGGCAGGAGCATTACACAAGCCAAAAGGAAGGACTCTATAGGCAAAAGTACCCCATGGACAGGTGAAAGTGGTCTTATCCTGGTCTTCTGGGCAGATTTGGATTTGGTTGTACCCATTGAATCCATCTAGGAAAGAAAATAACTTCTTCCCTGCCAGGCCATCTAACACTTGGTCAATGAAGGGTAAGGGAAAATGATCCTTCTTGGTGGCTTTGTTCAGCTCCCTATAATCGACACAAATCCTCCACTTCCCATTTTTCTTGGGAACTAACACTAAAGGAGAGACCCACTCACTGTCAGAGATAGGGTAAATGAACCCTGCATCTAATAGTTTCTGTAGTTCTTCTTTGACTATGTCTTTGAGGGTTGGATTCATTCTCCTTTGTGGTTGCCTAACTGGTTTGCAACCTTCCTTGATGTATATGTGGTGAGTACACACTGAGGGGTGTACTCCCTTCATTTCCTTGTAGTTCCAAGCAAAGTCTTCTAGGTTCTCCCTCAACAAGTTGCATAGTTATTCCTCCTCTGAAGTAGAGAGAGATGGATTAATCTTCAAGGTTTTCTCTGGCCCAAATTCTATGGTTTTGACTCAGAGTGGGTTGGAATCGACCAAGAATAAGTCAATTTGATGACTGTTCAATGTTTCTTTTACTTCTTCTACTAGGGGTAATGAACTAGGAGTTGGAATATGGAGCAGGTGTTCAATTAAATCGTCCTCATCTTGTTGTCCTCCTCCTATGATGGCTTCCAAAGTATACAGTTCGGCAGAATAAAGCTCATCTTCTTCCTCCCCCTCCAACCATAAAGGTAAGTCATGTTCCAGGGAGGGTTGAGCACGAGGGTATAGGACTAATTGTTTGGACATATTCCCATTCTTGATGGTCATATTCCCAGCTCTACAGCTAATGTAGGAATCAGTTGTGACCAACCATGGCCTCCCAAGGATGAGAGGGTAACCAGTTAGCTTAACCTTAGGCTGGAGAACTAGGAAATCTGCTCGGTACTCCCAAGAATCAATGGAGACCATCACATCCTCCACAATTCCCTCAGGGGTGACTGTGGAACGGTCTGCAAGTTGCAGCACTGTTGTGGTCTTCCTTAATGACCCTTGGAGGTTAAGCTTGAGCATGGTGTCCTTGGTCATCACATTAATGGTAGCCCCAAGATCAATCAAAGTGTGTGGGACAATGGTGCCATTGATGTGGACATCGACTACAGGGCTTCCAGGTTTTAAGTATTTTGGACATATTGCCTGCCCCAGCATTAAGTTAGATAGTTGCCCAATGACATTAATGGTAGGGGCATCCCTTTTTCTTCTTCCTGGATGCTTAAAGCACTTCTCCTTAATCAATTTATTGTAAATAGGCACATCTTTGATCACTTGGAGAAGGGGAATCTTTACACATAGGTTTTCCATTTCTCCCAAAAGTTTAGTTTCTTCTGGGGTAGGCTAGTGTGGTTGGGCTAATCTTTTAGGAAAGGGTGGATTTTATTTAAGGTTGCTCTCCTCTCTTTTTTCCTCAACCTCCTTATGTGGAGAGGGAGGTTGGTTATCTAGGAGAATCCTCCCAAATCTCAGGTTGATCTCCTGAATTTCAATAACATAAGATGGGTATGATGTCTCTCCACTGTATGTTTGTTAGGCCTGCCTATTGTTTGGGTTTGGATTTGGCTGGGCAGGCATCTGGGGTTGCCTAGGTGGAGCAGAGTGTAGGAGTTGTGGTTGGGTAGGTGATGGAGGCAATAGAGCTGGAACATTGTTGAATTGGGGCCTCCACCCCTCGGGTGGGGGATTCCACTGATATTGTGGCTGACTGTAAGGTTGAAATGACTGGTTGGGTGGCTGGGAATGATATTGAGATGCATAGGACCAAGGAGGGCTTGTAGACTAGGAAGGATTGGCAAGGGGTCCCCAAGAAGGTGTAGCTGTATTTTGGTTGGGTCTGTAATATGCATGAGATGATCCTTGCATACCCTGCTGGTATGGTCTAGGTCCAGGAGGTCTCCTTTGGTTAATGTAGAAAAGCTGCTCAGTGACCCCTTCAGCTCCTTGATATACAACTTTGAGTCCAGGCAAGGAAGGGCACTTGTCTGTGGAGTGGTTTTCTTCACAGACTGAGCAAATCTCAATACAGTTTAATGGGCATTCATTCCTAGGATGCCTTCTGGTGCACCTAGGATAGAAGATGGCCAAGGCTCTCTATGCTTCCTCTTGCTTTCTTATGATATTCATGGTATCCAATTGTAAGGCAAGGGTTTGCAACATCTCACTTTTGAATTCCTCCAGCATATTTCCAATTTCACCCTTGATGGATGAGTTGGAGGACGATGTACTGGCCATAGGTTGACTACTTCTACCCTTGTTTCTAGCTTCCCTAGAATGGTTTCTAAAGACAATCTTGATGTCCTCGTAGGGTAGTTGGTAGATATCTCCTCCTGATAACATATGTAAGGTGTCTAGGATATCCTCCCTTACTCCTCTAAGTAGGACCAACTTCAGTGACTCAGGGTCAAGTGTGCACATGGCCCTTTTGTAGCTGAGCTAGAATCTTTCTTCGTAGTCTTCTAGGGATTCATCATGGCCTATGGTCATCCTGAAAATTTCATCTTTAGTGTCCTTTAACCTACAGTAATCCCTATATTTGTTGTTAAAGGCCTGTTGCATCTGAGCCCAAGTTGTTATGCTATCTCCAGGTAAACCCATGAACCAACGCAATGCTGCTCCTCTGTGGTCAAGCCATGGAAATGAGGTAGAGCACAGGGGCTTATGTTCTTCATTTTAGTGTCCCTATTGGTTTCCCTAATGGGGAAGGCACTCCCAAATCTCCCTCTATCTCCTTTGTCATTTAAGTGTTCAACCATTGGTTCAGTAGGAATGGGTTCTTCCTCTTCTTCTTCCCCTATAGGTTCTTCAAATATGTCAGGTTGCTCAACCAAAGGGGCTTCCAATTCACCGTCAGTGAAGAAGAAAAGAGTTTGATTGTTAGATGAGGTGGGGGTGTTTGGAAATAATTTTCCTGAAGTATCCCTAATCCTACAAGGCATGAAAGGAACTATTTTTGGGTTTTTGTGAGATTTTTCTTGAAAGTTGGGAAGTAATTGCATAAAGGAAATTGCTGATTAAAAGAAAAGCAACTAACATAATGGAAATTACTTGCAGAATGAAATTACTTAATTGAGTAAAAATCCTAACAAAAGGAAACTAATTGCTGAATTGAAATTACTGGATGAAACTAGATTAACTTGCAAAATGGAAAGGAAAGCAGATAAATGACAAAATGAAAGAAAGAAACTAGATTACTTTTGCAGAAATAAACTAATGGAAGAAAGTTGGAAACTAGAAAACATAAGAAAAGAGCAGTAAGCACTACTGCTCTAACACCTCCCCGACAAAGGTGCCAAAAAGTGATGAGCCTAGCTATTGCAGCAAGAATGCTGCAACTCCCAGGGCTACCAGCTTTACTTATCAACCCAGGGTTTGTACAAACTTGGAGGTGATTGTGCTATATACACAAGTAGAAGTGAAGGTACTGCCTGTTGTCACTGCTCATTTGGAAAGAGACCGTGAGGCTCCAAGCCAGACTTCTATATGGTTAGAAGAAGCTTGATTTTGATGGAAGGAGAGCAAACCTAGTCTAGGGGAGAGCTAATCTACTACAGAAATGAAGAAAGCAACGTGCAAACCTCAATCACCATAACCTAATTAATCATGAAAACAACTAAACTAAGCAGAATTACTAAGAAACACTAATCTAATGCTAACTATCTAAGTTGCAAGAGTAAAGCAACAAAACTAGACTAAGGGGTCAGAAATGGAACTAGGCTAAGTCTGTGTATAAGCAGAAGAAGTATTCAGAGGTCAAATGGTGAAAAGAGGACGTAATGAGCAACAACGCACGAGGACCGTTGGATCAGGTGGGTGAAGGGTAAATGAACAATTGAGATCGGATAGTAGGAGGGTACGTAGGCAATTGGGCAGACATGGTGGACTAATAGGATGGACGGTTGGGATTATATTACGGAGGCGATCGGTAGATGAACGGGGGAGATCAACCAAGCCAATTGGCGATCGGGTGAAGCGACAGCCATTGGATCAAGAAACAAATCAACGGTGGAGAGTTCAAGGCGATAAAGCGATCGGGTGATGCGACAGCCGTCAGATCTAGCAGGGTAGATCGACGGTGGAGATTGGAGTGTGAAAAGAAACGTGCGGAAATGATGAGCGGGTTTGGAGGGCGGTAAGCTATATCTCGCGCACCCTTAAAACCATAAGTTGTATTTTGAAAATTCACGCGATTAGCCTCCCCGGCCGACACGTAACATGGGGAAAACGCCCATCTCGCGTTCTCTCAGCCCGATAACATTCGGACAGAAATCCACATGATATGGCACGAAGGCCGTCAGATCTAGCAAAGCAAATCTATGGCGGAGAGGTGATCAAGCAGGTTAGTGAGCGGGTGCGCAATAACCTTCGGATCTGACAAGGCAGATTGACGGTGGGGATTTAAAAGGTAGAAAGTCAAATGCGAAAAGTGGATTTGAGTGGTGATTGGATGATTTGGCTTGTGAAAGGCATTTTATCGATAAAACCATTTAAACATGAATGATCAGCTCCTACGCAAGCGTTTCGAGTTGAAGGAGAATGACAATATGAGTGAGGTCTTAGGCAAAGGGTGAAGGGATAGATGACCAGGAAATGAGTGAATGATCATGAAACGAACCAAGCAACGATATGATGAACCCCGTGATTGCATTAAACGACAAACCCTATGAAAACCAAAACCCTATGTTTTTGGGGTTGTTGCAGGGTTTCTTCCTCACATCATGGTACCAGAGGGAGGAGGTGAGGCCAAGACACCTGTGAGCATCCTGATGGATCTTTTCTTTGCCAACCTACTGATTAAATGAAAGCATGAATGGAACAAACTGAACACAACTACTATGTTCTACCTTGTTGTAATGGACTGCAACTATTCAAGCAAATGAACAGGAAATAGGAAACTACTTAAGTCAATGAGCAGGAAACCAGAAATCTGTGTTGAACCATTGTAATGAAAATGCATCTATTTAACCAAATGAACAATCAAACCATGCATCTATGCTACTGCTGTAATGGAAATGAGTTGCTTAAGTTAATGAACAGAAAGCAGGATTCTATGCTAGAATACAATACAAGAAATAGGAGCTTTGGCTGCTAGGGTTGGGCCCTAACCCAAGAGCTTCAACCCTCTGAGTTAACTCAATGCTGGCTCAAATCAAAACTCATCTTCGTTATCAAAGAACAATGTATTACATCAAATTGTTACAAGTCAAAAGGTTTGAATACTTGCTAGCTGACTGACTGACTATTGGTTAACTGCCTAGCTAACTAACTGACTAAAAAAACTGAGGTCCTAAGCCTCTCTATCTATACATCTAAAGTCTCAATGACTTCCCTCAAAATTAGGGAGGTACAGCTCCCAACTTAATGGTAACTTGTCCTTTCACTTTCACTAGCTCGGTTGCCTTCTAGTAGGGAGGCTACTTGTACTTCCACTTTCTTAGTTGTCTTTTAGTACTCCTGATTTGGTTGTGTGTACTTTTAGCTGATGGAGGGATATTCGAATGGATAGGTAGTAAATGAGGAGGATTTACCTCTTGTAATTCCTCTCCCTTGTCCCATTTGAGGTTTTACCAAGGTCTTTTACCATAGTTCCTTACTTTTACCTTTTATCCCTGCATTTCCTTTGTTTTTATCCTTTATTCCTGCATTACATGCACATTAGACCACAAAGCAAAATATCCAACTCTAACTCAATTCATAAGAAAAATATAATCAAAAGTATGTAATAAGTTGTGAGAATAGTTGGTTTGACTAAGCTAGGAGGTGAATTAAGGCCAATTAAGGCCCATATAATTACTCAATGATGAGACTCATCAATTCCCTCATTAAAATCGTAGTCCTTTATCATCTCAAAGAGCTCAACATTGCATGGAGTACCTTCATAGCCAATCCCATATTTACTGATTCATCTACTCATAATGTTAAAATTATCCCTTCATCATCTCACCCTTCCGCCTCCATTCCTCCATCTCAACCTAGATCATTCATCCTCATCTGATCAGTCACCCTTACCATCACATCCATCATCAACATTTCATGAGCATATCCATTCACCTAACAGAGATGAAATCAGAGAGCAGGAGCAGATTGGACAGGTTGAGGTTACATGCCTAAAGGGGCTCATTTGGGCACTTTAACACACATTTATCAGAGAGGCCATAGGCAGGTGTTTGCCCCACAAATTGTGGGAGGGGCCTTGCCTTCTTCATCAACAAAGCAGGTACAAAAGGGTAAGGAAAAGATGACAAAGACAGAGATTCAGTATGAGGAGGAGGACCTCCATGAGACAGAGCAGGACTTTGACTTAGTTGACCTACGCAAGCATGATGACAATGAGAGCACAAGCATTGTCATCAAAGAAAAAGACGCACTCTTCAGGGAGCTCCAAATGAATCTAGAGAGAGAAAAATACATCATCTCATATTATGAGCAGGAGAATAAGCAACTTCAAGCCAGACATGATGTCATGGAGATTAAGCTCATCAAGGCAAAGAGGGAAGCAATGAAAACCAAGGCATTGCTAGATGAGGCCTATGATAGGTATGGTGAACGTGACGAAGAGAAAGAACCTAAAAAAATACCTAGAACTAGAGGGCTGAAAAGAGCTCTAGAACCAGAGAAACAAAAGGAAGTTGAGCTTGCTAATGAGCTCACATGGAATGAGCAATTTGCCATCTTGGTCAATGAAAACTGGGAGCATTGGCTTGATAAGGTCAATCAACATCTAGAGAAGCTCCTAGACAAAGCTAAACAGCAAAGTGAAATTCAGAAGAAGATGGAAAAACACTATGCCAACAGAGAAAGGATTGCCAAGGCAAAATTCAAAGCTGCAAAGGAAAAAATTGAAGCCCTAACTCACCAAAAGGAGAAGGAGAAGCTTGACATACTTGCAGAGGCTTCACTCCGATCCTAGGTATAATAAACATCAACTTCTTGACCAATTTTGAAGTCTCTTAGCATATTTTGGCAAATATATGTTTTTTGTATTTTTTAGGCAGTTTAAATATCAGCTGCATGGTCAAACACACTTTTTTGGGACACATTTTGGAGAAATGGAAGCCACCAATGGATGCAGAAGGACCAATACATCTAGGAAAACCATGTTTCTAGCCCTGGTTTGCTAAACTGGCAGGTGAAAAGGGCAAAAAACTAGCAAAAAATCATGTTTCTGCCCCCTATTCCGGCTAGGTGATGTGCACTTGACCAGTCTTGGGAGAATGTATTTTTGGAGGGTCAGATCAAGACCATTTTGAAAAAAAGGCATTTTTGGAAAAAATACTGGATAATCTTTCCAATGAGCTATCCTGGGCTCAATTTCGACACCGGGAAGGTAGGAAAAAGTGGGTCTGAAGATGGCGTTGTGCGCTTGCCACAGGCGCTGCACACTTGACAGTTGGCCTAGTTTTTCACTGTTCTTCTCCAGATTTGATTTTTACCGATGGGAAATCAACATTTTACTGATGTAATTGATATGATAAATGTAATTATGGTCTTTTACTATTACCTAGGGGTAAATACATTAGGTTAATAGTCTTCATCAAGTCAGATGAATCAGTTGTAATGTAATTAGGGATGAGTCACTTTGACCACCCTACACTCTAGCTATCAGTTTAGATTTTGGTGGAATTGCTCCTCTTCTCATGGATTAGACCCCTAAGGTTGGGAAGAGTTTGTTTTGAGGTCTATATCTTCCCTTTCTTCACTTTTTTGAGAGTTTGGACTCCATTGGATGTTGTACTATTGTTTCAGACTTTGGCATGGAATATATTGGATGAGTTGCAGCTATTTTAGTGGGATTCTTCTGGCATGGTATTTTGATATTGTTTCTTCTTCAGTTACATGTGTGTGAATGTTTTGTATCTTCCATGATCCATTTCACTTCTAAATATGTTTTATTTTCAAGGGTGATAAGCAGAATTCATCTTCTATGCTCTGTTTTGGGAAAATCATCATAATTTGTTTCATTTCTTTAGTTTAAAAAGAATACATGATTTCCATGCTCTTTTTAGCACCTCATCAGTCTAAACCATTTCATCAATGTGCTACAAAGTGTTAAAGTAACTTGCCTACCTTTCCCCATCAGATTTATGCAATTCTAATTCTCTTTTGCCTTGACCTAGTTCACTCTCTAACCTAATTCACTCATCCAGTGACTACCCTAATCAAATCAAATCAAAACCCTGAGCTACTATATCTAGCCTAAAACCCTAATCCATCCAACCCTTTTGGGTTGTGATCCTTTGGAGAGAGCCCTCTCTAGCTTGGTAGGGCTAGCTACCAAGTCAAAATATTGGTCTGTGGTTACCTCAACTGGACTCTTCCTCAGCCTTGGAGATCCAGAGGAGTGATAATCAGTTTGGAGACTAGCCCTGAAAAAGTGGCTTAAATCTTGCAATCTATGGCACATATCTGGATGAAAATTACTGCAATCTCTCCCTTGCAGGAATTGTGGTAGCAACTGGAGGGTCCCAGTCGCATGCATGCCCATTTCATGGGAGCGACTAGGGGTTTAATTCATCGAAAGGTTAGGTTAACTCAGGGGTTGGGCACCAGGAGTGGTATACTAGCTCCTGGGGCTCCTGTAGCACCTAAGGGAGGTCTATAAGGTGTTGGGTCATTGATTCCACTTCCTTAACTCCACTTAGGGAATTGAATCATATCATAGTAACTCTTCGTCACATGTTTACCCCCGTGGACCGGTTAGCTTGGTTAAATGTGGGAGGAGGGTGTTACATTGCTTAATGTGGGGCATACTTGAAAATGTGGAAGAAAGTCATCAACGAACTCCTCAATAAATGAGATGCTCTTAGGTTCATGATCACGTAGCCATGAGTTATGACCACCGAGAGATCCCATTAACAACAACATAAGGACATATTGGTGAACAACCTCCTCTCGTGAAGCATGTGCATTAAATCTTTCTACGTGGTCAATTGCAGAGAGTGGATCACCATCAAACACGAGTGCCCCACGTACCATCCTTCTAGTGACATGATTAGGGTGCCCAGTGATGCTAGCAATGTCGAAAGTGGGAAATTTATCAAAGAAACACAACCTATTTGAGGTATACATGGAAAATATGTAGGAGTTGCTAGGGTGAATTTAAATATGCCTAGAAAAATGCTTGCTTCACCCTATAAGCATCGACTGCAAAGTTCAATGAAGAAATAGGGCTTTGTTCTTCCAATGGAGTCACCAATAATGTTATTTTAATATGTCGTATGGGGAACAAAACACACTCTTCATGTCCCCGACAACAACGCCAAAATGTTACCACTCAAACTGGCAGGGGTCCTAAAAGGGGATCCTTGAATGGTTACTACTAGGCTAAGGGCAAGAATGGAGCGATAGCCCACTGTCACCTCGCCTAAGGCTCCCTACTCTTTACAGACTTTCAATGATGGGAGGAGACCCGTTATGATAAAGATCACGAAATGGATGGACCAATGATAAGGCGAGGGGTGATCCTGGAAGCCTATTCACAAGAGAGGCTAAAATATGTGGCTTGCTTGTCTTGGAAGACAAGATGGAAGGCTCTCTAGGAAGGGTTTGGGGAAAATTTATAGGGTTACATTTTGAGTATGTGTCTTATAAAGGAGATCCATAAGCCCTATAATTCTTGTGGAAACTTGGGTTCCAGGTGATCTTTAAAGAATTAACTTTGATAGTGCATGGGACCACACGCGACCAAGTGGACCCGAGTTTTGGTCAAGGGGATAGGATTTATCAACCAATGATATGATTGACCTATATAGGGATGGGAACGGGATAAAGGAATGAATTTTCAATGAAAGGAAATGCAAGGATCCCAATGAGGTTTCTAGCCTAAGGGAAACCAAGGGCAAGAGTTGGCCTTCGAGCTAGGGCTTGCGATATCTCAAGATTCCACTGTTGGAATCTCATGAAATTTTGAGGGCTTCTCGAGGACACACCAACACAGTTGTGGACCCAAAATCGAAGTATTTGGATGGCAAGATTGTGCGATAATTGATGCCCTAGGTGACCTAGAGTACTAGACCTATAGAAGAGGAAAGGGGAGAAGGAAAATAGGTTTAAGGTGATCACCTTTGGGTGGACCAGTGCCTAATCCTTTGGGGATATTGGTGTCAAGTAGAATTATGGCTATTGACCTTTGAATTTTCTAGGTCAAGGAGGCCTTAAAGACAACTTCGCTTGGCAATAGGGCAACAAAAGTAACTTCAAAGACTTTATACTTCATTTTTCAAGATAAGTGGATTGTCAAGATGAATTTCAATAATGAACCATACCTAGGAACATTCATTCATTATACATGGCCCATACATGAAGCATTGACTATCCAGAAACAAAAATTCCACAACTTCGCATAAGGGATCCAACAAATAGGCCCTAGTATAGCGAAATCCCAACAACAATGTATGTGACAAAATTAGAAAAGAAATAATAGCATTAAGATGTACTTATATGTATAAGAATATATCTAACCATCCAAAAAAACTTGCCATCAAGAAGCTCCAAGACATATGAAAATTATCCAAACCTCAAGATTCATTCCATGCTCCAAAAATTCGTCCTCTGAGAAGGATAGTGAAAATCTCTAAAGAAATACTAGTTCCAAATCCAAGTGACAATGCTAAAATGAATTCTCATCACTTCTATTCATATATTGTTATTGAGTTAGATTTAGCTACTTGGGCCTACATTAGCCCCTAAAATAAAATAATGTGCAAAACAACTAACTTTTGGTGACAAGCCCACCAAACTAGCACATAAACAAAAGAATAAGCCTCTTAAGAGGTTGAATTATCAATAATACATGTCGTTGGGCCTTCTAAGAAGCCTGATGAAGTCCATAAGTGTCACAATGATGAATAGGACTCCCAAAAGTAGTGGACAAGGGGTTCCCCCCTTGGTCTCCAAATAATAAACTCGTGGTGCTCCTAATGGGTGTGAAGGCACACAAGTAACCCCATGGGCCTCCAAGTAGGTCGAAGATGCATGCATACCATCTATGAGGGCTCATATGATGGTGTAAGTGATGTCACATTTGCCCTCTTGGTCTCCAAATAATAAACTCGTGGTGCTCCTAATGGGTGTGAGGGCACACAAGTAACCTCATGGGCCTCCAAGTAGGTCGAAGATGCATGATGGTGTAAGTGATGTCACATCAACATACAAGTCTTGGGTAATCTGCCAAGTGTATGGTACAACTGTGGGGTCGGTTGGGCATGGTGAGCTAAGTGCATCTTCCTCGTCTAGTAGGTGAATCTCGAGGTTAGGATCCTGTATAGGAAGACCAAACCCAATTAAGACCATCTGCAATGCTGCATAAGATCCAATGCGTTCCCTAGCCTTCTAGTACAACAAGTCATCAAAGGAAATCGAGTTAAAGAGTTTACACACCATGGATAACAGGTGGTCAATTCATAATGGCACACCCTTCCATAGTGGGCTTTGGCATTTGCTAATGTCTCCAAGCTCCAAATGGGGATAACCAAGTATTCTATTAGGTGGTTTCTACCTTTAAAGTGGATAGTATGTCCAAGGTACATCCTTCAAAGGGTGGTGGCATGTGATAAAGAGATGAATGGAGTAGGGAATGAAAAGGGGCAACCCTGGGCCACATGATTGGGTACTAGGGTAGCTAGCAAAAGGGTATCCCACACTTGGGTATAAAATGTATAAGAGGGAGAAATCGTGGTACATGAGGTTCCTTGACCTTGATTTTTCCACCCTTGTTTATATGCCTTTTGCCTTTTATGATTTTTCTTTGGTTATCTACTCAAGGCTCAAGTGATAAGAGCATGATGTGTAAGGTATAGCAGTGGATACTCCCTTTAGGGTAGGGTGGTTCATTGCCCACGAGGGGTTGGGACAATCATGGGTTCCTCAATGATAAAGAAGGCTCATCTAGGGCCTGTAAGAACTAGGGTGATGGCCATGATAATGGGGTAGAGCTCGTGTATTGGATTTCCCCCCATGCTAAATGTTTTTTTCCCAACCATATTTTGCATATTGTGGTACATTATCCTGTTGAATGTGGCCAATTATGCCTTTAATTTTCTTTTCAGCTACATCAACCTTCGGGGCATTGTTCCAAGCTTGACCCAAGGTGTGGGCAAGGGGAAGGGGAAGGGTAACCCTATGTGGAATCATGGAGGAATGTGGACCTAGGTGGGAGAATGATGAATGGGGTTATAATGAGCGGAAGGGGAGTGATATATGTGGATGAGGGAGCAGGACCACGTAACCAAAATCAAGGTTTCCTATGAAGTACCATCCATAAAGCCCAAAGGTTAGTTAAATAGATCCCATGGGACTAGGGCCCATGGTTAACATCCAAAAGAGGTCTATGGGACAAGAGCACAAGCTTATCCCACTCTTTCTGCCGAATCCCCCTATTAATCCATGCTTAAAAGTTTCCATGATAAGTAAACTACAATACTCAATTACCAAATGACAAGGCATACCTTCAGGTTTGGGAGGCCCACCTTCAAACATATGACCATGATAGATGGGTGAGGGACACATGGCTGGCTCAAGTGGCAGAGAAGTGGCACAACGAGCTAGTTGGTGGTTGTAAGGGGCTTCTGCTTGCCGATTGAGGACCATGGAAAAAAAAATTCTAAGGATATCGCCCACAAAATGGTGGGTAAGAGGTTTTATAGTCATTTAAAAGTCACTCAAACTCATCATGAGAGAGGCAACGACATAATATGGTATCAATGTTTAGTTGGTAAAGGAAATCATTAATGTGGATATATCTAGGAACCTAATGACATGTATGTCATCAATGGTAAAAAAAAAAATGGGGACCAATCTTTTGGGTGTGCATATACACCAAAATGTTATTTTTCCAACGATCTTCAACTGGAATGGTAAAAATATGCTCATTTTGGAGCATGTCATTAGAAGAAGGGCCTACCTCACCCAATGGGTAGATTGGTGATGAAATCAACAATGGCCAATGGTTCATTACACTTGGGAGTGGCAAAATCAAAATCATATTCCTAAAGGATTACATTCCACTAAATGAACTTACCATTAATAATGTGATTCCTAAAAATGCATTACATGAGATTTGAATTAGAAACAACCTCAGTTAGAGTAATGTATAGCGATAAAGTCTGTGAACCAAAAAGACTAACAATAAGCCTAAATTTTTATCATGATTATAGGTAAATGGTAGTCCTAAAAGGTTATTTCTAATGGTATGATGTGCTCACAACCATCCTCCCCTTCATTATTTAACCCACCAACCACAAATGATGCTGACATAGAGACATAAACGTTGTAATCCTTGTCAAGGTCAAGAAGGATAGTTAGTCAATGTAAGTGCATTCTTTAATGCATCAATTGTTTTTTGAGTTTGGTCATTCCACACAAAGGGTATGTTGTAATGTAACAAATGCCAAAACCCATGAGCACACATAGCGCAATTAAGAATGAATTGATGAAGAAAAGTGGCCTTGCCTTGAACACTTTGCAATTAGTGCAAAGTTATTGGGAGAGAAAACTCAAAAATGGCTTGAACCTTCAATGAGTTTATAGTAATATCCTTTTGTAGAGAATGAATCCTACACGGTTATCTATTGCAACACAAAAAAACACACTTAATTATATTCAAGCAAATTATATATTTTTGAATGAAATATTGTTAATATCTTCTAAGAGCGTTATACTTGTATTTGCCACCATATGCGTTGCATGATGTCATTAGATGTTATGAGGGTGAAATTACATAATTGAGTAAAAATCTCATAATTATTTCACACGGAAATAGTTATTTTGTCACAATTTTCAAAATTACGAAATAATAATTATTTCATAATTGAGAAAAAACTCGTAATTGAGAAGAAAGTTCATAATGAGTTGGAAAAATCCCATAATTGAGCATGGAACTTGAGCAAAAAGTTCATAATAGAGAAAAATTTCATAATGGGTTTGCAAAATCTCATAATTGATCATGGAACTTGTACATGACTTGTACTTGCTTAGTTCACATGCCATCAAGCCTATTTATGGATTGCAATTGCTTGGTCCACATGTCGTCAAGCCTATCTATGACTTGTATCTGCCTAATTCACATGTCATCAAGCATGTCTCCAAGTCCTTCTAGATTCTAATAAGAAGAGGCCAAATAGGGGGATAGGGAATATCTAAAGTTTGAGTCATTGTACTATTGAAACTAAGAGAGGGAAAATAAAGGTGTCAAGCAACTTGGAGCTTAAAGGTATTGCAACAATTATCAAGGTTTATATTTGTTGTTGTACTTTCTTTGATAATCAATAAAGATATATGCCATTTCCCCTCTAATGTGTTTTATATTGAGTTTTTTTATCTAATGCATTTTTAGATCAACTTTTACTTGAGAAAAGTAGATTAGATATAGTTGTTTCTAATATTCTTTAAGGCCAAATGAGTTTGAGAAAGGTATGTTTTGTTTTTTGTGTGCAGGTTATTGAATGTTGAGATAGGACTAGATTCTTGGAGTTGGATCAACTATGAACATGCAAGTGCAACCACTGTAACCAGGTATGGTCCTTTCTCCTATCCTCATCACATCAATTGAATGAATAAATTATGTGTAGAGTGAAATGCGATTGTGTCTTATCCCCTATCTATTTGTAATCATAATTAGATGAGTGAGAGGGATAGCCTATCCATAGGAGGGTTTCCTCTTCAAAGAAGCGTTGTGACCATTTCTTCAAATGAATAGTGATATTGTTGAGAAAAACAAGGATGATACCAACCAAGTCATGAAAAGCAATATGAAATGTACCATTAGAAAGTGGCTCCAACATTCTTCAATCTAAAAGCATAATGCAATGTCCCCCATGGTGCACTATTGATCGGATTTCTACCAACACCAAAAGCACATCCCTAGTGAGTGAGTTAGGTTCATTGATAAATATAGAGATATGATATTGTCTACCTTTTCCTAGGGTTCATATTCATAATGGAAACGAAAATAGGAAGATAGATATAAATACATAGTGATCATTTTTTTCCCTTGTCTCATGAATAACTTGGTTAGTCCAATTCCAAAGCTAGATTCCTCGACAAACCTACACAATTCAAATTAACAAAACCTTTCTCTTTTCCATTTAAACGTTTCAAACAGTAAAAAAAAATTGCAAAATCATAAAATTGTAGTTGATACTAAGGAAAATCAAGTTCCTACTAATATTATTATCCATGTATGGAAAGATTTAATAAATACATGATAATGGGTGGGGGGGAGAAGATAGATCTATTATATCAATATAAAAAAGATGAAAAAAAGTATACTCGAATCTTGTTGTAACATCTCCTTCAATAGATTTTGAGTCCTCTCATCCTTTGCCACATGCAATCAACTTTCCAACAGTACAGTTGTAGTTTCACTTTGGCAGAGTAGCCAAGGAGAGACTAAACTAACTCTATAGAAAACTCAATCACATATTGAAGAACCAAGGGATAGCATACTCAAATAGAGAGAAAACTACAAGCATGTGGCAATTAACCACATGCCTGATTTTTCTCTAACGTAATGGTGTATTCTCTTGCCATGTACTTCCCTTTACCTAAGAGGCCCTATTTATGTGAGTAGAGAGTCAATGCAATTGAGGAGTGAAGTGCATGCCATACAAATGTCAAGCATACATGATATCCACTCTAGGCCTATGAATTATGTATAATTTGTACTTTTTAATGGCATTTGAGGGTGCTACATGTTTATCATTGAATATTAGTGACCTAGTTGTGACTTTTACTTGGGAAACCCATGAGCACATGGTAAATGACTTAAATTAACCTTGGATATGTTCTATCAGATTTGGCATAAAGTGTGTAAGTGGATTGACTCATCTAATTTGACCATAAGTGACCAAATAAAAGTATAACATATACCTTCTAATGTGTGAGGTTAGAAGGAGAGGACAATTGATGGTTAAAATACATTATAAAGGGGAGAGTTCTCATGTAAGTGAGCTAGGGAGTACAAAAAAATAAAGATATTGGTAAGTACCTACAAGCGAAGACCCAAAATCAATTAAAAATATTCCCAAGGTGGGCATACGTATACTTAGGTGGAAAAAGAGAATGACCACCTAGTCTAGTACATTATGGATCCATGAGTTGTGTAATATGCAAAATTGTGGCCATGAAAGAATACATGGTGAATTTGGGTCAAAACAAGATCATGGTCATGAAATTCGAGTGGATCCACATATTAATGTATATTAGGAGAACAACCATAATTGTGTAAAATACAAATTGGTCTTGCAAGCTACCCATGATGTAGTGGTAATATATAATAAACTTAGGTTGTAGCACCAAAATAGGATGGAATCATAACCTAAGGTTTTTAATCCAAACCCATAATAAGTGTGGATCCACAACATATGATTAAATGATCTGAAGTCAAACATGGGAGAAGCCATTCATGTATATAATTAATAGATGCGAGGCCACCCACCAATGATGATAATGAGCACCAAGCTATTTAGGAAATTCTAATAAGTGTGAATATATGTGTTGTCGTCGAACATTTACAAAGTCAATTGATTATGAGTGATTATGCATACCCACTATTGAATGTGAAGGAACCTACCATTGATGACTAGAAGCTCGAAATTACTACACGGGTCTCTAATCCACTTCTAAGAAAAATGAATTAGATTTGATAGGAAGTGATCCATCAAAAGGAGGGCATTAAGGTGTTCCTCATCCATTAACATAAGATAGTAACAATTTTTATTACTGGGACAACAACTTGAGAAATCATACAATTGAGTACAATTTAACAGTGGGAAGGTTGATATGGATAATCAAGGCATATGAGGATTTAAATGAGATAGGTTGAAGACATCCCTTAAAATTAGCATGACATAATGGTGACTTGGGTAGCAATTTACACCAAAAAGGACCAAAGTTATACATCATTAATGTAGAAGGTGTTAAGGCATTCTCCATAGAAATTGGAAGAGTAACCAATAGGAGGAGTAAAATTGAAAATCATGGTACAACTCCTAAGGTAACACTACAAACCCAATTGAAAATAACTAACTTAGAAAAAGGTTTCGCCCAAGGGTAACATAAACTGACAATTTCCATTTAAATGGATGAACCATAAAGATCTAATTTCTTCTTGCCTCTCTTTTTTATTTTTATTTTTATTTTTATTTGTTTTTGTCATTTCCATGTTATAAAGGTTAAAATAGAATAACTATGATGTCATAATATAGTGGAGGAGATGAATGCCGCAAGGCATGCCTATTACATTCAAATGCATGGAACATACCAATGGAAAAGAAAGAAAAAAGGTGTTCAACAGGTTGTGTACACTCACAAGCTCATCTACTCTAGGGATAGGTTTCAAAAGGCTAATTAATCGATGTAAATGGTGAGTAAACTAATGTGAATACATTGCAAGCATAAGGAAGCAAACACCAATGAAGAATTCGTCATAAGTGTGCAAGCAATGATAAGAAATACTAATACAAATCAAACATGAAATCATGGTGGGGCTAATGGGGCTCGTAGACCTATGCGAAAAACTCATCATAGGTACCTATTGATGGAAACATAGGTGCTCATTCAAATGGCCCATAATAGGTAGGAACTATCAAACAAATTATTTCTTCATAATTGATGTAGATAGGTTAAGGCCACAACTTGATGGGTTTGACCCTAAGGCATAATATCTATAAGACAAAGGTTAATAGTGGAAAATGGAAGGTAAGAACCTATCATTATATGAAATAGAATAACTATGATGTCATAATATAGTGGAGGAGATGAATGCCGCAAGGCATGCCTATTACATTCAGATGCATGGAACATACCAATGGAAAAGAAAGAAAAAAGGTGTTCAGCAAGTTGTGTACACTCACAAGCTCATCTCCTCTAGAGATAGGTTTCAAAAGGGTAATTAATCGATGTAAATGGTGAGTAAACTAATGTGAATATATTGCAAGCATAAGGAAGCAAACACCAATGAAGAATTCGACATAAGTGTGCAAGCAATGATAAGAAATACCAATACAAATCAAACATGAAATCATGGTGAGGCTAATGGGGCTCGTAGACCTATGCGAAAAACTCATCATAGATACCTATTGATGGAAACATAGGTGCTCATTCGAATGGCCCATGATAGGTAGGAACTATCAAACAAATTATTTCTTCATAATTGATGTAGATAGGTTAAGGCCACAACTTGATGGGTTTGACCCTAAGGCATAATATCTATAAGACAAAGGTTAATAGTGGAAAATGGAATGTAAGAACCTATCATTATATGCAAGATTTACAACATTTAACTCAAAGGTCACATAAACTCACATTGAAAAATGCCAAAGAATGGTACCTACACTCCTTTAAACTATCAACATACCTTGAATAAGGGTTAGAAATAAAGGTAAATTGCATGAAATCCAAAAATAGTGAGAAATTGGGGGAAATTGGCTTTTGTTTTGCAAAATACAACTAAAATGTTTTAAATAAATGAAAATCACTTAATTTGTACCATTTTACTTGTCAAATTCATCATCATCGGAAAAACCAATTTACACCAAAAACTTCAATTGAGGATTCTAAGAGATTCCTCTGTCAAAATTTCAAGCTATGTGGACTAGGTAAGCCCTCATCTCATGCTCTTCATTTTGATTCACTTCAATTTTAAGAACTTTGGATTTTTACTGGGTGCAAAATCTTTTTTGGTGTGCATATGTGTGCTCATGGTTCTTGCAATGAATAGTCATGAGCAAATAGAAATACTTGTGGGTTGTTAGAGTAAGACTAATGGGTGACCACAACTATCCATACATGGTGTTGCAAGCACACACATATTTTTGACAAAAACAAACACCCAAAAATGGAATTGATTTCTATTTTCCTTATGGATCATGCAAAGCCTTATGTAATGATCGAGTGGAGAGAGTGAGCACACGAATAATAGAGAATGATTCTTTAGGTGATTGGGCCACACGAGGCACACTTCGTGATTACGACATTTTCAAGTTCTTCAAGAGACCCAACTTGTCGAGACAAACAATGCTATTGGAGAGACTTGCTAGGTATTGGGATCCTAATGAGTAGGCATTTTGGATTGGTGAGGAGACACTTCATTTGGATGTTGAGTACATCTATTTCCTTATAGGGCTATCCCAACAAGGGATACTAGTAGCCTTGAAAGGAGGTGGTAGAGGCGGGGTCATTACAAGTGTGAAAAATTGCATACACACCTACTATGCACTAGGGGCATGGGAGGTACCAATCAATCGTCAATTTAAGCTATATGTGATCTAAGACTCAAACCATTATGTTCATCATTTTATAGATAGTGGGATCCACGACACTACATCTACCTTTTGAGTATTGATGCAACATGACATAAAGTGACTAAGGCCTGTGATATTTGATTGGTGTTTAGGTCCGATAGCCTAAATGAATGACCCAATAATGATCAATATGTGAGACCAACTGAGTACTTGTAGGATAGGGCGATAGGGATTATTTGGTCATGAGAGCCTGTTGTTCTCATTCTTTATAGAGAGATTTCTAACCATGTGCTCATACAATTTTGTTCCTTTAAGTGGGTTGAGAGAGCCAAGATATAAAAAATTATGCGTTACCACTCACCACCCTCATGTTGTTAAGTATTGCCACACATGATTACATTATTTTAATCAAAGACATTGAGAATATTCTACATGATTTAGACATTGAGGAACGTCAATTCCGAGACACCCATATGTACAATGGTCACATTTAGATCGCTTTCATTCTTTCAATTTAAAAATATTAATAATGGTAGCATACAATTTTCTTCTTCACACATTGAGAAACATTGAAAAGCCCCAATTCCAAAATGCTAATATGTACAATTGTTACATTTGTTATCCATCACTTTCATTCTTTCTATTTACAAATATTAATAAAATAATAACAATAAAATGGTAATCCTAATGTGTACCGTTGAGAACTTTGTTATCCATCGCTTTCATTCTTTTAATCTAAAAACATTAATAAAATAATAAGAATCATTTTTATTAATTTGAAAATGTTTAAAAGAAAACTATAATGTAACCCCGATAAAGTTGATAGGGGGCGCGGGTAGTGGGCGCGTGCTGCTTGGGTTGTCGGTGTTTGAAAATACACCGACAGAGTGGGCTTGTAGTGGGTTAAAAAACAGAGCCAACGCTCCCAGTTCGGGGAAAGAGTTTATTCGGTAGAAAATGACATTTATTTTGTGTTGTTAGACAGCTAAATACATGCATGTGTAGCTTTGCTGTCTTAAGCACGGTTTGTACAGGATACATGATTTATATGACACAGGTGGCTAGATTAAAATCGGTAAGACGGTTAAAATCGGCGTGTCCAAGAAAAAGCATAACAGCCCGGATGGACCACTTTCTTTCCCAATATGGCTGAATGGTTAAAGCTCAAATTAGTAGGTTCGAAAAAGCATAACAGCCCGGATGGACCACTTTCTTTCCCAATATGGCTGAATGGTTAAAGCTCAAATTATTAGGTTCGATTCCTGCTGATGCACTTGGAACGTTCAGTTCAATCGCTGCTCACGGAATTTATATAGCTCGCCCTTCTTGCTTGCTTTGTGGTGCCTACTAGTCGATCGGTCCTATCTCATCTGCTCTCATCCCCGCTGCTCAATTCAATCGATCTCAGGGTAGGGCCTTTTGTCTCTGGAAGGAGTACATAGACAGTGTATTGGGTATTTCTTTTTGCGTTGTGTTTTGGGATGAATGTTGAGTATGCCTGTTTTATGATTTTGGTTGGTCATTGCAGGCTTTGTGAGAGTTTGGTTTCAGGTTGCAGAGGGGAAGAAAATTTTACAGCCTTATCAGCTGATAAATTGACTAAGAAAGGTAATAAGAGAGAATGATGAGAGCCATAATATACATTTTGGGCTATTGGAAAATGTGCTGAGGTCTTTACTCGATCGATGGGATAGCCCACCGATTTTGCTCTTGCCTGGTGATATGCGCTATCATACAGAGCTTCGAGCCTATAATAAGCCGAGGATGATAGCGGTCGGGCAAAAGCACACCGCTTACTGTAGAGTCAAGATGGCAACCTCTCTCGGAAAGCCAAAAGTGCGATGCTGCACAGGGCGAATTTTCTCCATATGTACCTGTCCTGTACACCTTGACCTCCGATTACGTGTCCCAAGTATAAAATTTCTTCAGGTATAGTCAGACTTTATAAAATTTCTTCAGGTATAGTCAGACTTTTTCCACTGTTTAAAATGCATGCAACATTATTGCAATTCCTGGAACAGTTGATTTCAAAATCATTGCAGTTGTCATAAAATGTGTGCTTATTCATTTGGTTCTCCTTACGATGTGATATATCCTCTTACAGTTTCAAGACTTTCTAATCTATTTCACAAATTAAGAGAATGCGGTCATATGTGTTTCAAGACTTTCTAATCTATTTCACAAATTAAGAGAATGTGGTCATATGTTTTGTGATGTCATTACAGGTTTTGTGAGAGTTTGGTTTCAGGTTGCAGAAGGGAAGAAGATTTTACAGTCTTATCATATCAGTTATTAAATTGACTAACAAAGGTAATAGGAGAGAATGATTAGAACCATAATATACATTTTGGGCTATTTGGAGATGTGCTGAGGTCTTTGCTCGATGGATGAGGTAGCCCACCGATTTTACTCTTGCCTGGTAATATGCGCTCACTGTTCTTTGATTGTATTGATTGATTCGCCCATCATGCAGCTCACTGTTCTTTGATTGTATTGATTGATTCGACCATCATGCAGAGCTTCGATCCTATAATTAGCCGAGGATGATAGCGGTCGGGCAAAAGCACACCGCTTACCGTAGAGTCAAGATCGCAACCTCTCTCGCAAAGCCAAAAATGCGATGCTGCACAGGGCGAATTTTCTCCATATGTACCTGGTCCTGTACACCTTGACTCCCCATTACGTGTCCCAAGTACAAAATTTCCTCAGGTATAGTCAGACTTTTTCCACTGTTTAAAATGCATGCAACATTATTGCAATTCCTGGAACAGTTGATTTCAAAATCATTGTGGTGGTCATAAAATGTGTGCTTATTCATTTGGTTCTCGTGACAATGTGATATATCCTTTCATAGTTTTCAAGACTTTCTAATCTATTTCACAATTTAAGAGAATGTGGTCATATAGTTGGACTTCTTATTAGTTGTCAATGAGACGTAGATAATATGTTGGTTGAAATTGATGGTTGGGTGCTTTTCGACTTGTTTTCCATGATCTCTAGACTGATTACCTTTAGCGGATCGTTGTTAAATAATCCTTGATGCAAATTCTCCCAATACTATTACGGCGGGGCAGAATTACAAGGCTTGCCTCGTTCACTGCCTTGCTCTACAATAGGAGATTCAAGATCAATTTACGTTTCCCCTCATAAAGTCTCAGGGATCATATTTTTTGACTTATTAGATCGATTTACATTTCTCCTTATAAACTCTCCCATATACTATTCCTTTACTTATAACAGAAATTGAGATTCCCCTAGCTTTGAGAGAATGCAAATTCCTCTCATAAAGGCTCCTAGTGTCCGTGATCCCATCAAGGCTCCGAGTATTCATGATCCCTTTCATGGGAGAATAACCACTGGGAAGGTCACTGTCCTAATCCTATTTCTTTACTTATAACTTATAACAGAAATTGATATTCCCCTAGCTCCGAGAGAATGTAAATTCATTTCTTACAAGCTCAAGTGTTCGTGATCCCCTCCATTGGAGAATAACTCGTGGCAATCCAATGGTGGCTTGTAAGGTAAGGTGATTGAAATGTTATTCCTTTAAATGTCCTTTTTTCTTGTCTCCCCATAAAATAAGACAATCTCTTTAATCATTTCCTGATCCCCTAATTTATATTAGAAAAATACGTTAACAAGGCCACAACTCTTCCTCTTGGCTGGGAGCTTTTCTCCTTGGGATCTTCTATGAACTTGAATGGTGTGTTGGCTGCCTCCTTGACATAACTGCTTTCTTGGAATCGTGGATCTCATATGTATTAGTGCAAAGATAGGTCAAGGGTTGTTAAAACAACATTATCAAACTAGGGCACTTCCCCAAAAAGGCAACCTGATAACAAACTCTTAAGACATAGCTCAGGTGCATGAAATCAGGTGAGGTGCCCTTGTAATGTGTGGTAACAACAATAGCTACTTTCTAATTGCTCTGACAGAGTTAGTAGGCGCTTCTTCTATGTTGTGCGCTTCAATGGTCATTGGAGAGTGGGTTGGCTGGTCGCTCCACAAAATAACACACTCCCTTAATAATGGATCTGACTTTAAAGATGTGCAATGTAACAACCCCACAACCATACTCATAAAGGTGTGTTTCTCTTTTAAGGTGGTTTGACCATGTCAAGGGTATCTTTGGGCAATGTTTGCCCCCTTCTCTAAGAGTGTCACCATCCTTATCCATAAAAAACTTCATGAAAGCGGTAAGTTGGCTTATCTTTAATTGTGTCAAGGGGTTCAAAGTAATGGGGCACCCTAAGAGAAAATGACTTGGCTTCTTCTTAAACCACCTTTTACCAACAATCGTAAAAAATTAGCATTAGAATGATCGGGTCCACTTGTGCCAACTGTCCTCAACAACCTTGAGTGATTTTGAAATCATCCCTTAAACATCTTCATTTATCCTTTATCATGCTGGGCGTTTATATATGTTCAAGTTCCTATATCATCTTTTTTGGAGCGCTCTTCAGATTTGGCTTTAGTTTCTCCATCTACCAAGCATTTCAATCCTGTTGGAGATACCCCTCTATCATATCTACAAAGCTTGTCTGGTGCATGCTGCGATTTGAGAGTTTTATTGCTATGTGAGTGCATTTTTGGATTGTATATTAGCACCATAGCTGCTAGAGAATGCTCCCATTGTTGGGAATCGGAAACCAATCAGTGTAATCTGAGACCTTTCCATTATAATCAGAGATCAGGGAAAGCATATCTCTCTCAAAGGCTGCACCCCCATGTCAAAAACATTCTTTCCAGAAATAAGAAGAGCTCACTCTTTCAAATAATTACAATCTATTGCTTCCTTTAAGCTTGGAATATGTCTCCTCACTGAATTTTTGAATCAGTGTAATCTGAGACCTTTCCATTATAATCAGAGATCAGGGAAAGCATATCTCTCTCAAAGGCTGCACCTCCATGTCAAAAACATTCTTTCCAGAAATAAGAAGAGCTCACTCTTTCAAATAATTACAATCTATTACTTCCTTTAAGCTTGGAATATGTCTCCTCACTGAATTTTTGACCGTTAAAAACTTCCATGTCATGCTATACATGATACTCTCAAAGAACCATTTGTTTCCAATGTATCCCTTCCTTATCAAATCTAGAAATATACACTTTTATTGTTGTACGGTAATGAAACATTTTGAAGCAATTCATCTTCCTCCACCACAAGCATACATAGCGTGTGCCTGGCTGCAAATTGGAAGTGTATGGATTAATTTAAGCCAAACACTATCTTCTTAAAGGAGTTATCCTTTTCCATGGCTTTGTTTGGGCTAAACTTGTTGACTGCTGAAATCCCTATATTTTTCCTTGTAGCTGAAACCTTCTCAAATATGAACTGGTCTTGACCACGGTTCCCAAAAACAAAGTTTACTGCTATTGGTAATTCTGTCTCAACTCTATTGAGGAATTTATCTTATTGCTGCTGCAAGTACATCATGAAATAGGGTCAAACATAGTTTCCAAACTTTCTTTTTTCACATGATGCCTCATCAAGTCCAATAATAACTAAACAGGGGACACCCTTTCTACTGCTCAACAAGACTGAATATAAGTTTTTGGTGTGTGTCACCACCATTTTCTAGGAACATGATTCTACTTGAGCAAGGTGAGATTAGCAATATCAACAATAAAGGAAGTGGTTAGCATGCCAAGTGAAAATAATGCCTTAGTGCTGGGGATATACTTCATTCTGATCTGATTTAAGCAACACATGCATTGATTTTGTTTCCTGAAAACAAAGCCATTCATTACTGATGCAAACAAAAATTGAGTGCTCTACTTATTTGGATAATCAACTAATACTTTTTGCCTTACCAATTTATTCACTAGACCACACATAGACTTGGTCAATTGATCCATTTCCTCGTACTTCACATATCTCTGTGGAGGTCAAATTAACCCTTGAAACTATATAGTGTTGATTTGACCTAAAAAATAGAAAACTAAAGCACATTACCTATGGTTGTGGGTTCTCCTACATCTATTGTTCATGAGAATGGCATGTTGTGCATCTCATCAATCATCTTTGCTTAGTTGCTAGAGCTTTCTCACACTGACCTTTTAATGATGAAAAATCTTTGCCCTTCTATTGTTGAGCAAGAAATCCTTCCTTCTTTGAATGAATCTTTTGAAATTTCTCTCAATAGGAATGACCAATTAGATCTGTAATACTACCTCCTAGGTTGAAATAAAAGCCATCCATAGAGATGAAACACCAAGATCAGAGGAATACACGTCTTCATCATTGTACTGCTGGCAGGAATGTCCAAATTGCACATGCAATTTTAGGGGTAAGTAGGTGTTAATTTTAGGTATGTTCTATGCTTAGAGCAATTTATTTCAATTTTCTCAGTTAGCTCAATATCTTTTCCAGATTAGCAATCACATTAGCATTAAAGTAAACCGCAGATAGAACATAAACATAAATCACAGAAGACAAGCCAAGAGAAGAGGACACGATGTGGAGCTAGCCAGGTACAAACCCCAATGGGGGAAACCCTTGATCAATTCTTCTTATATGTTCTTCAATAGTTCAACAGAGAGAAAGAGATAGTATGTTTACAACAGAAGTCAACATTTTGACTTATCTAGATAAGAGCATAGATCATCTCTAAGAAGATGATACATGAGATCAGTTGAAGACATGCTCCTTTAACTGATTCTCCAAGGTGACTCCTTCACCTATCGTTGTGCTGCATTTCGTCATCATGCTGCACCTCACCGCGCTGCACCATGCTGCACCCATCATCACTATGCTGCATCTCATCACGCTTCATTAATCATCACTGTACACATCACTGTATTGCATTATGTGCCATTGCTGCACCATGTTGCCATACTGACCTGTGTGTTGGCTGCATCTTGCTTGCTTGTTGTCCCTAGCATGCTTGTTGTCCTTAGCATGCTTGCTTTTGCATGCTATCTGTCCCTTGCATGCTGCTCTCCTTCGGAGACAGATGCTCTGGCTGTTCTGGCAGTTTCCCGCAGTTCTAGCAGTTCCAGTTGTTCCCGGTAGTTCCCGGCTTCTGCCCTCTGGATTAGAGCAGCGTTATCCCTTAGGATCTCTCCTCCTACTAAAACCCAAAGACAAGTAGAGAGGAAGAGATCCCAAGTGTGTTGAAATGACTTGAAGGCCACCTCTATTTATACTAAAACGTTCGGCACAAGTGGGGTTTATTTGGTTGCTGGCTGACCTTGACGAATTGTGCCATAACACAAATAAATTCATATCTCCATGAATACTTATCGGAATCGGATGATATTTAGATCAATCCTACACCTCTCGATGAGAGGGATCCAAGAAAAATATCAGCTTCCATTAATAAGATGACCCACATGGAGTTTGGCCCTAGTTGCCAATTTTAACAGTAGGCAAGCCTAAAATAATACTGAGGTTATGCATCCAATGCTTCTGAGAATACTAGGTCTAAAAATAAGGAAGGAATGTGGTTCAGGGATGTTTTGTATGAGCTTGGACTTGTTGAAAGGAAGCCTACAAAAATCAATTGTGATCTAGCAAAGAATCATTTTTTTTTCCCTTTAAAGCTAGATGTTGACTAAATCAAAGATCTTGTGTTTGATGGCATTGTTGAGTTGGAGTTTTATATATGTGAATAAAATGTAGTATACATTTTCACCAAATGTTTTACAAAGACAAAGTTTGTGAAGTTGAGATCTATGCTTGGGATGAAGGAAGTTTACATAAAGTGAGGATTTGATGTGATGTTATGTCACCTTCTTCATCTTATTCTTGATACATATATATGTATTTTGCAAGGTGCTCCTAGTCAATATTGACGAGGGGATATTAGGATGTGTTATATTGCCTAATGGCAATTTATGTGGTGTAATTTTGGATCTAAGCTTTAATGGCACCTTTTGGGACTTGTTTAAGTAACTATTACCCCCATAGTGGTTGTATGTTAAGGAGTTAGATATGTTGGTCCAAGATATTTTATTATATTTCTAGGTGGGCCCATTAGTTTTATTGATATTTAGTGGATGCTTCTAGAAGGCTAGAAGGCTAGTTAGGCATAAAATTGAAATGAATGGCTCATATTTTGGATATATAGAGTGAGTGCACTTGGAGGTTATGATGTACCAACACAGTGTTGGAGTTTGATTCTAAATCTTGGAGCATAGGTTGCACTGTGAATCTCTTGTGTCAATTTTGCTTTGTAGCTTATAAGGTAAGGGGATTGAATTGTTATTCCCGATAAGGTTATGAATTGAACTTTTGTGTTAAAGCTAAGGTGGATGACATCACAATGGTGGAACGCCTCATGAGTTGTTGTGTGAAAGCTAAGGTAGATAATCATGGGCCAAGCATGAATAATGATTTCCATTTCAATTACCCTCATAAAGGCTATGACAAAATGTAAATTCCCCTCATAAAGGATCCGATAACTATTTCTTAGCAATTGCAATTACCCTAATAAAGGATCCTAGATACTATGAACATTGTGTCAAAATGAATACACTATCACTAACCAAATGCATAAAGAACACTACAATCAAATTTTGAAATTAATTTAGTAGCATTTACTATAAAGGGACTGTTGTAGCAACTACAACAACCCCAAATTTTTGACATTTCTAAAATTTGGAGTCCCTCCTTACTTTTATTTTCAAGAAATGAGCACCCTTGTTTCTCTAAGTCAACAAAGTCAGATAGCTGCACTGGCACATTTTGTATAAAGAGCTCAGTGCCCCTCACCTCCTTAGCACAACTCTTACTAGTAGCCTAGTGCAATTTATTGTCTTAGCATTGTACAATGCTACTCGACAGCGCATCGCAATGCTATTCCTTAGCGCGGTGCATTGCAAAGCAATTCTTTAGCGCACTGTCTTAAACCTTAGCGCACCTCCCTTACCTAATCAATCATGGAGTCAGGGGAAATATATTTGTTAAGGAGGATCACCCATCACAAACTGGACTTGAAAATGAAATTTCAAAGAGATTGAGCTACAAGTGATTGTCCAAAAAGATGGGCATTTTTAAGGCTCCACCCTCCCCATTCTTTTGGAAGGCCAATCCTTTTCCAGTTGGGCAAATGCAACCTTCTATACTCTCCACTATTTCTCCAAATATAATTAAAACATAAATTATCTTTTCTAAGATACCTTTTGGTATGTACACTAGGAGGTGCTAATAATTTGGTAGAGATCCTAGAAATGATTTGACCAATACCAACCTACCTACTCTGGACAACCACCTATTGCACCGAAAATGAATCCTTTTACCAACTTGACCAACCAACTAGTGCTAATTAGCTTTCTTTTAGTTATTTGGTTGGATATTAAACCTAAGGTATCTTATGCCTTTGGGATTTCCTCGAGCATAGGGTAGTACAACCTCCAGCTAAGCCAAAAGATTGTCATCTGGAGAAAAAACATAAGAGATTGACTTATGTCTGTTCATCTCCATGCTAGTCTCAAACAATATAGGTTTAAATTATCCATCACTTTGACTTTCCGAAGGATTTCTAGAACAAAAAAGTAGAATATCATGGACAAATAATATATGTGTTCTTAAAAGATGTCTGCCAACTGGTACACCCCTCACCATCTTTCTAGCCTTTGCATTTAGTAAGCATCTGCTCAACCCCTCGGAAAATAGTAGAAATAAGTATGGGGACTGTTACTCGCTCAAACTAGCAGGGGTCCTAGGAGGGGATCCTATAGAGCAACTACTAGGTCAAGGGAAACAATGGAGCAATAGCCCAATGTCACCTCAGCTAAGGCTCCCTGCTCTTTACAGACTTTCACTGATGGGAGGAGACCCAGTATAAGAGGAATCACAATGATGAATGGATCAATGATTGGATAAGGAGTGATTCCTAAAGCCTATTCACAAGAGAGACTCAATTAAATAACTTGCTTGAGAAGCAAGGTGATGGGCTCTAAGAAGGGCTATGAGGATACCTTGGCCTAGGGTTGGAGGATATGCCTTGACAAGGGGCTTCCTAGACTTAAGGATCCTTATGGAGAAATGGATTCTATGTAGTCCTTGTGGAATTTGAGTTATAAAGTTGCGGGACCATAGGGAACCAATGTGGGCCCAAACTAGGTCAAGGGTATGGAGTTGATCGACCAAAGAGGGGCTTGACCTAATTAGGGAGGAGAAGAGGATCAAAGGACAAATTTTCTTTGAGATTTGAATTCAATGATCCTAATGAGGACACTAGCCAAGGGAAAACTAGGGCAAGAAATGGTCCTCGAGCTAGGGCTTGCTATATCTCGAGATCCCACCATTGGATTTGCTTCAAATTTGGAGGGCCTATAGAATAAATCTCAATGCAATTTTGGACCAAAAATCGAAGTGTTTGGATGGCTAGATTGTGAGATAATTGATGCCCTAGGTGACCTATGTAGGCTAGGCCTAGAAAAAGAGGGAGGTGAAAAAAATAAGCGTTGAAAATGATCACCAATGGAGGATTAGTGCCTTGTCCTTTGGGAGAGATGGAGTCAAGGAGAATTTATGGTTTGGGAAGAATTCACCCAATCAAGGAGGCCTTCAACAACTTCGCATGGCATTTAGAGCATGAGAATAGTTGCTGCAAGGACTTTATACTTCGGTTTGCAATAAATGATGACTCATCGAGATGTATTTAACATAAATTATCTCTAGGAACATTCACCCATTCATACATGTCCCATGACATGATGCAACACTATAAAGAACAAAAATTCCCACAATTTCATATAGAGCAGCAGTAAATTTCAGACTTGTGTAGAGAAAATCCCAACAACATTCATGTGACAAAAGTAAATGACAAGAATAAGCATTAAAAGAGTGCTTACATGTATAAAAGAGTATATCCAATCACCAAATTATTCCAATAATGAAGCTCCAAGAAAAGAGAGAGATATCCAAACATCAAAATTCATCCATTACATCCAAAATCCTTCTCCAAAAGGAATAGCGAAAATCACAAGAGACAAGAACCCAATCCAAGTGATAATGATCAAAATGATTCATCTCACTTTAATGAATTCAATTTAGCTAAATTGGCCTAATTTAGCCCCTAAAATAAAATAATGTGCATAATAACAATACTTTTGGTGACAAGCCCACCAAATAGCTCAATAATGTAAATATAAGCCTCTCAAGAGGGTCGAATGATAAAAAAAACTGAGTCGTTGGGCCTTTGAGGAGGCCTAATGAAGTCCAAGGGGTGCCATGATGTAGAAATGGACTCCAAACATAGTGGACAAGGGGTTGGCCCCTTGTTTTCCAAGCAAGAACTTGTGGTGCTCCCAAGTGGGTGTGGGGGCACAAGGACATCCTCATGGGTCTCCAAGTGGATTGAAAATGCCTATAGACCATCTGTAAGGGCTAGGATGGTGATGTAAGCCCTCCCTCTGTAGTGGGAGACATCCTCTAGACCCTGGAACATCTGCCAAGTGTATGGTGCAAGTGTGGAGCCGACTGGGCATGGTGAACCAGGTGCATCATCCTCATCCAAAAGGTGGAACACGAGCAATCAATGATCAGTGCTGGGGATCCATGAAGTAATATTTGCTATGGTGGAGGCCCATGGCTCTCAACGCTCACCCTACAAGTGCCAATGTGGCCCTCTGGAGGGCTAGGACCCTGTATAGGGAGACCAAGCCCCAAATGAAGACCCACCTACAATCCTGCATAAGATCCAATGCATCCCCTTTGCCCTCTAATACAACAAGTCATTAGAATAATCAAGTAATAAAGCTTACAAGTCATGGGATCAGTGGGGCACTTCATGGTGGCATGCCCTTCCATAGTGGGCTCTGGCATATACAAGTGTCTCCAAGCTCAATAGGGGGTTAACCAAGGACCCTATTAGGTGGTTTCAACCTCTAGAGGGGGTGACATGTCCATGGTACATCCCTCAAGCGGTAGGTGGCAAATGATATAATAATGGAATGGAGTGGGGATCAGGGGAATCATCTAGACTGCATGTCAAGGTGCAAGGGTAGCTATAATAAGGGAAGCCCACACTTGGGTATATGAGTGTAGGAGGGAGCAAATCATGGTACATGTGTTACCCCGACCTTTGTTTTTCCACCCTTCTTCATATGCATTTTGCCTTTGATCGATTTTTCTTCATAACTGCTCGGGGCTCCAGGGGATGGAGAGCATGATGTGTAATATGTAGTAGTGGATACCCCCTTGAGGTGGGGCAGTTCATCGCCCACTAGGGGTTGACAATCATGGGTTCCTTAATGATGAAGGGGGCTCATCTAGGGCCCATAGGAACTAGGGTGAGGCCATGGATAAGGGGTATAACTCATGTTTGGCTTTTGCCCACGTGCTAAATTTGTGTCGCGACCATCTTTTGCATTTTGTAGTACATTTCTTGTTGAGAGCGACCAAATTATGCTTTTTATTTTATTTTTAGCTGCATCAACCTCTAGGGCATCGTTCTAGGCTCGACCCAAGGTGTGGACAAGGGGAGGGGAGGCTAACCCTATGTGGACCCAGCGGACACATGTGGACCCAGATGGGAAAAGAGATGAATGGGGCTAAAATGACTGGAAGGGGAGTAATGCAGGTGGTGTCGGGAAGCGGGACCACGCAACCAAAATCAGGATTTCTCATGTAGTGCTAGCCCTAAAGCTAATGGCCAGTAAAGGAGATCCCATGGGACTAGGATACAAGGGTAACCACAAAATCGCGCAATGGAGGCAAGAATACAGACCTAACCCACTATTTCCGCTGAATCCCTCCACCAATTCATGCCTGAAAGTGCCCATGACAAGTAAGGAAAATTACTCAACTATACCAATAAAAAGCCATACCTTTGGGGTCGGGAGACCCACCTTCAAACATACATTCATAACAGAGGGGCGAGGGACCACATGGTTGGCTCAGGCGGCAGAGAAAATGGCACATCGAGCTATCTGGGGGCTGCAAGGGGCTGCCGGTTGAGGACCATCCAGGAGAAATTTTTTCCCATGCATACTACCCACAAGTGGTGGGTAACAGGGACAAAGGATAAAAGAGGGTGCATGTTAATGGCTCTTTTAATCCTATGAGATGGTTATTGAAAATGTGACTTGTTGCTTGGATCTTCTCTTGGATATTTTGGATTTTATGTTGAGTAGCTAGCGTTGTTATTCTTGGAAATGATCTCTTTGAAGACAAGTCTTTACAAATGAGAAGAGACTAAGTGTGATGATATCTAAGTTGCACGGTACGGGAAACGAGTACGAGTTTCGAAACGGGAACGGGTACCAAACGTGCCCCCCCAAAATTTTGGAAACGAGGAAACGTATATATATATATATATATATATATGATACATTTAAGAAATATGTGCAATCATAAAGCATACATGATACATTCTAATTTATTACATTATGATTAAATTGTCAATTGTCAATGCATAAACTATAAGTCTCTAAATTTACATCACATTTACTCATGAATGATCACATAATGAAAATAACAATATCCAAAATCAGCCATGAGAAATTTCTAATTTCTTGTCTCGTGCTTGATTGGGAGTCTCCTCCTACATAGTCGAACGACCTTAGTGCTCTTGATTAAATACAAGTTCCATACCCTAGTACCCTAGGTGCTCTTGATTATTGGGAGTCTCCCTGCATAGAGGGCTTGGTTCTCTTGATTAAATACAAGTTCCATACCCTAGTACATGACAAAATCCAATGGAAACATTGCAATCCCCCCAATCCTGAAATCCCGAAAAACAGATAAGTCTGTTGTATTTTGAGTGAGATCTAAAATTCTACTTTCTCCATATGAAATCCAATGAGGGCGAAACCACTCTCAAACATCCTGAGTCATTTCATGGTAATGTTAAAAATTTAAGTAAAAGGATGAAAATGAAAGATAAAGGAGAATGTCACTTTTACTTTAAGAATTTAACATTACCATGAACTGCATATCAACACTAGGGCCATAGGCTTGAACATTAGGCTACCCCACTCAAAAAAATCATCTTTTTTTATAACTTGAGAGAGGCATCTAGAAGCATCCAAAAGATATTTTAGTCACCCAATAAAAAATTAGAAGCGAAAAAATAAAAAATAAAATAAAAGAAAACGTTAAGTGTTAACTGGAAACTCTACCATATGGCTTGGAAACTCGTTTCCGACCGTATTGGCCACGTTTCCCCAGCGTGAAACGGGCCAGTATGACCGGAAACGAGTTTCCATGCCTTACGATACGAGTTTCCTTTTCCGGCCGAAAACGGACCCCTGGGCAACGTTTCCTGCAACTTAGGATGATATTGTCCCTCTTTAGCCCTTGCTGTAATGTTGATATTGGGGAAGCTTGGGGAAGATTTATGTTTTAATAAAAAATGGCACATGTTAATGGCACTTTTAATCGTATGAGATGATTATTGAAAATGTGACTTGTTGCTTGGGCTGTCCATTCATTTGAAGGTTGTCTTTCTTGGTCCTTTCCTTTGTCATCTCATGGTTCTTCCTTTACTATTTGGGTTGCACGTTATTTTGACTTTAACATATTCATTGCAATGGTGCATCTATTGCTAGGGCACTCACTCACTCTCATATAACCTAAAATTCATTTGGACTTGTAACGTCCCCAACCACCCTTGGGCGACGTCACTCACACAGACCTTAGAATTTACCATTTCACTCAAAACCCTAGGTGAAATTAAACCAGGAATAGATACACAAATAGACTAGATTCATTTAACATATTACATTAATTTTAAGCATATCACAAATACATACATAATTTAACCATAACATAAAATTGAGCACAATCAACCACAACAATGCAAAACCATATATCTATATATATATATATATATATAGAACGGAATAAACATCAACAAGTTTTCAAATACTTGTGATTTTTCTGTCTAGATTCGGACCTTTGACGTTCCTCCCAGCCACAGACTGTGTTGTTCATAAGCTCTCAACCGCGAGTCACCCCTGAGTTGGGGCCTCGACTCTATGGCCACCACAACCATAAACTAGAGCCACCAAGGCTCACACACTAGGATGCATGCTCTACGACATGATTAACTGAATAACCATGCCTCAATTAGTTACAGAGTCCAAACCCAAGACTCAATGATTGCTCAACCAATTCCAAAACTCAAGCACAGGGCTCACCAGCTGGTTGCTAAAAATCGAGTTCTCCAGAACTCTAGTCAGCTCCAAAGTCGAAGCCTAGGACTTGTTACCACATAATCTAGCAGGGCCCTAAGGAAGGGAAAACCTAAGGGACCACTACTAGATTAAGTGGCAATAATGGGACAATGACCCACTATCACCTAAATTAGAGTCCCCTTCTTTTTACGGACTTTCACCGATATGGAGTCCCGGTAGGAAGGGAATCACTTAGAATGGATAGATCAATGATTTAGGTATGTCGAGATTCCACAAATCCCATTCAAGGAGAGACACAACAATGGCTCAATGCTTCAAGGAAGTTAAACACTCTCCAAGAAAGTCCTAAGAGGAGATCAAGACTTAGGGTTTGAGATTTGAAATGATAACATGTATTCCTAAGATCAAGGCTCCAAGTGATAGGGCAGGACCTCTCAAGGAAACTTTATGTGATGCTTTGATATTTCTAAGAGGCTCCTCACTTCCTTTGAGAGACCTAGGAAAGGTTTGTGTTAGGCCTAGGGTTTTATGGATAATCGTGGGAAGAAATACTTCCAAAGTACTCACTATGTCAAGGCAAGGGAGGAGAAAGGGTTTCTTATGATTTGTTCCAACGAATACTATGCTCATACAACACTCAAGAAAGTCCCTTAGTCTAGGAGAAACAAGCAAGGGTTTCCCTTCTAGGGCATACCTAGGGCACAATATTTTATGGATGAGGAACTGTGAAAATTTTACCAAGCTTGGAGTTTCTGTAGGCAAGACCCTAAGGAAGAGTCTTGTCCTCACAGAATCTAAAATTTCCCTCTATAAAGGAATTTACTCGATGCCCTAGCCTAGCTGTCCTAGAAAAGGAGATGAAAATCAAAGGAGGAGAAAATATGGAGAAGAGAGGAGTTGATCATAGAGTTTCTTGGACTAGTGCCTAGTCCTTTGGCGTATGGAGTCCTAATGCTTTTAATTTGGTCAAAATCGTCCTTAAGGAGGCTAAAGATTGGTGCTCTAGCAATCGACCCTTAACATTTATCCACCCAAGATTTATGGAGTTTTATGGAAGAAAGACAAAACTTCATCCTCTAGGAACATTCATCATTTTCCATACAATGGGTAACATATGCAATTAACAACCAAATAGCTTTCCAAAAATGATTTTCAATAATTAGGGCACAATAACATTAACCTTGCTGCACCAATTCCATACATTAGACATTATTTCAAGAAAATATTCAATAAGAAGAACTTACAAGATGACAATATGATATATCCATTCGCAAAGCATGATATGGTTCCAAAGCAGATCGAAAATTTCAGCTCCAAATGTCAAAATGCATCAAAGAATCTCCAATAACTTTCAAAGAAAAAGTACGAGTTATTTTACAAGACAAGAATCCAAGTGATGATGATGATCTCTCACAAATGAGAGTGGGTTCTATTTATATGAACCTCACTAAGTCGAATTAGCCTAACTAGCCCCCAAAAGATTAAAATAATGGGCAAGAAGCAAGCCTTGGTCACAAGCCGACCAAGTAGCTTTCACAAATTATATATTAGCCATCCAAATGCTAGCCGAATTGATGATGTCATGTTGATGTAGGGCCGCTGGAGGGCCATGTGGAGTCCTCTTTGTGTCAAAGTGTGAGAGAGGGCTCTATAAATATTGAACAAGGGGATGGCCCCTTGGTCTCCATGCAAGACATCATGTGGGGCCCCAAATTGGTTTTGGGGCACAAGAACTGGTCTCATGGGTCTCCTGATGATAGAAAAGCCTATGCTGCTCCAACGATGAGGGCTTTGACGATGGTGCTTTCCCTCCCATGTCTCAAGGGTGAGACAAACCTCCGCTGGGCCTTGGATCAATTGCCATAATATGCTAAGTCGGCCAGGGCACATTGGTGCAAGTGCATCATCTTGTGAAAAATGTGGGGTAATGAAGAGACTGCTTAGGGTGCAATGAAGGTGCCCACGACATGAAATAATGCTTTAACACATGATGGCAACGCTTCCCCTTGGGGATGTCAATATGATCCTCTGGTGGGATTGGGCCCCAATTATAGCCCAACCCATGATGAAACCACTTGTCAATTACATATAAGATCCAATGCGCTTCCTCACCATTAGGTTCAATAATTCATTAGTACATCTAAGTGAACCAAGCTTTTTAATCAATGGCACATTGAGATTTCATAGTGGGCTTCCCTTCCAAATTTGGGGCTTTAAGCTTGTAATAGTCTTATCTCCCTAGGTAGGAGTGACTAAAACAACCTTATTAGGTGTTCCTAGCCCCTAAGGAGAAAGACATGTCCTTTGTACATCCTTCAATTGATAGGCGCCATGTGAATGATGATGAATGGATGGGGACA
>CM062816.1:658572919-658722061 GCA_031772625.1 Pinus tabuliformis | reverse complement strand
ACAATCATGTCAGCCTCAAAGCATATATAAATGTCAAGCCGGCTCAAAAATGAAGTCACGACGGTTCACTGGTTCATGTCGGCTTGCATACATGGACAAACGCCTATATATACGCAGCTAGAGTCACCACAGGATCACAAAACTTCGCATAAGCCTCTGCAACTTGGGATGAGGACAAAACATCAACATACCTCTGAAATTTCGGTGATAATTACAACGATCTCCTCGCATACCTCTCTGCAGTCTCGGCCTAGTGAAAGGCTCACTGTAATACAGTCTTGACATATTTGCAACAAACCTCGGTGTAAGGAGAACATAGCTATAGTCTTGGAGAAGATCACAGTGCAGAAGAAGATATAGTCATAATCTCGACATTCATGTTAGAGGAAGAATCTCAGTGTAGTATATATCCCAGACACAGTCATGTCCTCAGCATCACTGTGATCATGATAACAATCATGATCCTAATAAAGATGAAGACCTCAGTGCAACAGTCACATGTATATACATATCTCAGTATATAGACCTCGATGTCATGGTGAAGGAGTAGCACTGATCTCAGTAAAAGTGCAGCAATATTCTCGGTGAAGGTACAACAAGGTGTTAAGATCTCAGTAATACATTGACTTCGGTGGAGTAGCAGTAATGAAGATGATCTTAGAAGTAACAAAGAAGAGGATTGGGTCATGGTCTTGGAGTGGCCTAATAGGTTAGGGGTCATGGTCTTGGTACTTGTCAATTGGAATCTCTATAATAAGAATTTTGTGCGGGTTTTCCTCTCCAAGGGGGAGAGGTTTTGGCAGAAAGCCAAACATCTTGTGTTCTTGTCTCTTTGTTTTGGTAGCTATTTGATGAACTAAAGAAGACAAACTCTAATAATAACAAGTGAAGATTGAATAAGAAGAATAAGTTGAAACACCTCACAAATAGTTATCATACTAAGAAGCATCTCATTAACTGCACTTGCCCTAAGTCAAAGGAAGGGCAGAAAAGAGACATTCAAGGATCAAGTTTCAAGCAGGGCATCAAAACAAGCTGAAGGATATCAAGATCTACATTGAAGAATCATCTTGATCAAACCCTAGATCAAAGAAGCAGTCTAAAACAATAGTCTACAACAACAAGGGTTTGGGAGAACATCAGTCAAAAGATGAAGCATTCAAAACTCTGGTACATGGCAACAATTTTGGTGCCTCCCACAGTTTTGGTCAATGACATATTAAAGCTGCATACTATAAGATTTGTCATCTCAAATCATTAATACTGCATACTACAAGGTTCCATAAGTCCACTTATGTAGCCCAAGTATATCAATAATTTGTGAGATGTATAAGTCAAGGTAGCTCGAAGGCAAAGAAGGCAATCTTCCTATCAGTACATCAAGGATCTCATCTGAAGGAAGCATCAATACATCTGCTTCAACCACTTCCAACATGATCAAGGTGAAGATTTCATCTTCACATCTCAAGAAAGTATTTTTATTAATCAATTTGGTAAAATGTCTTCATGATTGCAAGGAGATCTATAGGTTAGATGGGTCATTAAGATTCCTTGCATAGAATAAGGAGGATTGTCATAATCCTCGTAGATAAGAGAAGTCAAGTAAACACACAAAGGAAAAAGGTCTCCTTTAAATTCATGGGAGGAAACTCTTAAGGTCCTCTCATTCCTATGTAGCAAGAAAGGAGACATCACAGAGATGTATATGATAAACTCAGTCTCTGGAGGTGCAATGAAGAAGGTCACATGAAATCTGATCTACATGAAAGTAAAGGATATCAAAGGATGTTGGATATCTTCATAAGGTCCCATCTACAACATCTAGGAAGGAAGATAACCATCACTGATCTATAATGCAGACAATCAAGGTAACAAATATCCATGGGATAAGAAAGTTACCTCATTTCAACAACTTATGGTCCCTATGCTAACTAGAGAAAGACAAGTTAATGGCAAAAGTATTGAAGGTCAAAAGAACTCAGTCATATGCAGAAAGGAAAGGGAAGTTTGGTCCTCGAACAAAGACATAATATTATAGCTAAAATTATGGAAAGATTATGGCAGCTCATATCACCGGATAGATGAAGGAAGCTGAAGAAAAGGGCCAAGGAAAGAGGGAGTAACAGATCTCTGCTATGATTGAGATAGTAGTCCTCTCAAAAGGGTCCTATCATAAGCTTTTGTTATAAGATATGACAATGATAATAAGATGCATCTTGGCATCATGGAAGCATTAGAAACAAGAGCTCGTGACATCACCATGGGAATCATGAAGGACAAAATCCATGGCAGACAAACATGTAGGATATATCTCTTGAGCATCTCAGTGGACACCGCAGGAGAGGAAGAAGTCATCCAAGACAAGGATCATCGTACATCAAGTCAAAAAGGAAACATTTTCCAGATGGGGATATATAAAGATCCTCAAGATTCTCTGATAGAATCCTCATTGAAGGGTTCACTAATCTAGAGGAGAAGCAAGTGTTTCATCAAGAACTCCAACTTGTGGAATTCATAGATGATGTTATGGTGACATAAGAAGCAGATCAAGGGGTTGAAGACACTTCAATCAAGGAAGCTGCTGAAGGAAGCCTAGATGACCTAAAGATGAAATAAGGTATGTATGCTTGTGTTTAAATTTATAATGTCATGTTGTATGGTTGCAGGTAACATGGATCATTACTTCTAGCTTAAGAAGCATGATCAAGAGAAACAGGATCTCCTCCTCTGAAAGGATGCAGGAAGGCATAAAAGTCACACTAGATGAAATCAACATAATATGTGAAGTATGAGGAAGTTGACTACAATGAAGAAACTCTGATTGAAAGCTCTTGGGAATGGAATGTGTGAGGAAGGAAGAGATCGTGAGATATGCAACCTTGATGAAAGCAATCAACATCCAAAAGACCAAGAAGACTTGACTAGGAAATCTCCCTGAAAGATATGAAGACTCTGATGGAAAAATATGAAGACCCTTGACAATGATATCTTTGGGAGATGTGTCAACATGTATGCAGGATGCTGATACCTACAGAAAGATGTCATGATGAAGAGCCATCTCGTAAGGTATGATTTGATTTAAATATTATGTTTTGATTTCTTGAATAATATCTGGATAAGTTCATGCAGGGCTACTTACAAATACAACTAGCATTCATGTGGTGGATAGAAGAAGCATGATAAGGAAGAAGTAGCTATATGATGAAGGTTCCAGATATGAAGAAGGCCACTTTCCATGAAGAAAGGAATGACATGACGAACTAAGGAGGAAGGTGATCGATGGTTGTTGCCCTATAAGGAAGAAGCTCAACTGGATTTAATGACATCAAGGAGAGAAGTTGATCAAGCAGCTGAAGGACCCACGAAGAAGAAGTTGCTGAAGAGTCCCTAGCTAAGAGGGAGCTCTAACAAGTCCTTGATCAAGAGGGAGTTTGGATTGGATCACCCATGATTAAAAAGGAGTAACAATTGTGTTTTTCTATTTCATGTGTCATGCACTAGACCAGGACTAATAGCCGTAAGTCTACGTGAAGGCCATGAAGAGAAATGTAAACACATGATATCCTCCCTAGTTGAGAGGGAGAGATAGACACAACATTCTTGTCTTCATTTTGGAAAAAAGAATGGAGGATTGGGTAATCATCTGGGATCCAATGCTCTTTGAGGATGTAGGGCATCCAAGACAAGAGTAGGCAAGAGGACCGATATTCTTTGAGGGCTCGGAACCCAAGATAAGAATAGTCCTAGAAGGTCATACTCAATGAACACCCGGGTGGGTATGTATCTTGAGAGACAATGATGAAGGTGTCTATAATCATTGGTCTCGCGAACATTGTGCTATGATCTAATGAGAGATAGAGTTGTCAGTCAGGGCCTTGTTGTGGAAACAATGTTGGTTACTGTGATGCTATACAAATGGGTTACCAATCTGATTCTTCTTATGAGAAATTCTTCAGATTGAGAATGACCAAGTACCATTATGAATACCTCCCTAGTTAAGAGGAAGTGTTGAAGAAAGCGTAACTAGGTTTGGTCTTCATGGCATTGTAATTATGTTCTTATGTAAAAAATATATTTATTGTATTCCTTGCATCATGGGTTTCATGAGCAAGAAGTGTCATTCATAGGTCAAAGACTTCTTCTTGATGTCTCTAGGATTGTCATAAGTAAAGAGCTCTTCTGGAGCATGAGAAAAATATATTTCTATAGAAATGTGAAGTAGCCCTCCAAGACAAGCACAATCCTCCAAGACAAGACAAGAAGAAGTCTACCAGCAAAACAATGTGAAAGACAATCATGTCGGCCTCAAAGCATATATAGATGTCAAGTCAGCTCAAAAATGAAGTCACAACGGTTCACTGGTTCATGTCGGCTTGCATACATGGACAAACAACTATATATACGCAGCTAGAGTCACCACAAGATCACATAACTTCACATAAGCCTCTGCAACTTCGATGAGGACAGAACTTTGGCATACCTCTGAAATCTCGGTGACGATTACAGTGATCTCCTTGCATACCTCTCTGCAGTCTCGACCTAGTGAAAGGGTCATTGTAATACAATCTCGGCATAGTTGCAGCAGAACTCGGTGTAAGGAGAACAGAGCTACAGTCTCGGAGAAGATCACAGTGCAAAAGAAGATATAGTCATAATCTCAGCATTCATTTTAGAGGAAGAATCTCTGTGTAGTATATATCCTAGACACAGTCATGTCCTCAACATCACTGTGATCATGATAACAGTCATGATCCTAATAAAGATGGAGACCTCAGTGCAACAATCACATATATATACATATCTCAATATATAGACCTCGATGTCATGGTGAAGGAGTAGCACTGATCTAAGTAAAGTGCAAGAATATTCTCTGTGAAGGTACAACAAGGGTGTCAAGATCTTAGTATACATGACTTCGGTGGAGCAACAATAATGAAGATGATCTCATAAGTAACAAAGAAGAAGATTGGTGTCTTGGTCTTGGAGTGGCCTAATAGGTCAAGGGTCATGGTCTTGGTACTCGTCAATTGGAATCTCTATAAGAAGAATTTTGTGCAGGTTTTCCTCTCCAAGAGGGAGAGGTTTTGGCCCTGGCAGAAAGCCAAACATCTTATGTTCTTGTCTCTTTGTTTTGTTAGCTATTTGATGAACTAAAGAAGACACACTCTAATAATAACAAGTGAAGATTGAATAAGAAGAATAAGTTGAAACACCTCACAAATAGTTATCATGCTAAGAAGAATCTCATTAACTGCACCTCAATGGATTTCATATGGAGAAAGTAGAATTTTAGATTTCATTCAAAGTCCAACAAATGATTTCATTCAAAGTCCAACAAACTTATCAGTTTTTCAGGATTTCAAGATTGGGGGGATTGCAATCTTTCCATTGGATTTTGTCATGTATTAGGGTATGGAACTCGTATTTAATCAAGAGCACCAATCCCTCTATGTACCTTGATGTTAGTGACATTGGTTGTCGAACTCCTCTATCATGACCCTACTAAAAATGTACCCATCACTCAAACAAAACTTGACTTGACATGCTATGTTTTTTCTATCTTATGTTAATGCTTAGAGGGTGATATTATTGACAAAGATCCCTATACAGATCCAGAGGTAATGACAAATATACCTCTAGATGTTAATGCTTAGAGGGTGATATTAATGACAAAGATCCTGATTTTCCAACAAGACTAAAAAATTAGACATTTCTCATGGCGGTAAGAGGTCCAAGCATTACCAATAGATAATAGATTTACTTGTCTTCTCTAGTTTCTAGTAGTTTTTATAACTGTTGACTCTTTCATATTTATTATGATATTTTTTGTAAATAATATATGCCAATTTAAGTTTGAAGTTTGAAGTTTGCAATTATAACTCATTGGTAATGAATTATGAATATGATGCTTCGTGAAAGTTGAAAGTTGTTTCATTTCATTTCATTTTATAACATTTCATTTCATGTTAGATTTTTTATATAATTTTGGTGATCAATGATGATAAATGGTATGTATTGAATTTTGAAAGCTTGAAACTTTAAGATTGATGAATCACGAGCCTCTATATGTTGTATGTTACTAACTTGTGGACGTGGTTGATGAAGATTATAACTTCTAGATGATTGATGTTATATGGTTCAATCTATGTTTTTATGCTTTTTATATCTAATTCATCATTCTACATGCTTTTGTTGACATATATACATCAAAATATATAAAAATATATATTATATAAAAATTCGCTCCTGATTCGCTCCCGAACTGGGAGCTTTTGAAAATGTCGCTCTCCGCTGCCGCTGCCGCTCCCCGCTTTCGCTTCCGCTCCCCGCTTTCGCTCCCGCTTTGGAATCATAATAATTTTTCTTTGACTCAATAAACCCTATGAGCACGACGAACATGCTTTGACTAGAAATAAATAATAACAATGAATGTAATAAATGAATATAATAAATACATCATTAGTACATTTGATTTACATTATGAAGACCGACACTTGTTACATTTCCAACACCTCAAACTTGGCACACTTGAGTATCACACTCTTCACTTAAGAAAATTCTTTTCTCAATGGTTAGTGCCACTCTATGGTGTGTCTTTCTCATCTCCTTAGCCTCGCCTTTATAACTTTACATTGAGCGAAATCCCTAGCCCTGATCTCCAGAGTGATTGATAACCAAGATTAGATCTTGCCTCACTTGATATTGACGATTGAGATTAAAACATAATCACTATAGTAAATACCTTACTTTTCCTGATTTTCTTTACCTCAATAGCCAACATAATTAATTATGTGCTTTTATATGTTTCATTAGCTCAATAACCAACATAATTAATTATGTGCTTTCCCTAAGTTAAACTTAGGCTAAGTTACAATAACAACTTACAAATACTTGTGTGAGTGTCCTAAGGATACTTCGGGTGACTTCTGTATGCCCAAATACTTAGTCCTTTTTCGAAGTACATGCTCGAGCTACAAACATCAACAATAACAAGGAAAGACAAGAAGAAAAAGGATACCCCATGCTTGAACAAATGTATGGTTGATGGGAACTCCCAGTGGACTTGCCAAAGTGTAGTGCAATGGTTAAAGTGGATCACCGCACTACCACACAGGGGATGCTTTTCCATCAACAAAGGGAGTGAAGGAGGGAGGGAGTGGAGTCACCATGCGGTTATTAAAGGCTATCGAGTGCTTATAGGGGAATGCTTGAGGGAAGGAAGGTGGTGAGGTTAATATTAAACTGTGAATAAGTGTTCTCCTAGGGATTTGATCGATTTTATGTGGTACTTTGTTCAGGTCTCAAGGTTTCTTTATGAGTAAGGTTTTCAATACATAAAAGATAGGAAAGCTAGCTAATGAAATTATAAATAAATTAAATACCACAAGAGAGGATAAAAGAAGAAAGAACATACTTGAACAAATGAGATGTTGAAACCCTTGAACAATCAATAAAGAGATTGTACTCCTACCAAGCTCTTCGCTGTAAACGATCTCCTTTTGTTCTTGAATATATGTTTCTTCAATATGACTCTATATATATTAAGAGTGAAATGGAATAATGTTATTGATTGATAGATAAAGACGACTCTTAGTTATTGAAGGCTATCGAGTGCTTATAGGGGAATGCTGGAGGGAAGGAAGGTGGTGAGGTTAATATTAAACTATGAATAAGTGTTCTCCTAGGGATTTGATCGATTTTATGTGGTACTTTGTTCAGGTCTCAGGGTTTCTTTATGAGTAAGGTTTTCAATACATAAAAGATAGGAAAACTAGCTAATGAAATTATAAGTAAATTAAATACCACAAGAGAAAGGATAAAAGAAGAAAGAACATACTTGAACAAAGGAGATGTTGAAACCCTTGAACAATCAATAAAGAGGTTGCACTCCACCAAGCTCTGCGCTGTAAACGATCTCCTTTTGTTCTTGAATATATGTTTCTTCAATATGACTCTATATATATTAAGAGTGAAATGGAATAATATTATTCATTGATAGATAAAGACGACTCTTAGTTGTGAAGAGCTCTCCTTGTAATGTGGTGCTAGAATAAGGGGGGTTGAAAGGATCCCTAACGAAGATCCAAACTCAATTAGTATGAAGAATGGGAAGAACTTGACCAAAGGGAAGGGCACAACTGTTAGGGTAAGTCCTCCCTACGAGGGACTTGATCGAGGTTGTAAATCCAAGTAGTTTAGGTGCTTTAGTGAAGGTGAGATCCAATGCTAGCAAAAATTCAATAGAGTTTTACTAATATTTTAGAAGCAAAAGCAAGACCTAAACAAAATAAAAATGAGGGCTATGTATCGGCAAAGTAAAGCCATAGTGACTTACAAGGAGTGACAAATTGTTGTTCAGGAAAATATGGATCTCCTAACTACTCATCTACGAGTTAAACCCTGGAATTTGATGGTCTTGAGTAGATTCGTGGGTTTTTGTTGGAAATAATCCCTTTGATCTTGCCATTTTATGGGAGACAGGCACACATCTACCTATATAACCCATGGATTGCATGCAAGAGAGAGAAGGAAAGAAGAAGTTCAATTTTGATTGTGTTAATCCTTGTTTGAGCCCAAAATAATTGTGGTATTGAAATTCTCAAAAAGGCATCTCTAGCTAAACCAAGTAGACCAAATCAAACACAAAATTTGAGGTTGATTCTGTGAAATTTCCATGAAGCTCTGCAACTACTTAGATGAATAACTGAAAACTGAAATGTAGTTTACTTTCACCAAGATAGAAAGTTCCTCAACAATTCATAAGCAATGGAATAAAAACACAAAGATAAAAACACATCAGTCAAATTGACAAACTTGTTTTCTCAGGAAACCCAACAGGGAAAACCTGCTTGCTTGATGTGAAATTTTATTGATTGTCTTGAGCAATTGAATCTATTACAAAGCAATCTGTCTCTAGGAAAGCGTTCTGCTTCTTCTCATAAATCTCAGTTGATACAATTGTTCTCAACTTGCCTTGATCACTGCTTGATCTCAACCCTCTAGCTTGTCACTGTTCCTTTGTTGCCTCCTTGACTTGCACAACAAAACATACTCTTCTTCTCCCGATCTTTGCGCACTAGAATCTCCTTAATCCTTGCGCACTAGGTCCCTATTTCCTAGTGCGCATGAGCCCTATTCTCTAGCACAGGTCAACCCCTATTTTACAGGGAAAATCCCTATTTCCTTGCACACTTCTTGCCTCCAATTTCTTAGGAACCCGACTTCTCAACCCTTGCGCATAATCAATCTCCTATTTTCTAGTGTAGTTGTGATCTCCTATTTCTTAGGACACAAATTCTGCGCTCTCCACAATAAAAGCCTCTCTCACAAACTCGTGAACTATCTTGTCTCACAAATCTTGTGCACAAAACTATGAATTTCCTGTGCCTTCATCCTCCTCTTTATAGGCCCAATGCGAGCATGCAAGGAGACACAATTCAAATTAGATCTCGAGTTCTAATTGACTAGGTAACAGAGAGTGACACTCTTTCTCTCTCCAATCAACACTGGAGTTCTTAACTCGTCCTTCCTTCAATCAAGACTGAAGATTAACTCGCTCTAACTAAACTTGTTACCGCCACCTTGTTCTGTAGTCAAACTGATGAAGACTCCACTTAACTGAAGCTCCAACTCTACACATGCTAACTTGATGATTATTGCAGTAAACAGGAAACAACTCATCCTAACTAAAGTCTAACTCATGAGCTCACACTCATATTGGGAGAAGGACAATTCAAGGTCTTCACTGGCTATGGCACAAGCTTGTAGACCTCGCTCGCTACATTTTCAACATATCTAAGGAGTTAGAGAGTGTTCAACCAAGATATCTGTGAAGGAGTAAAATCATACTTAGGAATGCAATAAATGGGACCTTGCTCGGGCACTAGATATCGAATAGAGGAAACACATTCATACTTCTAGACGTCGGCAAGGGACTAAACATGGAGCCATACCAATGCCACTAATCCATCCTAATGTGTTGGGAGACCTAATGGTCATTGTTACCCACCAAAATGGGTAACCCCATAGGGGAAAACTTTTCTCCTACATTGGATAGCCATCCAGCCAAGATGCTTTGATATTCACTTCTTGATAATGATATGCCATGTGCCTCTGCTACATGCCTCTCGCTATCCAATATTTCCTCTTAGATGAAGGTGGGTTGCTATTCAAAGGGTACTTTGATCATTTTGCAATCATGTGGTTATACTTGTTTGTTTTGGGCATTTAGTATGGATAAATTGGTGGTCTGGAAGATTGATCGATCTTGATTGTAAATTTGTTCTCTCACCTTTCCTTGGGGGTCAATCTTTAGCCCTAGTCCAGTGGGACATCCCTTGAAGCCTTAGGGATATAGGAGGGGCACTACTTGAAAAACCCAAATTGAGATAGCATTTTCCCCTAAACCATAATTGACACTTTCCATCTCACATTACTAACCCATTATACCACCTCCATTCTTTGGGTCTAACTTGTCATTGGTTCATTGGTATTTGGCACCCTCTTGTCCACAGTCCTTGAGTAGGTCTATGAAAAATTGCCACGGAGGTTGATGCAGCTAAAAAATTGGAAAAGTATATCATGGCCACAATAAAAGAAAAAGAAGAAAAATAAAATGCAAAAGATGGTTGGGAGATGAGATAGGGCGTGGGCAAAAGCCTAGCATGAGTTCTACCCTCCTCATTTGGCCATCACCCGATTCCTAAGCACTTGATTCGCCCTTTCATTGAAAGGAACCCTTGCATGCCCCAACCCTGAGGAGCGATAAATAGTCTCATCTTAAGGGGTAGAATAAATGCTACATCATAATGAGCAAGCTCTAACCCTTGAGTTATGTACCCAAAATAAAAAGCATTATTATGAAAAAGTAAAAGGCACACTAGAGGGGTAGAGAAAGCAGGCCAAGTAGGTTAACTCGTGCCTCCACAATTGCGCCCTCCATTACATCTATACACTCAGGATGTGGATCCCCATTAACTGGCTCGCTTGACCATGGCACTAGACAATGAAGCCTTTCCTCCTCCATTGCAACTCATTTGCACTAACACATATTGGTTGAGGGGTTGACCTTGGAAATGCCATTGATTGACCATTAGCCACTTCTATCAAGTTAGGGAACACCTTTATGAGACTTAGTCTAGTTAGATATTGGAAGGTGATCCAAGTTTGAAGTATTAATATGCCCTTAACATGCAAGTTTGGTCCACTTAGATGCTTATATGATCTTAGTCTTTAATGAATTGTTGCTTTCATCGGAATTTAAGGTGGTTTTGTTAGGTGGTTGGTAGCAGCCCAGGCCTTGAGGGCACCCACTCCACAGGTGCCCAGGCCTTTCAGATTGGTTGTTGACTTAGCAGATGCAACCTTTCCCACTTACATACACTTACATAATAGCGTCGGGCTTTGTGATGACTTAAGTAGATGATGTGTGTCTTAGGGCACCCCCAGGATTGAGGACGTTGATATTCTTTGACCTAACATAGATGATTCTTAATGTTTGCACCACTGGACCCAATATTCTCCCAGGCTAACCTTTACACTACGTGATTCATAGCCTAGATGAGTATGATCTTTGATGAGAGGACTAGGGAGGTCTTTGTTGATTTGGGGTAGCATCGGATGTGCTCTAGCCATGGAAATTGGTGGAGAGGCTAAAGCACATGAGATCTCCAAGACCCAGAAATGGTTTGGACAAATTGTACTCGGTTTGGGAGATATTAAAATAATTAATATTTTTAATGGAGTTCCTAAGTCTACACTTAGGAAAAATAAAATATTAATGGGTATTAATATAAATCTGGGTTAGAAGGTTCCAAAAGTCATGGATCAAGCCAAATCTAATCTTAGCCGTTGATTAGAGATTTAATCTCGACTGTTGAAGGACCAACAAGAAAAGTATAATAAGGGGCTTGAGGGTCAGTTGGAGAACGCACTAGAGTGATCAATCATTCATTTTGCTAGAGCAGGGTTGTTAAGCAAAAGTGAATCAGTGATCAACAACAAGGGTAGTGAGTAATGGACAGAGAGGCAAAGACAATACTGAGAGACAACGCAAAAGCAGGGAGAGCGAGAGCAGCAACCAGTTCAGGCCACGCAGAGCCCAACAGAGCCAAGCAGAGACAGTGCAGAGGCCAGAGGGACTGCATCATCCACACAAAGGCTGCTAGAGTGACGCAGAGGGTTCCGGAGGCTGTGCAGTGCCTTAGAGAGCTGGCGAAGAGGGTCCTCGGGCCGACGCAGGTCAGCAGAAGGCTGACACAGAGGCCAGAAGGGCCAGCGCTGAGATTCAGAGTTGCCGAAGAGGGTTTCGTGGGACAGGTTTTCTGAATACTTGTTTCCGAATAGAGAGGTATTGATGCCGTGTATTTTTCTCTGTCGGGTGAGCTGGTTAGGCACCCAATGGTACTCAAGGAAATACTGCATAATAATAAACCCTCAGAATAGTTGCACTGGTTTTCCCGCATTGGGTTTTCCCAGGGACATTTGTCTAAAAATAACGGTGTCACTTGTGTGTTTGTTTTTTTTCAGTTGATGATCTGTAGATGTTGTGACTGTATTGTGTTTATTTCGGTATTTAAATGTTTTAAATAACTTGTTTAGAATTTACAAGTAGAAGAAATAAACCAACAGAATACAGAATGAAGTCAATCCGACGGTCGGTTCGTGAGATATCGTCTGCCTTAGTTTGATAAAGAAGCCGCTAATGCTGATGCTGCTGATCTAGGGTTTGCTACTGTTGATATGAATCAGATTTATTGTACTATTTCTCTCTGCTGAATTATTGAAGATAAAAGAAGATTTGATCAAAGGGTTTCCCCACACATTGTGGGGTTTGTCCCTGGCTAGCCGCCACATCTTGTGTCTCTTGTCTTGGCTTGTTTTCTGTCGATCATTTAATGTTCTATCTACACTTTACTTTATGTACATGTGATTGCTAATCTGTGGAATATAATAAGAAAAAAAAGTAAACTGTTATAAGCATAGAACATACCATAACTTAACATGTTATTAGAGTTGAGGTGAAGACAAAGCCCAAGCAAGAGCAAGAGCAATCACCGAAGAGAAGATTGGCAAGGCTATCCTAAAAGAACTATGGGGTCCTCAACACTCTGCCGAAGGCAAGCTTCGTAAGAAGGATGACTATCACGCATGGAAGATGTCTATCGATCTAACCCTAGAAGATCCAGGAGTGCTGGACCATGTAAGAGGCAATATTGTTGAGCCTCCATCAAATGCATCCGCTGTTGCATGGAACAAATGGAAAACCGAAGAAGTCAAAATAGAAGATCATCCAGGACTCTATCGACTAGCACTTGGTGGCCTACATCTCTGAACTGGACACCTCCAAGGAAATCTACAATAGACTGGGAAATGGCACTCACGACTCTTGGAGGATTACCATCTGAATGGTACGTGTTCAGGACTACTCTTCTGAACTATAATGTAATTCCTGGTTTCGAGGAATTAATGGCTAGATGCATTTAAGAAGAAACAAGGGAAGAAGAGCAAGAAATGCCCATGCCTAAAGGTCCTCCTGCTGCCTTTTCTTCTCATGCTAAGAAAAGAAATAATTCCGGGACTAAATCAAAAGGAAAGGCTGGACCTAAGGGTGGAAGAAAAGGACGATGTTACATTTGCGATAAAGCAGGTCACTATGCAAGGGAGTGCCCTGATAGAAAGGACTCACACCGGGACGATGATCAAAATCCCTCTGATGGCAAATCAAAGGAATGACAAATTCAACAACAAAGGTAAGAGGAGAGCTGGGGATCGAGGAAGAGGACAACCATTCAAGAAGGCTAGAAAGTCCAAGATGTATTAAATGCACCTAACCTCAAAAAGAACCTAGTGTCCATCTCGGCAATGGAAGACAAAGGCTACAAGGTAACCTTCAGCAATGGCAAGGTATTTATATGGAAAAATAATGTTAAAGATGCCTTTACTCTTGGGTTTAGTGTTGATTCATTATATCAGGTTGATGGAAGTCTGCTAGGTGTCATGTCTTGTGACACAACTCTTCAGTCCGAACTTTGGCATCGGAGGTTTGCCCACCTTCATTACAAAGCTCTACCCGATGTAAGACAGATGGTAACAGGGATGCCCGAATTCCAAGTAGAGAAAGAAGGTGTATGTCCGGGATGTGCCGAAGGAAAGCTCAAAAGGGGACCATTCCCCTCAAGCCAAAGCAAGACCTCCGATATATTACAGTTGGTTCACTTAGGCATATTTGAAGCTGGCATTAAGAGGGAGACTACTACATCACGTACTCCTGAGCTGAATGGTGTGGCGGGAAGGAAGAACCGCACGATTGTGGAAGCTGTGCAGGCCATGCTACATGATCAAAGACTTCCGAAGTTTCTATGGGCTGAAACTACAAACATTGCCGTATATGTACAAAATCGATGCCCTTGTCAAGCATTGGGTTCCAAGACTCCTGAAGAAAAGTTCACTGGTAAGAAACCTGATGTTTCTCATTTTAGAATTTTTGGAAGCCCTATATATTTTCATGTGCCGAAAGAGAAAAGAGATAAATTGGGTGCATTTGAAAAGAAGGGAATTTTCGTGGGCTATGGTGAAAATACTAAAGACTATAGAATCTATGTAGTCGGTCAATGGGAAGTCGTAATTAGTCATGATGTCACCTTTGACGAAGATATGGCTCTTAGCAAGGTGAACAATCTTTCGACTTTGAGGAGCTCTCAAGAAGCTGACACCAGGGAACCGAAAGAAAAGGATGATGAATCAATGCCTGATGTAGAAGAACCCATGGATCCGATTGATCCTCCTCCACATGAGCCTTCCTCTTCTAGGAAGAGGCCTTCATGGCTTAGGGGGCTACTTGATGATGCTGAAGGACATGCTGTACCCCGAGGAACCTTTTATGAAAGTAAGAAACCTAATAGGTATCAGGGATACCTGACCATCATGAGCACGATCATACAAAATAAGCCTTCATCATTCTCAGACGCTGTCAAGCATCAAGTATGGAAGGATGCTATGACCGAAGAATATGAGTCTATCATGAAGAATGATGTCTGGGAAGTAGTTCCCAAACCCCAGGGCAAGACAGTTGTTACTTCCAAATGGCTTTACAAGATAAAGCATGCAGCAGATGGAAGTATGGAAAAGTATAAGGCTTGTTTTGTTGCTCGTGGTTTCTCCCAGAAGGAAGGTATAGACTATGATGTGATATTTGCACCTGTTGCCAGATATATGACCATCCGCTCGATCATAGCCCTTGCTGCTTCACAAGGATGGAACCTACATTAGATGGATGTCAAGACTGTGTTCTTACACGACTCGATCAAAAAAGAGGTCTATATGGAGCAACCTGAAGGATTTGAAATTTATGATCGAAAATCTCATGTATGCAGGTTGAAGAAGGCTCTCTATGGGCTGAAGCAAGCACCCCGAGCATGGTATGAGAGGATCGATAGCTACTTGATGAAGCTGGGATTCACTAGGAGTGAAGCTGATCCTAACCTTTACTTTAAGGTTGAAGATGACAAGCCTCTCATACTGGTGTTGTATGTGGATGACCTCTTTCTAACAGGTGCAGACCCTCTCATTCACAAATGTAAGAGGGAGTTGGCTTTTGAATTTGAAATGAAGGACCAAGGACTTGAAGTATGGCAGAAGCCAAGGGAAATTTTCCTATCTCAAGGAAAATATGTGGTAAAGATATTGGAAAGATTTGGTATGATGGACTGCAAGCCTGTGACTACCTCGAGGATCTTAACTTTTAGAAGTTATATGGTAGTGATGTCGGACCAGATTTGGGAAATGCCTTTGAGTTTCAAAAACTCATTCGCGTTGATGTTCTTGGTGAACCTCTGTCCAAACATATGTTTTGCAGTTAGCATTGTGAGCTCATATTTGGTTGAGCCTTACTGCATTGATGCCAATAATCTTCTAAGATATCTTCATGGCACAATTACTAATGGATTGAGATACTCTACCGGAAATATGAAACTGCATTTTTATTCGAATGCTGATTAGGCAGGTAGTGTGGAGGATCACTGGAGCACTTTTTAGTGCTGTTTCTCTTTGGATTCTGCTTCGATATAATGGATGAGCAGGAAGCAGAAGTCAGTCGCCATAAGCACCATCGAGACGGGATACATATCTACAAGTATGATATCGTATGAAGCTGCCTGGTTGGGGAAGCTCTTTAGTGAGCTGTTTGAACACATACCATTGTGATTCTCTGTAACAACCAAAGGTGTGATTCGATTATTGAGGAATCCCGTATTCGTCGATTGCTCCAGCAGATAGACATCATCTGGGATATGGTAAGTCGATGAGCAAGGAGGCTCCATCGCATTAAGGTGATGTACAAGTTGATACACCTTGTCAAAGCCCCGAGAAAAGATCTAATCTGTGATTTTCCCAAACGACTTGGAGTCGTCAAGAAACCCTTGTACAAGGGTCCTGCATGTTGCATACATTGAGCTCTGGGAGCTCTGAGGGCTTGTGGTTCTTACTGGAGCAACATACGACCACAGGGTGACTCACCCTCCCCTGGTGGTGCGCACTGGAACAAGATGACTCGCTCTCTTGTGGGACAAGATGATTCGCTCTCTTGTGGAACAGGATGATTCGCTCTCCTGTGTAGCAGGATTGATGTGTTCTCCTGTGAGGCCTGGATTGATGTGTTCTCCATGGCGATTGTAGCAGGATTGATGTGTTCTCCTGTGAGGCCTGGATTGATGTGTTCTCCATGGCGGCCTAGATTAATGTGTTCTCCATGGCGATTGTAGCAGGATTAATGTGTTCTCCTGTGAGGACAGGATTGATTAGTTCTCCTGTCGAGGCATCCTACCCATGTAGTCTGGGACTCATGGGAAGTACCTCTCATCTGATCAATGAGCAGGGAAATGAAGTTAGGGACCATAGTAGTACCGATGGACGCATCGTTGTATCTACCGTACTCCCTACGCTAGGATGACCTCCATTGATCTGGGATCAATGATACTGGTCTGGGACCAGTGGTAGGAGTTGTACCATACTATGACGCTGACTTCGGGTCGGTTGAGACTGGTTTGGGACCAGTGGTACATACTTCGAGATTGACTTCGTGTCAGTGCAATACTGGTCTGGGACCAGTGAGAGTGGTACATACTATGATGTTGACTTCGGGTCGGTTGAGACTGGTCTGGGACTAGTGGTACACTCTCCGAGACTGCGATACTGGTCTAGGACCAGTGGTAGGAGTTGTACCATACTATGACGCTGACTTCGGGTCGGTTGAGACTGGTCTGGGACCAGTGGTACATACTCCAAGACTGACTTCATGTCAGTGCAGTACTGGTCTGGGACCAGTGAGAGTGGTACATACTATGACGCTGACTTCGGGTTGGTTGAGACTGGTCTGGGACCAGTGGTACACTCTCTGAGATTGCGATACTGGTCTGGGACCAGTGGTATGAGTGGTACTTACTATGAAGCTGACTTCGGGTCGGCTGAGACTGGTCTGGGACCAGTGGTACGCACTTTGACACTGACTTTGAGTTAGTGGAGGATGATACTGGTCTAGGAACAGTGGAGTTGTACTCACTATGACGCTGACTTCGGGTTGGTTGAGATTGGTCTGGGACCAGTGGTACATACTCTGAGACTGACTTTGAGTCAGTATGATACATCCTCGATCATTTCTTCTTCTTCATAATTCGGACAAAAGTAGAGCAGAACAGAACATTGCAAGAGCAGAGCAGAACAGAGCAAAACAGTACTGATCAGTACAGGGCAAAACAAGACAAAGCAGAACAGGCAGAATAGAGCAGAGCAAGGCAAGGGTCAGGCTGTACAGGGCAGTGCATTTGATGGATAAATAGTAACGACTGATAGACAGATTGCAGATGAAGTTCTCCCTAGTTGAGAGGGAGTGTTAAAATTGGCAACCAGGGAAAAACTTCATGTGGGTCATCTTATTCCTGGCTGATAATATTTTTATTAGATTCCTCTCGTCGAGAGGTGTAGGATTGATATAAATATCATCCGATTCCAATAAGTATTCATGGAGATATGAATTTATTTTGATTATGGAATTATTATCAAGCCGACCTACAATTCATGTAGGCTCAGAAGCCCAACAATCGCATCTATTCAAACACCAACGTTGTGTATAAATATAAGAGGACTTTTCCTCATTTGCACTCACTCTTCGCATCACATTTCTCTCTCTCTACTGCGCATAAATGAGTCTCTTCTCTATTGCGCAGAAATGGGTCTCTCTCTCACACATGTGAAGCTGGAAGCTGTTGAACCTGAAGCTGCAACTGCAGATCCAAAGATTGACCTGTGTGGCCTAGAAGATCTCCTCATCTGAACTGCGCTATAGGTTCATATGAACCTCCTCTGGAAGCCACAACTTTTGGTGGTGGAATGAAGTCAATCAGATGAATGGTTTGCAAGATATCGACTGCCCTAGTTTGAAGCCGGAAACTGCTGAAACTGAAGCTGCAACTGCAGAAGTAAAAATTGACCTGCGTTGCCTAGAAGATCTCCTCATCTGAACTGCGTTGTAGGTTCATATGAACCTCCTTTGAAAGCCGCAACTTTTGGTGGTGGAATGAAGTCAATCCGACGAACGGTTTGCAAGATATCGACTGCCCTAGTTTGAAGCCGGAAACTGCTGAAACTGAAGCTGCAACTGCAGAAGTAAAGATTGACCTGCGTGGCCTAGAAGATCTCCTCATCTGAACTACGTTGTAGGTTCATCTAAACCTCCTCTGGAAGCCACAACTTTTGGTGGTGGAATGAAGTCAATCCGACGGTCGGTTCGTGAGATATCGTTTGCCCTAGTTTGATAAAGAAGCCGCTAATGCTAATGCTGCTGATCTAGGGTTTGCTACTGTTGATATGAATCAGATTTATTGTATTATTTCTCTCTGCTGAATTATTGAAGATAAAAGAAGATTTGATCAAAGGGTTTCCCCACACATTGTGGGGTTTGTCCCTGGCTAGCCGCCACATCTTGTGTCTCTTGTCTTGGCTTGTTTTCTGTCGATCATTTAATGTTCTATCTGCACTTTAATTTATGTACATGTGATTGCTAATCTGTGGTATATAATAAGAAAAAAAAGTAAACTGTTATAAGCATAGAACATACAATAACTTAACACCCTTCTAATATCTTGCTTGGTGACTCTTACTTCCAACCGCAACTTGATCAAGATCATGATGAAGACACTAATGATCAAGATGAGATAATCATGGTTGTGGAAAATAATGGAAGAATCAAGGGATTAGATGTTCTGATGTTACATCCCAAAAGAGGGATAAACCAAATTGAAAATGTATCCAAGCTGAAACCTTAAAATTCTGATGTAGCTTTAGATGTTGATTTGACCAATGTTTTGGCTAAAATGAATGTACATGTTCCTCTTTTGGAAATAGCTAAGCTTGGACCCCAAAGGGAGCAAGTTAGGAATGCTTTCAACTTTGAAAAAGAGCATGAAGACCCTTTAGTCATCCTACAAAACATGTATATTGGTAAACGGAATGGAGGGCATGAGCCATTCTTATTATCTCTAGCAATAAATAACCTCATTTTGCATAATTGAATGCTTGATTCTCATGCTTCTACTAACGTAATGCCTTTAAGAGTCATGCATCAATTAGAAATGGATATCACTAAGCCTTATAAAAATGTATGTGGCTTTGATTCTAAATCTATACCTTTGTATGGCCTAATAAAAGATGCCAAGGTGTCTTTGGCAACCAATAAAGATATCTTGGTGCTAATAGATTTTGTAGTCATAGATGTACCTGATGCCCGGGGAATGCTATTGTCAAGGAAATGGTGTGATTCAATTGGAGGACAACTACAAATGGATTTTTCATATGTGACTATACCTACTATTGATGGAACACCATTTTCCTTGTACAGGGAATCACAAATGCTTGATCATGTGGAGCTTTTCCCATTCCCCAAGCCCCTTGAAAGCCAAATAATAACCACGGTCGATGGGATACTTATTCCAAGCTGAATGTTGGGCAAAACATCCTAGTGTGGGTGTTCATTTGATTTATTATGGCAAAGGCAATGGCTAAGGCTTTGGAAAGGCAAAATGGCATTTTTGGCACATTTATTTATGGAAATAATGGAAATTAGGAGAAAGGAAGGTGAAAGGTCACAGATTGCATGTGAGGAGGAAAATGAAGGAAAATAATGGAAAATGAAGAAAATAGAGGCCTAATTGATAAAAAGGCTTATGAGGATCAGTTGGTACATTTTTGTCAGTGTTACTTTTTGTCAGTTCAATTTTGGAGCTCTCTCATTATTCTCTCTCTCTCACACTCTTGGACACTTAGAGTTTTCTCTCTCTCGTGTTTCACATGTGCAAAGGAATTGAAGCTGTAGGAGGGCCGAAATTGCAGTCCTGAAGCTGGGTCGAAATTCTGATGCAATAGGTTGAAAATCTGTCTTTGATGCAGTATTGAAGCAATGTTGATGCAGTATTGTTGTAGTTGATCTTTGAAGGTTGGAAGAACATTTTGAAGGCTGATTTGGTGGAGAAGGAAGGTCTATTGGTCTAGGGTCTTGGTCTATCTCATTTTGAATTACTGAAGGAAGAGTTCTTGACTGGGTTTTCCCTTATATAGGGGTTTTAGCCTTGGCTGTCCGCCTACATTTGGTGTGCTTGATCTTCATGTTTTGTTTTGATAATTGCTTGATGAAACAAAGATAAAAGAAGAACATAAGAAAATTAATAAGAACATAAGAGTGTGAAAATTCCTAGACTCGAAGGAATCGCTACTGCAGCAAATCTGAATCTACTTCACCGACTTGATTTTTTAAATTACATTCATCAAGTTATTCTTCTGAACACTGAAGCAAATTACTTCTACAACCTACACTAGTTAAATATTTGATCCCATGAAACAAAAAACTGAGCAATGGACAAGATACATAGGACACACTTATTTTTGGACACAATAGTCCCCGGAAAAATCCAATGCGGGAAAACTGGTGCAACAGTTCAGAGTGTTTATTATTATGCAGGAGAAATATCTGAATACAGATCTAGGATGCTCATCTAGCAATCCTTTACATAGAAAATACCAGTGTTGAAAATATCGGTATCGGCAAAATATCGGCGAGGGTCCAGAAAATATCTTATCGGCAATATCGGCGAAAATATCGGCAAAATATCGGCAAATATCGGCAAGCATAAAAAATAAATTTTTCAAATTTTTAAATATAGCCGATATTTTGCCGATATTTTCCGATATTTTCAAAACAGAAAATATCGCGATATTTTCTCGGCGATATATCGTTTTGCCGAAAATATTGCGATATTTCTGAATATCGCCGATATATCGCCGATATTATCAACAGTGGAAAATACTGGCGGATAATCTGAGTGAGTTTTACCTCACTTCCCCGACAGAATTCCCGCTGATCCGGCACAAGACTAGCTAGCCCCGACTACTTCTGCGTTGGCCCTGTGTCAACTTCTCTGCCCTCTGTGTCAGCTTACCCGACTGTTCCGGCAGTTCTCGACAGTTCCGATTGTTTCGACAGTTCTGGATTCTGCGTGACAGGCAACTTTTCTGCTCTGTGCAGGCCCTTCTGGCTCTGCGTCAGGACTGCATGGGCCCAGACTGGCCCAACGTCAGCCTTTCCCGGCTACTGCGCTGCCTCTCTGCAAGCTCTCTCTGCCTCTCTGTCAGTATTCTCTGGAAAGTCCTCCTGGATTCTCACTACCCCTTTGCTGCTGAATGATCACTTAGTTCGAATTTCTTAGCTTCCTAGCCCCATAAATCGAACTCCAAATCAATTCTGTGCGTGTGTGCGTTTCCAAATGAACCCTAAGCCTCCATTTTATACTTTTCCTGTTGAGTCTTCAACGACCGAGATTAAGTCTCTAATCAACGACTAAGATTAAAACATGACTTGATCCGCCTTCTAGATCATTCTCACCCATATTTTGATTAATACCCATTAATATTTTAATTTTCCTAAGTTTAGACTTAGGCACTTCATTAAAAATATTAATTATTTTAATAAAATACAATCCGGGTGGAATTTCACCAAACGGTTTTTGGGTTCTTTAGAACTCATGTGCCTTAGCCTCTCCACCAATTTTCAAGGCTAGAGTACTTCCAATGCTACCAAAAACTAACACTCCCTCTTAGTGAGGAAAGTGCTCTAGCGACAATGTCCACCTGCATGTTGCTCTGTTTCTGAAGCATCTCCTTTCTGCACTGCTGCTGCCACCAACACTGTGCTACTGTTGCTACTGTATTGCTGCCCATGACACTGCCACTGCCACTTCTGCATTTGTACTGCAACTCCCTCTCAAACGCTGCATTTGCTATGCTGCTAGCACTGCCACTGCTAACACTACATCTGTACTACAACTCAGTTGCTGAGAGAAGCAATTGAAAAACATCCAACATTAGTTGAACTTAACTGTGTTCAACATAATACAATGCATGTTGGGATTTGACTACTGCTGATTCTGACACTCTGAATCTTCTGCGTTGCTGCTGACTCCTGCACTATGCCAACTGCACTGCTACCAACCTTGCTCTCGCTGATCAGTCTCTGGTCCCCAGCTACTGCATCTGTCCTCCAAACACTCCACTTCATCATCTGACACTAAGTCCATCTTGCTACTGCTGAATCTTGGGTTCCCATAGTAAGGAATTGATCCAAGAGGTGGACTTCTCAAGCATCCTGCCCACATGTAGTCCACTTGACTACAGCTCAATATCACCTCATCTCCCTCCTGGAGATGCGTGGGCACTCATGGCAAACTCATCCTCGTCAGTCTTTTGCTGAAGCAGCGTTAGGATCATGTTTCTCGTCCTTGTCCTTTTTCTTTAGAGGACACTGGGATGCATAGTGGCCCAACTCGCCACTATTGAAACATTTCACCTTCGAAATGTCCTTCTTTCGCTTTGGCTTCTGCTGTCCCTTCGATGCTAGAGCTGTGTTCTCCTCCTCCTTTGTCTTTGTGCCACTCTCGTTGCTACCACTGAGGTTGACCTTCACTAGGTCCCTCCTTAACTCTTCCTATTGAAGAGTCGCCCACATCTCCTCCCATGAAGGTAGTTTTTCTCTGCCCATTATGCTTTGGACGAAAACTTGCCATTCATTCGAGACTCCATCAGGGCTATCCTCACCATTGTGGTTGGCTGAGGTGTGGACCCCACTGCAGCAAGTTGGTTTGTAGTGTCCTGAAGACGCTGAAGATAGAGGTTCACCCCTTCTCCTTTCTGCATCAAAGTCCACTGCAACTTCTGCTCTAAATACATCTTCCACTGTTTGGAAGAGCCTTCATACAGAGAAGACAAGGCTTCCCACATCTCACAGGATGTATCCTTTCCTTGCAAGTGTGAGACCACATAATCTCGAACTCCATCGAGAATGAGCCTCTTTGCCTTCCCCTGCCCGACCTTGTACTTCTTCCTTTGATCATTGTTAGCAGGAACATCTACAACACTTTTGACATAGGCTTCGAGATCGTACTCCTCTAGAACAACTAAGATTCTGGTTTTCCAAATGAAATAGTTGGAAGCTCCTTCCAACCTGTCCTAATCTCTGAGCCCATGCGATGCCATCTCACCCAACTGTCTAACTGAGTCCTCTAGTCACTGCTCAGCACTGCCCAGTTGCCAGCAAGTGAGAAATTCACACTTTTTGGCAAAAAGTTCTTTGAGGAGAAAATTCCCCTTCTGTGTCTTCCTTCTTTTCCAGCAGATTTATGCCCCAGCAGAAACTGCACCCTTCAAGCACTGTGCTGAGGCTCTGCGTCACTCCCTTTGCCTCTGCAAACTTACGAATTGGAAATCGTACCTCTCTGTCGTCTCACTCAGAGAGAGATTTCCTCGGATTTGCTTCCCGGCAAGGACTGCGCAATCCCTTCAAGGGGATTCGAATTGCTGCCAAGTGCAGCTTTCGGCCTCACTGCTCAGCACTGGATTTGCTCTTCCTATTTCAAAATCAATCCTCTGATACCATGTGAAAATTCCTAGACTCGAAGGAACCCCTACTGCAACAAATCTGAATCTACTTCACCTACTTGATTTTTTAAATTACATTCATCAAGTTATTCTTTTGAATACTGAAGCAAATTACTTCTGCAACCTACACTAATTAAATATTTGATCTCATGAAACAGAAAACAGAGCAAAGAACAAGATACATAGGACACACTTATTTTTGGACACAATAGTCCTCGGAAAACCCAATGCGAGAAAACCGGTGCAGCAGTTTTGAGGGTTTATTATTATGCAGGAAAAATATCTGAATACAAATCTAGGATGCTCATCTAGCAATCCTTTACAGAGAAAATACTGGCGGAAAATCTGAGTGAGTTTTACCTCATTTCATCCGGCAGAATTTCGGCTGATCCGGCACAACACTGGCTGGCCCCAACTATTTCTACGTTGGCCCTGTGTAGGCTCTGCGTTAGCCCTGCGTCAACTTCTCTTCCCTCTGCGTTAGCTCTCTGGGTGTTCCGGCAGTTCCACGCAGTTCCGACAGTTCTGGATTCTACGTGATAGGCAACTTTTCTGCTCTGCGCATGCCCTTTTGGCTCCGCGTCAAGACTGCATGGGCCCAGACTGGCCTAGCGTCAGCGTTTCCCAGCTATTGCGTTGCCTCTCTGCAAGCTCTCTCCGCCTCTCTGTCAGTGTTCTTCGGAAAGCCCTTCTTCTAGATTCTCACTGCCCCTTTGCTGCTAAATGATCACTTAGTTCGAATTTCTCAGCTTCCTAGCCCCATAAATCGAATCCAAATCAATTCTCTCTCTCTCTCTTTGTGTTTCCAAATGAACCCCAAGCCTCCATTTTATACTTTTCCTGTTGAGTCTTCAATGACCGAGATTAAGTCTCTAATCAACAACTAAGATTAAAACGTGACTTGATCCGCCTTCTAGATCATTCTCACCCATATTTTGATTAATACCTATTAATATTTTAATTTTCCAATGTTTAGACTTAGGAACTCCATTAGAAATATTAATTATTTTAATTAAATACAATCTGTGTGGAATTTCACCAAATGGTTTTTGGGTTCTTTAGAACTCATGTGCCTTAGCCTCTCCACCAATTTTCAAGGCTAGAGTACTTCCGAATCCCTATGCTACCAAAAATTAACAAAGAGTATCACAAGTAATTATCAACATAAGAAAATCTTTCTGCTTTTCTGATTTTTTAACATGGTTTTAGAGCTAAGGTGAAGGAGGAGGAAAAAGGTAGGTTGAAGATCTATTAAGGAAAAGGAGACAAAGAAAGGTCATTAAGGAAAATGATCATATAAAGAGACAAGCCTACTATCTACAAGAACTATGACAAACTCATTGAAAGGAGAAAACAAATTAGAAGGAGCCTCTAACTATAGGGCCTGGAAAATGAGGATAGACCTCATTCTCGAAAAGAACAAAGTTTTGGATCTTGTTCAAGGAAAAATCAAGAAGCCAACTGATAAATCAAGTGATGCGGAGAAAGCAAAGTTTAGAGAAATTGAAATTGTGGCAATGAACCTAATAGTAGATGGAGTTAAGGATAACCTAATTCCATACATATCCAACATTAATTCCGCTCAAGAAATGTATTCACGATGAAGAACATTGGTCAGATAGCAAGCCTCAAGAATGAACTAAGAACTGTCAAGATGACAAATGATGATACCGTTTCATCATATTTTATAAGGATATCCAAAATTAGAGATGAACTCCAAGATATAGATGAAGTTGTCCCAAAAAAGGAGCTCGTAATCACTACCCTTCTGGGACTACCAAAATCTTGGAGTCTTTGTGCATCAAGACTTAATAGTTGGAAGGATATTCCAACATTTGAACAAATGTGGAATGCATGTAGTCAAGAAGAAGCCAAAATATCGTTAGTAAACAACAAGGAGGAAGAAGAAAACACCTCAAATGCCTATTCTGCTCATCACAAGAAGAAGGGAACCTTCAAGAAGTTCAAAGGACCAAAGAAGAAAGTGGACCTATCCAAGATTGAATGTTACAACTGTCACAAGATGGGTCACTACAAAAGCCATTGTCCAGAGAATCCAAGAAATAAGAAGAGAGAGAGGGAACATGCGAATGTTGCTGATGAAGATCCACCTAAGAAGAACAAGACCAAAGAATCAAAAGTCAAGGACTTATACTACTAAGTCACTTTGACCTATATTAGGGAGAATGGTCCTCGAGGCTGTAGCATCCCAACATCGTGCTGTAATCTCTTTCTAGAGTGAGCTTGTTTTGGTATCATGCTTTGATCTTTGTCTTGAGTGAGCTTGCTTGTTGAGGCCTCTTGGTGGATGCCAAACAATGCATATGTGCCATACATGAGGGGTACCGACCAGGTTATGGCAGTATGGTTGAAATTTGACGTTGGTGATTATTAATATTGATGATGATGCCTATCTTAATCTTGATGATCCTTCCTTATAGAATTGTCAACTTGAGAACATCTTGATAGTCATTATGAATACCTCCCTAGCTAAGAGGGATTGTTGAAAAATGTAGCTATGGTCAGTCTTCATTATGAACAATTTATACTGTAAAATTATAAATTATATTTAGCATGTACTTCATGCTTATTTATTATTTGATTTGTCAAAAGAAAATTTATAAAGGCATGTTCTTCATGTCCTTTAGAAAAAGAAAGAAACTTGAATTTTGAAATTTATGATTTTCCTTCCGCAAGAAGACTAGGTTGGCCCTCTTGCACAAGTTGGCTCAACCCCTTATGGCACCCATTCAACCCTCAAGAAAGGCTATAAATTCAATTGACTCGTCCTCCCTCAAGGTACTTCACATATCTCATATCAAGCAATACATCTCTGCAATCTTCAAAGGAGTTTGAGGAGTAAAGGAGGTCGAAATAGCCGTGTAACAAGTGCTCTATTTCTGAGGCAGGATCCAAAAGTTATGAGATTTGTTAATGAGGAAGAGGTTTTGAGATTCATTCTTGAGGCAAAATTTCAGAGATTCGTTCTCGAGGTAGAGGTTTTGAGATTCATTCCTGAGGCAGGGTCTGAATTTCTGTGGTTTATCTCTAAGAAAAAGGGCCAAATTCTTTGTGTTATCTCTGTGGTTGCAATCAATTTTGTGAAGGATGACTTGGTTTCTTAGTTAGAGGTTGAGCTTGTCATCTATGTTGGTTAGTCATCCTGGCTTTGATGTCTCTCTTGTTGAATTTATTCTATAAGGAAGGAAAGGATTGCTGGGTTTTTCCTCCATGTTGGTTTTCCCAGGGTAAACTCTTGTGTTATTGTGTGCCTGTCTCTTTATGATCCTTATGGTAATTTTGTATCTACTGTTGAGCTTCTTTGTGTAATTATTTTATGATTAAAAGGATTAAACTAATGAAAATCACAAGAAGTAATTATTAGTTTAAAGGATGCCCTAGTTTTTCAACGAAGCCCTCTATTAAAACCAGAAACCCTTGATGACGACTGCTTCTTGCTGCGGTCTCCCTATGATTGCCGTTCTTTGTCCCCGCAAATCCAATCTACAATGACAAAAACCCCACTCAACAATGGTTGGAAATCGACTTGATGGTGGCTTAGAAAATCCACTTGACGACGACTCAAATCCACTTGATAGTGGTAGAGAAGCATGCTATCGAATTTTCTGGAGCAAGGGTATTTGCCAGAGTAGGGAAGCGGAGCTCATCAAAATGATGAGAGGCTTAGGCATATAGTCAATTAGATTGTGAGGGAGAGGAGAAATCACAAATGCAATGAGCAAGAAAATGACGGTGAATTTTGTAACAACGAAGCACTACATTTGAGAGGGTCTGGTCATGGACAAGTTGAGGGTCTCGTCATGGTTGTGGATCTAGTTGTGTTCATCATTAAGGGGCTTGATGGGGGCTCGAGGTAAAAGCTAGATATATAATGCCAATTCATCCAGCCTATATTTGGAATGGTGCTGAAAAATCAATTCCTAAACATGCACCATTGTGCCCAAAAAACTGAAGAAATTGAGCAGGTGTTATAAACAAGTGACAAGTGTAATAGCATAAGCGTGGCAATGATTCAAGGGAGATTGACTCCCATCTATTGATATGAGGGCATCCAAGTCGATTTGCACTAAAATAAACTAAAAGGCCATAAAATATAAATAAATCCTTGAAACAAGGTGGATGGGTAACAAGTCGACCCCCAAAGATAGTCAAATCAATGAAATAACTTAAAATTAAGCCTCAATTAGCCCACATGTGTGAACTAAATGTCCTCCAAAGGTGATGTCATCATCAAAGGGAAATGTCTCTCCATGAAAAGGTGCAAAATGAGGTGTCATATCATCAAAATAGTCCTCCAAAACCCACATCATCCTCAAAATGGCTCACGTCATCAACAAAAGAGGATCTAGGATGACATCCTCAAGGAATATCATGACATCATCAAATAAGAGGGTGAATCTACCCCTCCAAAGGGGTCCCAAGTGATAGAGTTACCTCCCCTTGCCTTTGCTTTTCCATGCCCCCCCAATATTTTTCTTTTTTTCTTTTTCTTTTTTTGATATAGCTTGTTTAACGAGCTTTATGGATTTATTAATAATCATCATACAATCAGTCCCCCTTTAATGATGGGCAATTTATCGCTTCATCAAGGTTGGGATCTCTACTTTGAGTTCCTTTTCTTTTGATAGGCATGGTATGCATGGATACTTGGCTATGTAGGAGGGGGTAGAGCTCAAATTAAAATTGGCTTTTGGTTTATATCCCTTGCGATTTGTTTGCATTTAAACGTTTGGCTCATGCTTTTTATTTTCTTACAATTGCATCAAGCTTGGGTATATTCAACCCTTTCTCATAGGACAAGGTCAACAGTGAACCAGTACAAGTGATTGACAATGACCAATCAAAAGGTAGGATAATGAATATATGAGAATGATGATAAGTGTTAAGTATGAATAACATTGAGTGCTACCACCATTAGAGCCTCCTATTTGTACCCGTCTTAGATAGTGAAAGAAAGGATCCTAAGAAGATCACACAGTACTAGGGACACTTGATTACCACCAAGGTGAATTAGGGGAACAAATACACCACAAATAGTGGTCAATAATCCAATTTCAACTTGTGATCCATACTAGAATGCCTTAAACGTTAATTGAAAGCACTTGAATGCAAAAATGGTTAAAGTGCCTCACAATAGATGACCCACCTTCATCGGATGAGTAGGCCAGATAATGAATATACTGATTGGATCATGGACGAAAGACATTTGAGGATGGCTCTCTCTGGATCATGGTAGGGCTGTTGGATGGCAAGCTGCAGCGTAGGAGGAATTTTTTTTCTCCAAGTGTTACCCATGTTTCTAGATGGGTAACAAGCCCTAAGATTTGTCATCTCAAATTCGAGAACAAATCATAGTTTGGCCTTCTTGGAGCCATCATGAAGAGTCCCTAACTTGAATTGTAGATTGCAAATGATGCCCATAATCACCTTAGGAGTTTTGTTAACCATGGTTTCTTGTTCTCTTTTAGGATGATGATCATATTTGTTAAGTTATGGTATGTTCTATGCTTATAACAGTTTACTTGTCTTTCTTATTATTATCCACATATTAGCAATCACATGTACATAAAGTAAAGTGTAGATAGAACATTAAACGATCGATAGAAAACAAGCCAAGACAAGAGACACAAGATATGGCGGCTAGCCAGGGAGAAACCCCACAATGTGTGGGGAAACCCTTTGATCAAATCTTCTTTTATCTTCAATAATTCAGCAGAGAGAAATAGTACAATAAATCTGATTTATATCAGCAGTAGCAAACCCTAGATCAGAAACATCAGCATTAGCGGCTTCATCAAAACTAGGGCAGTCGATATCTCACAAACCGACCGTCGGATCGGCTTGATTCCACCACCAAAAAAATGTGGCCTTCAGAGGAGGTCCAGATGGACCTATAGTGCAGTTTAGAAGAGGTCTGATGGTCAACGCTGGTCAAACTTTGGATCTGCAGTTGCAGCTTCAGGTTTAGCAGCATCCTTCCACATGTGTGAGAGAGAGACTCTTTTCTGTGCAATAGAGAAGAGCCTCTTTTCTGCGTAGGAGAGAGAGAGAGATGTGATGAGATGAGTGAGCGCAAATGAGGAAAATTCCTCATGTATTTATACACAACTGTTGATGTTTGAATAGATGTGACTGTTGGGCTTCTGAGCCTACATGAGTTGTAGGTTGGCTTGATAATAATTCCATAATCAAAATATATTCATATCTCCATAAATACTTATCGGAATCGGATGATCTTTAGATCAATCCTACACCTCTCGACGAGAGGAGTCTAATAAAAATATTATCAGCCATGAATAAGATGACCCACATGGAGTTTGGCCCTAGTTGCCAATTTTAACACTCCCTCTCAACTAGAGAGAACTCCATCTGCAATCTGTCTGTCGATCGCTACTATTCATCCATCAAATGCACTGCCCTGTACAGCCTGACCCTTGCCCTGCTTTGCTCTATTCTGCCTGTTCTGCTTTGTCTTGTTCTGTCTTGTACTGATCTGTACTGCTCTGCTTTTGTCTGGATTATGAAAAAGAAGAAATGATTGAGGATGTATCATACTGACTCAAAGTTAGTCTCAGAGTATGTAACACTGGTCCCAGACCAGTGTCAACCAACCCGAAGTCAGCGTTATAGTGAGTACAACTCCTACCAGTGTCAACCAACCCGAAGTCAGCGTTATAGTGAGTACAACTCCTACCACTAGTCCCAGACCAGTATCATCGTCCACCGACTCAAAGTCAGTCTCAGAGTGCATACCGCTGGCCCAGACCAGTCTCGACTCTCAACCAACCTGAAGTCAGCGTCATAGTATGTACCACTCCTACCACTGGTCCCAGACCAGTTTCGCAGTCTCAGAGAGTGTATCACTGGTCCCAGACCAGTCTCAACCGTCCCGAAGTCAGCGTCATAGTATGTACCACTCTCACTGGTCCTAGACCAGTCCTGCACTGACCCGAGGTCAGTCTCAGAGTATGTACCACTGGTCCCAGACCAGTCTCAACTGACCCGAAGTCAGCGTCATAGTGGGTACAACTCCTACCACTGGTCCCAGACCAGTATCATTGATCCTAGATCAATGAAGGTCATCCTAGCGTAGGGAGTACGGTAGATACAACGATGCGTCCATCGGTACTACTATGGTCCCTAACTTCATTTCCTTGCTCATTGATCAGATGAGAGGTACTTCCCATGAGTCCCTGACTGCATGGGTAGGATGCCTTGATAAGAGAACTTAATCAATCCCGTCCTCACAGGAGAACTAATCATCCTGCTACACAATCGCCATGGAGAACACATCATCCAGGCCTCACAGGAGAACCAATCATCCTGCTACGTAGTCGCCACAGGGTGTACATGTATACCACCAGGGGATGGTGAATCACCCTATGGTCATATGTTGCTCCAAGAAGTACCCCGCACCCTCCCGGAGCTCCCAGAGCTCAATGCATCATACAGGTCCCTCATTAGAGGGTCTTTGAACAACACCAAGTTGTTCTTGGAAAGTCAGGAATTTGACTTTCCCTAGGGGCTTTGTCAGAATGTCGACGACCTGTTCATCTGTACCGATATGTTGGAGCCTTATAGCTCCCCGCTGCACCATATCTCGAATATAGTGATACCTGATATCGATATGCTTGGAGCGATCATGAAATACGGGATTCTCTGACAAACGAATCCCACTTTGGTTGTCACATAGGATCACGGTGGTATCCAATGTAAATCCAAACAGCTCACTGAAGAGCTTTCGCAACCAGACTGCCTCACAGGAGGCCATGCTAGCAGCAATATACTCTGCTTCGGCGGTGCTCAAAGCCACCGACTTCTGCTTCCTGCTCATCCAGGATATCGAAGCAAATCCCAAGGAGAAACAACACCCGGAAGTGCTCTTACGGTCCTCCACATTGCTTGCCCAATCAGCATCAGTGTATCCAAGTAGTCTCACATCTTCGGCAGTGTATCTTAACCCATAAGTGATTGTGCCACGAAGATATCTCAACAGATTCTTGGCACCAATCCAATGTATGTGGTGAGGTTCAACCATATGTTGACTCAATGTGTTGACTGCAAAGCATATGTCTGGACGGGAGTTCACTAAGAACATTAATGCTTCGATGAGTTGCCGATACTCAGTAGCATTTCGTAAAACAGGTCCAGCAGCACTACCGCTTAACTTCTTGAAGTCAAGCTCCATCGGGGTAGTTACAGGCTTGCAGTCTACCATACCAAATCTTTCCAATATCTTCACCACATATTTTCCTTGAGATAGGAAAATTTCCCCTGGCTTCTGCCACACTTCAAGTCCTAGGAAATAGTGCATTAGTCCTAGGTCCTTCATTTCAAATTCAAAAGCCAACTCCCTCTTACATTTGTGAATGAGAGGGTCTGCACCTGTTAGGAAGAGGTCATCCACATACAACACCAGTATGAGAGGTTTGTCATCTTCAACCTTAAAGTAAAGGTTAGGATCGGCTTCACTCCTAGTGAATCCCAACTTCATCAAGTAGCTATCGATCCTCTCATACCATGGTTGGGGTGCTTGCTTTAGCCCATAGAGAGATTTCTTCAACCTACATACATGAGATTTTTGATCATAAATCTCAAATCTTTCGGGTTGCTCCACGTAGATCTCTTCTTTGATCGAACCATGCAAGATAGCGGTCTTGACATCCATTCGATGTAGGTTCCATCCTTGTGAAGCCGCAAGGGCTATGATCGAGCAGATGGTCGTATATCTGACAACAGGTACAAATATCTCATCATAGTCTATACCTTCCTTCTGAGAGAAACCACGAGCAACAAAACGAGCCTTATACTTTTCCGTACTTCCATCTGTTGCATGCTTTAACTTGTAAAGCCATTTTGAAGTGACAATTGTCTTGTCCTGGGGTCTGGGAACTACTTCCCAGACATCATTCTTCATAATAGACTCATATTCTTTGGTCATAGCATCCTTCCATACTTGATGCTTGACGGCATCTGAGAATGATGAAGGCTCATTTTGTATGATCGTGTTCATGATGGTCAGGTATCCCTGATACCTGTTAGGTTTCTTACTTTCACAGACAGTTCCTCGGGGTGCAACATGTCCTTTAGCATCATCAAGTAGCCCCCTAAGCCATTAAGGCCTCTTCTAGAAGAGGAAGGCTCATGTGGAGGAGGATCAATTGGATCCATGGGTTCTTCCACATCAGGCATTGTTTCATCATCCTTTTCTTTTGGTTCCCTGGTGTCGGCTTCTTGAGAGCTCCTCAAAGTCGAAAGATTGTCCACCTTGCTGAGAGCCATATCTTCGTCAAAGGTGACATCATGACTAATCACGACTTCCCTAGATTCTATAGCCCTTAGTATTTTCTCCATAGCCCACGAAGATTCCTTTTTTTCCAGATGCACCCAATTTATTCCTCTTCTCTTTCGGCACATGAAAATATACAAGGCTTCCAAAAATTCTAAAACGAGATACGTCAGGTTTCTTACTGGTGAACATTTCTTCAGGAGTCTTGGAATCCAATGCTTGATGAGGGCATCGGTTTTGTACATATACGGCGGTGTTTGCAGCTTCGTCCCATAGAAACTTTTGGAAGTCTTTGATCATGGAGCATGGCACGGACAACTTCCACAATCGTTCGGTTCTTCCTTTTCCCCACACCATTCTGTTCAGGAGTATATGGTGTAGTAGTCTCCCTCTTGATGCCAGCCTCTTTACAAAAATCATGGAACTCGTTAGATTCATATTCAGTTCCATTATTAGTCCTTAAGATTTTGATCTTCTTTTTAGTTTGATTCTCGATCAAGGCTTTGAAGTGTCGAAACCAAGAGAACACTTCATCCTTGTTTTTCAAGAAGTATATCCACATCTTTCGAGAATAGTCATTTGTAAAAGTAAGGTAATATGAATATCCTCCTAAGGAGTTCACAGGCATCATACCAGATATGTCTGAGTGAACTAGTTGTAATATATTGGAGGTCTTGCTTTGGCTTGAGGGGAATGGTTCCCTTTTGAGCTTTCCTTCGACACATCCCAGACATACACCTTTCTCTACTCGGAATTTAGGCATCCCTGTTACCATTTGTCTTACATCGGGTAGAGCTTTGTAATGAAGGTGGGCAAACCTCCGATGCCAAAGTTTGGACTGAAGAGATGTGTCACAAGACATGACACCCAGCGGACTTCCACCGACCTGATATAATGAATCAACTCGAAACCCAAGAGTGAAGGCATCTTTAACATTATTTTTCCATATATGTACCTTGCCATCGCTGAAGGTTACCTTGTAGTCTTTGTCTTCCATTGCCGAAATGGACACCAGGTTCTTTTTGAGGTCAGGTACATATAATACATCCTGTAAGTGGATCGTATTACCTTGATTCAATTTGAGAGAGACATTGCCTACACCTTTCACGAGATATTTCATATTATCTCCAAGGACAATTTCCAGGTTAGTTTCTTTCTCTATCAGATTATGGAGAACTTCTTTGTAACCAGTGAAGTGCCTTGAGGCACCACTATCAATGAGCCAAATTCCCATTGAGTCCGAAGGAGCAGAGGTAGATAGAGTAGCTGGTAGATAATATTCATCCTGCTTATTTCTAAGAAACAAAGCTTGATTTGCATCATTAACTTTAAATAAACTCACCAGTCTATCGTAGATTTCCTTGGAGGTGTTCAGGTCGGAGATGTAGGCCATCAAGTGCTTGTCGATAGAGTCCCGGATGATCTTCTTTGTTTTGACTTCTCCGGTTTTCCATTTGTTCCTGGCAGCAGCGGATGCATTTGATGGAGGTTCAACAATATTTCCTCTCACATGGTTCAACACTCCTTGATCTTCTAAGATTAGATCGATAGACATCTTCCATCTGTGGTAGTCAGCTTTCTCACGGAGCTTGTCCTCGGCAGGAAAGAGTGATGAGGACCCCATAGTTCTTTTAGGATAGCCTTGCCAATCTTCTCTTCGGTGATTGCTCTTGCTCTTGCTTGGGCTTTGTCTTCACCTCAACTCTGATACCATGTTAAGTTATGGTATGTTCTATGCTTATAGCAGTTTACTTATCTTTCTTATTATTATCCACAGATTAGCAATCACATGTACATAAAGTAAAGTGCAGATAGAACATTAAACGATCGATAGAAAACAAGCCAAGACAAGAGACACAAGATGTGGCGGCTAGCCAGGGACAAACCCCACAATGTGTGGGGAAACCCTTTGATCAAATCTTCTTTTATCTTCAATAATTCAGCAGAGAGAAATAGTACAATAAATCTAATTTATATCAGCAGTAGCAAACCCTAGATCAGCGGCATCAGCATTAGCGACTTCATCAAAACTAGGGCAGTCGATATCTTGCAAAACGACCGTTGGATCGGCTTGATTCCACCACCAAAAAATGTGACCTTCAGAGGAGGACCAGATGGACCTACAACACAGTTTAGAAGATGAGGTCTGATGGTCAACGCTGGTCAAACTTTGGATCTGTAGTTGCAGCTTCAGGTTTAGCAACTTCCTTCCACATGTGTGAGAGAGAGACTCTTTTCTGCGTAGTAGAGAAGAGCCTCTTTTTTGCACAGGAGAGAGAGAGATGTGATGAGATGAGTGAGTGCAAATGAGGAAAAGTCCTCCTGTATTTATACACAACTGTTGATGGTTGAATAGATGCGACTGTTGGACTTCTGAGCCTACATGAGTTGCAGGTCGGCTTGATAATAATTCCATATTCAAAATAAATTCATATCTCCATAAATACTTATCGGAATCAGATGATCTTTAGATCAATCCTATACCTCTTGACGAGAGGAGTCTAATAAAAATATTATCAGCCATGAATAAGATGACCCACATGGAGTTTGGCCCTAGTTGCCAATTTTAACAATATTTGGCTTCCATCTTTTTTAGGATGATTATCTTATTTATCATTCATTGAATAATTGTGAAGTTAGTTTTTTATTTATGCTAGTTTTTGTAGCATCAGAGGTGTTCTAGTCTCAAAACTTTGTGGAGAGGCTAAAACACAAGAGTTCTCCATAACCCAGAAATTGTTTATGAAAATTCCACCTAGAAGTGTCTCGATTAGATTATTAGCCTATTCTTTTAATATTTCCCGAGTCTAAACTTAAGAAATCTAGTTAGTTAATCAAAATTAATTGAGATAAGGTGTGAATCATCTAGAAACTCACACAGATCGACTTCGATATGATCTTGGCCCTTGATTAAGTTTTAATCTTGGCTGTCAGAGGTCCAACAAAAGATTATAGGAAGAAGTCGATGGGTAGATGGAGAGCATACACACAGATATCGATTTCCTTGGAGAGTTCGATTTTCCAAAGAGCCAACAATTGCCGGAAGAGTTTGAGTTTTAGAGAGGAAGTAGAGATAGAGAGGGGTAGGGACAATGAAGCCGAAGGAAGATTTTCCAGATCCAGCATGTACTTTGCAGAGAGGCCGAGATTATCTCTAGGGGGTTGCGCAGACCCTCAAAGGGCAGTTCGATTTTTGCTGAGGGGAAGACGTCTTCTGTTCTAGAGGTTGGAAGGGGTCCTAGAGTGCCAGAGAAGCATTTTCCTAGTTAGCAACAGGCAGGACAACTAGATTGGTAGTCGATTCAGGGAGCACGTGTGACAAGCAACTTTAGTGTGACGCAGAGCCTACGCAGGTCTAGTTGGATGGCTAGCCTTTCAGAGCTCAAATAATGCTGGAATCACTCGGAGTGAGGGTAATTTGCCTCTAGAAATTTTTGCCAGTATTTTCTCTGCAGGATAGCCAATTTCTAGCATCCAGATTGTACTCGGATAACTTCACTGTTGCATAATAATATAAAACCCTCAGTTGTTGCACCAGTTTTCCCAAGTTGGGTTTTTCCGGGGACATTTGTCAAAAAATAATTGTGTCAATTTTTATGTGTGCTAGAATATTTCTCAGTTTCTAGCTCTATTATTTTCAGCAATGCTTTTGTGAATATTGTAGTGTGTTTATTTCGTTGTTGTCGTAGAAATAAACTACTAATTTAATTAACAATTAGAAGAAATAATACCGGTTGCTGCAATAGGATTTTAGTAGTGAAACTTTCACATGGTATCAAAGCATGATTGATTAGATGGGGAAGCTCAAAAGCAGAGAGACATTTTCTGTTCAGAGGAAGCAGCACGACAAGTTTCTGGAGGCTGCATAGAGCCTAAGACAGGCATATCAAATTACTTGGGGAAGTTTGGTTTTTCAGTGCAAGTTGGCAAAAAAATTCGGCTTGCCAGTTGAGTGATTCCAACAGGCAAAGGGAGTAGCAACAACTCAGATTTTCACTGAGCAAATTCCTTGTTTGGGCGCAGAGGGTTTCGTAGCAATTTGCGGTAGCAGAATCAACGTCTGGTGGAAGAGAAATGGCACATACAAAGGGAAAATTTCTCTCAGGGGATCTCGAGTTTCAAAGATCTAATCTTTCCAGTTGCAAATTAGCAGTAGCTGTGAGCAGATCTTCTCACTCCAGAGGGAGTGCGAGTAGCAGATCCAACAACGAAGCGGAGGGAAAGAGGGTGATTTTCGACCAGATCCAAAGATGGCCATAATTGGGCTCAAAGATCAGGATAGGTTGGAGGGAGCCTCCAACTATGTCATTTGGAAGGCTAGGATGTCCTTCCTACTGGACGAACATGGCCTGAAGACCTATGCAAATAATGTGGTAATAGTACCCTAGGATGCCGATCAACTCAAGGAGTACAGGAAGGAGATGGCGAAGGCAAAGCGAATGATCTTGGATGGAGTTTGAGATCATTTAGTCTTACATGTGGCAGACAGAGGTATGGCCAAGGAATGTGGGATGCTCTCTCCGAGCTATACTAGAGTACCTCAGAGCAAAGGAAGATGTTCCTATAGGAGAAGCTGAGGAGCATCAGGATGCTGAAGGGCGAAAGCATAGATGGCTTCTTCACTAGCATTTAGGAAGTTCGAGATCAACTTGCAGCCATTGGGGAGGCACCCCAACCCACAGAGCTTGTACGGTTGGCACTGAATAGTGTCTTAGAGGAATGGCAGATGTTTGTCCAAAGTATCTTGGGCAGAGACACATTGCCTAAATGTGACACGATATGGTCTGATCTACAGTAGGAGGAGTTGAGGCGGGGTTTAGTAAAGAGTACCATCAGCGGTAGTAGCAGTAAGGTACCAAAGGGTGAAGAGGAGAATGTGGCCCTAGCATCAAAGGGTCCCAGTCAGGGACATGGGGAAAAGAAGAAGAAGAAGTACTTGTCAAAGGTTAAGTGCTTCAAATGTGGTGAGTTTGGCCATTACAGTACGCAATGTCCTCTCAGGAAGAAGGACAAGCAAGATAAGTAGGACCAGGCAACAATGTTTGTTGAGATAGACAAGTTGTCCTCCAGGTTGGAGGAAGACTTCGCTATGTTTGCAGTTATACCTCCAGGAGAGATGTGGGGTGATTTGGAGCTATAGTCCCAGAGTTGCAGAGAGATGGGAAAGGTCCATTTAGGTGTCCTCCTCATGGACCATTACCTGGCTACGGGGGCCCACAATATTCAGTAGTAGGATGGATCAGTGGCGATGATGCAGTCAGATCCAGAGTGACAGTTGCAGACTAATGCAGTCAGGTGTTGAGGAGCGCAGATGCAGTGTTGACAACAGAGTAGATGGCTTATTGCAGAGTTGGCAGCAACACAGATTCCCAGTGGACAGTGTAGGGGCTAGTAGTAGTCAGGGGCTTAGGAGATAGATGCAACACAAAGACACCGTGGATTCAGTATTTTGGATGCTTCTCAGTTGCAGTAGTTGTAGTTGTAGCAACAGTGAGAGGGAGTTGCAGTGTAGATGCAGAGTTGGCAGCGGTATAGCAGTGTCAACAACAACACAGATGCAACATCAAAGTTGCACAGTGGTTGGTGGGCAAAGGCAGTCAGTCACAGTGGCCAGACATGAGCAGCGTGATAGAGGGTGATAGAGATACAAGGTGTTGTAGTAGTGGTGCTGCACTAAAACACCTTCCTTGCTAAAAGGGAGTGTTAGCTTTTGTAGCATCAAAGGTGTTCTAGTCTCAAAACTTTGTGGAGAGGCTAAAAAACAGGAGTTCTCCATAACCCAAAAATCGTTTTTGGAAATTCCACCTAGAAAGTGTCTCAATTAGATTATTAGCCTGTTTTTTAATATTTCCTTAGTCTAAAGTTAGGAAATCTGGTTAATTAATCATAATTAATTGAGATAAGGTGTGAATCATCTAGAAACTCACATGAATCGACCTGATATGATTTTGGCTCTTGATTAAGTTTTAATTTTGGCCATTGGAGGTCCAACAAAATATTATAAGAAGTCGATGGGTAGATGGAGAACACACACATATATCAATTTCCTTGGAGAGTTCGATTTTCTAGAGAGCCAACAGTTGCCGAAAGAGTTTGAACTTCAAAGAGGAAGTAGAGACAGAGGGGCAAGGACAGTGAAGTTGGAGGAAGATTTTCCAGATCTGGTGAGTACTTTGCAACAATGTTTTAAACTTTGATTTCGACACCGACTCGGCTGAGGGTCGACTCCGACTCGGCCTGCTCGATTTCAATGACTCGGTCGTTGTAAATAGTACATTATTATTATTATTATTTTTTTAATATTTTTTTTTTTTTTAATAAAAAAACATAATTTTAAAGATTTTCATTCATGTTTCCAAACACACAGCATTAGAATATAGATAGAAGACAACATATGATCAAAGAAGGCTCATGTATATATCCATTATACCAAAATGGCACCCAGTGCACTGTCCAATACATACATGATGATGATATAGATATCAAAACAAAAACACATAACCAAGGAGGCTAGAAATGGCCTCTACAATAAAAGTACACTGTGACCAGTACTACTGGCTAGCGGCGTCACTGGCTACTGCTAGAGGAGCCAAGATCATCTGGATCAACCTCTGGATCTGTTAAAATTGGCAACCAGGGAAAAACTTCATGTGGGTCATCTTATTCATGACTAATAATATTTTTATTAGATTCCTCTCGTCGAGAGGTGTAGGATTGATATAAAGATCATCCAATTCCGATAAGTATTCATGGAGATATGAATTTATTTTGATTATGGAATTATTATCAAGCCGACCTACAACTCATGTAGGTTCAGAAGCCCAACAGTCGCATCTATTCACCCACCAACGTTGTGTATAAATATAAGAGGACTTTTCCTCATTTGGACTCACTCATCTCATCACATCTCTCTCTCTCTACTGCGCAGATATGAGTCTCTTCTCTACTGCGCTGAAATGGGTTTCTCTCTCTCACACATGTGAAGCCGGAAGCTATTGAATTTGAAGCTGCAACTGCAGAAGTAAAGATTGACTTGCGTGGCCTAGAAGATCTCCCCTTTGGAACTGTGCTGTAGGTTCATCTGAACCTCCTTTGAAAGCCGCAACTTTTGGTGGTGGAATGAAGTCAATCCGACTGTTGGTTTGTGAGATATGGTCTGCCCTAGTTTGATAATGAAGCCGCTAATGCTGATGCTACTGATCTAGGGTTTGCTACTGCTGATATGAATAAGATTTATTATACTATTTCTCTCTGCTGAATTATTGAAGATAAAAGAAGATTTGATCAAAGGGTTTCCCCACACATTGTGGGGTTTGTCCCTGGCTAGCCGCCACATCTTGTGTCTCTTGTCTCGGCTTGTTTTCTGTCGATCGTTTAATGTTCTATCTGCACTTTACTTTATGTACATGTGATTGCTAATCGGTGGAATATAATAAGAAAAAGAAGTAAACTGTTATAAGCATAGAACATACCATAACTTAACATGGTATCAGAGTTGAGGTGAAGACAAAGCCCGAGCAAGAGCAAGAGCAATCATTGAAGAGAAGATTGGCAAGGCTATCCTAAAAGAACTATGGGGTCCTCAACACTCTTTCCTGCCGAAGACAAGCTCCGTGAGAAAGCTGAATATCACGGATGGAAGATGTCTATCGATCTAACCCTTGAAGATCAAGGAGTGCTGGACCATGTAAGAGGCAATATTGTTGAGCCTTCATCAAATGCATCTGCTACTGCCTGGAACAAATGGAAAAATAGAGAAGTCAAAACAAAGAAGATCATTCGAGACTCTATCGACAAGCGCTTGATGGCCTACATCTCTGATCTAGACACCTCCAAGGAAATCTACGACAGACAGGTGAGTTTATTTAAAGTTAATAATGCAAATCAAGTTTTGTTTCTTAGAAATAAGTTGAGGGAAATCAAGAAGGGTAAAGATGAAAGTATGCAAGCATACTTCTTAAGAATCACCGAGATCAAGAACGATCTCCTATCTATTGGGGAAACCATTACTGACAGAGAAATGGCACTCACAACTCTCGGAGGATTACCATCTGAATGGTATGTGTTCAGGATTACTCTTCTGAACAATAATGTAATTCCTAGTTTCGAGGAATTAATGGCTAGATGCATTCAAGAACAAACAAGGGTAGAAGAGCAGGAAATGCCCTTGCCTAAAGGTCCTCCTGCTGCTTTTTCTTCTCATGCTAAGAAAAGAAATAATTCTGGGTCTAAATCAAAAAGAAAGGCTGGATTTAAGGGTGGAAGAAAAGGACGATGTTTCATTTGCAATAAAGCAGGTCACTATGAAAGGGAATGCCCTGATAGAAAGGACTCTCACCGTGACGATGATCAAAATCCCTCTCATGGTAATCGAAGGAATGGAAAATTCAACAACAAAGGAAAAAGGAATGCGGGAAATCAAGGAAGAGGGCAATCATTCAAGAAGGCTAGAAATTCCAGGTATGAATCTAACACTGTTGACGATAAGCAGGCTGAATATTATCTACCAGCTGCTCTATCTACCTCCGCTCCTTCGGACTCAATGGGAATTTGGCTCATTGATAGTGGTGCCTCAAGACACTTCACTGGTTACAAAGAAGTACTCTATAATCTGGTAGAGAAAGAAACTAACCTGGAAATTGTGCTTGGAGATGACATGAAATACCCAGTGAAAGGTGTAGGCAATGTTTCTCTTAAACTGAATCAAGGTAATATGATTCACTTACAAGATGTATTATATGTACCTGATCTCAAAAAGAACCTGGTATCCATCTCGGCAATGGAAGACAAAGGCTATAATGTAACCTTCAGCGATGGTAAGGTACGCATATGGAAAAATAATGTTAAAGATGCTTTCACTCTTGGGTTTCGAGTTGATTCTTTATATCAAGTCGGTGGAAGTCCGCTAGGTGTCATGTCTTGTGACACAACGCTTCAGTCCGAACTTTGGCATCAGAGGTTTGCCCACCTTCATTACAAAGCTCTACCCGATGTAAGACAGATGGTAACAGGGATTCCTGAATTCCAAGTAGAGAAAGAAGGTGTATGTCCGGGATGTGCCGAAGGAAAGCTCAAAAGGGGACCATTCCCTTCAAGTCAAAGCAAGACCTCCGATATATTACAACTAGTTCACTCAGACATATCAGGTATGATGCCTGTGAACTCCTTGGGAGGATACTCATATTATCTCACTTTTACAGATGATCATTCTCGAAAGACCTGGATATACTTCTTGAAAAAGAAGGATGAAGTGTTCCCTTGGTTCCGACACTTCAAAGCCCTAATCGAGAATCAAACCGAAAAAAAGATCAAAATCTTAAGAACTGACAATGGGACTGAATATGAATCTAATGAGTTCCATGATTTTTGTAAAGAGGCTGGCATCAAGAGGGAGACTACTACACCATATACTCCTGAACAAAATGGTGTGGCAGAAAGGAAGAACCGCACAATTATGGAAGCTGTCCAGGCCATGCTACATGATCAAAGTCTTCCTAAGTTTATATAGGCTGAAGCTGCAAACACTGCCGTATATGTACAAAATCGATGCCCTCATCAAGCATTGGGTTCTAAGACTCCTGAAGAAAAATTCATCAGTAAGAACCCTGATGTTTCTCATTTTAAAATTTTTGGAAGCCCTGTATACTTTCATGTGCCGAAAGAGAAAAGAAATAAATTGGGAGCATCTGGAAAGAAGGGAATTTTCGTGGGCTATGGTGAAAATACTAAAGGCTATAGAATCTATGTAGCCGGTCAAAGGGAAGTCATAATTAGTCATGATGTCACCTTTGACGAAGATATGGCTCTCAGCAAGGTGATCAATCTTCCGACTTTGAGGAGCTCTCAAGAAGCCGACACCAGGGAACCGAAAGAAAAGGATGATGAATCAATGCCTAATGTAGAAGAACCCATGGATCCGATTGATCCTCCTCCATATGAGCCTTCCTCTTCTAGGAAGAGGCCTTCATGGCTTAAGGGGTTACTTGATGATGCTGAAGGACATGCTGTACCCCGAGGAACCTTTCGTGAAAGTAAGAAACCTAATAGGTATCAAGGATACCTGACCATCATGAGCACGATCATACAAAATGAGCCTTCGTCATTCTCAGATGCCGTCAAGCATCAAGTATGGAAGGATGCTATGACCGAAGAATATGAGTCTATCATAAAGAATGATGTTTGGGAAGTAGTTCCCAGACCCCAGGACAAGACTGTTGTTACTTCCAAATGGCTTTACAAGATAAAGCATGGAGCAGATGGAAGCACGGAAAAGTATAAGGCTCGTTTTGTTGCTCGAGGTTTCTCCCAAAATGAAGGTATAGACTATGATGAGATATTTGCACCTGTTGCCAGATATACGACCATCCGCTCGATCATAGCCCTTGCTGCTTCACAGGGATGGAACCTACATCAGATGGATGCCAAGACTGCGTTCTTGCATGGCTCGATCAAAGAAGAGGTCTACGTGGAGCAACCCGAAGGATTTGAGATTTATGATCGAAAATCTCATGTATGCAAGTTGAAGAAAGCTCTCTATGGGCTGAAGCAAGCACCCCGAGCATGGTATGAGAGGATCGATAGCTACTTGATGAAGTTGGGATTCACTAGGAGTGAAGCCGATCCTAACCTTTACTTTAAGGTTGAAGATGACAAGCCTCTCATACTGGTGTTGTATGTGGATGACCTCTTTCTAACAGGTGCAGACCCTCTCATTCACAAATGTAAGAGGGAGCTGGCCTCTGAATTTGAAATGAAAGACCTAGGACTGATGCACTACTTCCTAGGACTTGAAGTGTGGCAAAAGCCAGGAGAAATTTTCCTATCTCAAGGAAAATATGTGGTGAAGATATTGGAAAGATTCGGAATGGTGGACTGCAAGCTTGTAACTACTCCGATGGAGCTTGACTTCAAGAAGTTAAGCGGTAGTGCTGCTGGACCTGTTTTACGAAATGCTACAGAGTATCGGCAACTCGTCGGAGCATTAATGTTCTTAGTGAACTCCCGTCCAGATATATGCTTTGTAGTCAACACGTTGAGCCAGCATATGGTTGAACCCCACCACATACACTGGATTGGTGCCAAGAATTTGCTGAGATATCTTCGTGGCACTATCACTTATGGCTTAAGATACATTGCCAGAGATGTGAGACTATTTTGATACACAGATGCTGACTAGGCAGGCAATGTGGAGGATCGTAAGAGCACTTCCGGGTGTTGTTTCTCCTTGGGATCTGCTTCGATATCCTGGATGAGCAGGAAACAAAAGTCAGTGGCTTTGAGCACCGCCGAAGCAGAGTATATTGCTGCTAGCATGGCTTCTTGTGAGGTAGTTTGGTTGCGAAAGCTCTTCAGTGAGTTGTTTGGATTCACATTGGATACCACTGTGATCCTTTGTGACAACCAAAGTGGGATTCGTTTGTCAGAGAATCCCGTATTCCATGATCGCTCCAAGCATATTGATATCAGATACCATTATATTCGAGATATGGTGCAACGGGGAACTATAAGGCTCCATCATATCGGTACAGATGAACAGGTCGCCAACATTCTGACAAAACCCCTTGGGAAAGTAAAATTTCTGACTTTCCATGAACAACTTGGAGTTGTTCAAAGACCCTCCAATGAGGGTCATGTATGATGCGTTGAGCTCTGAGAGCTCCAGGGGGGTGCGGGGTGCTTCTTGGAGCAGCATATGGCCACATGATTATTCACTATCCCCTGGTGGTATACATGTACACCCCGTGGCGACATTGTAGCAGGATTGATGTGTTCTCCTGTGAGGCCTGGATTGATGTGTTCTCCATGGCAGCCTGGATTGATGTGTTCTCCATGGAAATTGTAGCAGGATTGATGTGTTCTCCTGTGAGGCCTGGATTGATGTGTTCTCCATGGCAATTGTAGCAGGATTGATGTGTTCTCCTGTGAGGCCTGGATTGATGTGTTCTCCATGGCCATTGTAGCAGGATTGATGTGTTCTCTTGTGAGGACAGGATTGATTAGTTCTCCTGTCGAGGCATCCTACCCATGCAGTCTGGGACTCATGGGAAGTACCTCTCATCTAATCAATGTGCAGGGAAATGAAGTTAGGGACCATAGTAGTACCGATGGACGCATCGTTGTAACTACCGTACTCCCTACGCTAGGATGACCTCCATTGATCTGGGATCAATGATACTGGTCTGGGACCAGTGGTAGGAGTTGTACCATACTATGACGCTGACTTCGGGTCGGTTGAGACTGGTCTAGGATCAGTGGTACATACTCTGAGACTGACTTTGAGTCAGTGGAGGATGATATTGGTTTGGGACCATTGGAGTTGTACTCACTATGACGCTGACTTTGGGTTGGTTGAGACTGGTCTGGGACCAGTGGTACATACTCTGAGACTGACTTTGAGTCAATATGATACATCCTCGATCATTTCTTCTTCTTCATAATTCAGACAAAAGCAGAGTAGAACAGAACAATGCAAGAGCATAGCAGAACAGAACAAAACAGTACCGATCAGTGCAGGGCAGAACAAGACAAAGCAGAACAGGCAAAATAGAGCAGAGCAGGGCAAGGGTCAGGTTGTACAAGGCAGTGCATTTGATGGATGAATAGTAACGACCGATAGACAGATTGCAGATGAAGTTCTCCATGGTTGAGAGGGATTGTTAAAATTGGCAACCAGGGCAAAACTTCACGTGGGTCATCTTATTCATGACTAATAATATTTTTATTAGATTCCTCTCGTCGAGAGGTGTAGGATTGATATAAAGATCATCCAATTCTGATAAGTATTCATGGAGATATGAATTTATTTTGATTATGAAATTATTATCAAGCCGACCTACAACTCATGTAGGCTCAGAAGCCCAACAGTCGCATCTATTCACCCACCAACGTTGTGTATAAATATAAGAGGACTTTTCCTCATTTGGACTCACTCATCTCATCACATCTCTCTCTCTCTACTGCGCAGATATGAGTCTCTTCTCTACTGCGCTGAAATGGGTCTCTCTCTCTCACACATGTGAAGCCGGAAGCTGTTGAATTTGAAGCTGCAACTGTAGAAGTAAAGATTGACTTGCGTGGCCTAGAAGATCTCCTCTTTGGAACTGCGCTGTAGGTTCATCTGAACCTCCTTTGAAAGCCGCAACTTTTGGTGGTGGAATGAAGTCAATCCGACTGTCGGTTTGTGAGATATGGTCTGCCCTAGTTTGATAATGAAGCCGCTAATGCTGATGCTACTGATCTAGGGTTTGCTACTGCTGATATGAATCAGATTTATTGTACTATTTCTCTCTGCTGAATTATTGAAGATAAAAGAAGATTTGATCAAAGGGTTTCCCCACACATTGTGGGGTTTGTCCCTGGCTAGCCGCCACATCTTGTGTCTCTTGTCTCGGCTTGTTTTCTGTCGATCGTTTAATGTTCTATCTGCACTTTACTTTATGTACATGTGATTGCTAATCGGTGGAATATAATAAGAAAAAGAAGTAAACTGTTATAAGCATAGAACATACCATAACTTAACAGGATCAGAGTCAGACAGGGGGCCCAATGGCTCCTCCTCATCATCATCTCCAACTGCAACTGTAGAAGTGGTAGCACTAGCAGGGTGTGCAGCAGCTGCAAGTTGTGATAGACGAGATATGCGCTTCTGTTGTGGCTCCACAGAAGAAGCGCCTGCAACTGGAGGACTTGGGTCTGGCCCTGAGGCTAGTACAAGTGGATCAGGATCTGCATTCAACTGAACATTATGTTCGAGTGTTGCCTCCACCTGTAAATCCAAATCAAGATCCTCATCAGAATCAAACTCTGCTGGATGACTCTCCACTACCCAATCTGATGTTGGATCAATGTCTTCCAACACAATGGAATCTGAATCAGGTCTTTTTTTCAGCAATTGGTTGCGTTTGAGCCGGAGGTTGTATTGGACATAGACTAGATCATTTAACTGTTTTTGATCCAAACGGTTTCTCTTCTTTGTGTGAATCCTCTCAAAGACAGACCAATTGCGCTCACACCCAGTAGCACTGCAAGTTTGACTCAAAATACGAATTGCAAACCTCTGCAATTCAGGACAATGGCTACCAAAAGCCTCCCACCATTGTGCTGCAAAAAACATAGGAGTGTAATGAGTTAGCTCAACAAAATTACAAATTATATCCAACTTTCAAATTATAAACGATTTAACGAAATAAGTATTAAGAATTTGAAAATTGAAATCTTTGTTTACCTGGCTCATCTACTTCCCTTGCAATCTTTGCTAGGTTCTTCCCAAAGGTACTTAAGGCACTGCTGAAGGTTGTGGCTTGTCGGTGTATCTCCAACTGATCACACTCCAATGGGATCATGCGATCAATGCAGTCAATCAATCCATCTCTAACCTCCCCCTTCAAAGCTCATGTCACCTTAGCTTTATAATGATACTGTGGGTTCAAAAAATACCCAGCTGCATGTATAGGGCGATGGAGTTGATTGTTCCATCTTTCATCAATGATTGCCCAAATGGGCCCATACTTAGCAACTTTATCCTTGTATGCCCTCTTTATTTGCTCATTTACTTGATCCATAGCCTCATAAATGAAGCCCATAGCCAACCTTTCCCCATCCACCAACCGCAACACCTTAACCAGTGGCTCAGCAAGCTTCACAATCTCTGCTGCCTTTCTCCAAAATATTTCTTCATTAACTTTCTTTTTCAATTCTTTGCCTTCCAGTTTGTGAGACCATTGGCTTTGATTCCATTCTTCACTAGAAAAAAAACCTTTTGCAAGTTTATATGTTGTGAAATCATAGATTGCAATGTCAAAAAATGAGTAGCAAATCTAGTGATGGCAGGCCTAATAATATCCCTACCCCTTGTGTGTTTCCTCATCAGGCTCAAAATCCATGAATGGTTGTAGATAAATTTTGTTATGCTTTTGGCATGATCTACAGTGTTTTTGACCCAATCTAATTTGCCAATATTCTCCAGCATGAGGTCTATGCAATGTGTAGGACATGGGGTCCAAAAGATGGTTCTGTTTTTTTCCTCTAACTGTTTACCAACAAGAACATAGTTAGAGGCATTATCTATGATGATTTGAACAACATTAGCCACCCCCACCTCCTCAACAACCTCATCCAATAGCTAAAACAACAATTGTCCATCTTTTACCTTATCAGATGCATCAACTGATTTTAGAAACATGGTTCCCTGTGGGCAGAAGATAAGAAAGTTTATGATGGTACGATTTCTTTGATCAGTCCATCCATCTGACATGATGGTACATCCTGTTCTTGCCCATGAGTCCTTGAAATCTTTCAAATACTCATTAATGGAGGCAATTTCTTTCTGCAAATGATACCCCCTTAGCTCATGCATAGTAGGGCCTTTGAAGCCTTTTCCAGCAGCATGTATGGCATCAAACATAGGCTCATAATATGGTGAACGGGAAGCATTGAAGGGGATATCAGCATCATACCACCATCTAGCTATGTGGTCACAAGCAGTCTCCCTCAATTCTTTCTTCAAATGGTCATCTAAAGTGGGTTGCAAATGACTTCTACTAGGTTGAGGACCATGTGCATCTGATGGAGAGGAGGGAGTGAAATAACTTTTGATATTCATATCACTCTTTTTCGTTTTACCCTTTCCCTTGTCTTGAATAGACTCAAAAGAGGGAGGAACATATCGAAAGGGGTTGGATGCATTAGGACAAGGGATAGAGGATGCTAGTGTTTTCTCTAATTTGTCTTTGGGGTCCATTCCCCTCTCCTAAACCCTATTTAACCCACCCAACCTCTCTCATTTTCTCACAGCCATCTCATGCATTTGAGTGAGAATTTCAGTGAGAATTTGTGAGGAGTTGTTGAGTTTGTTTTTGGAGCAGTTATGAGGAGTCTTGGGCAAGCATTGTAGCTGGAGTGAGGAGCTTCCTGGGCAGCTATTTGGAGCAACATTTGCCATTGAGGAGTTGGTTTCTTGGAGTAAGCTTGAGGAAGCAGTTTGTGCCTGGAGGTATTTTTTTTTCACTTGTAAATATCTGTTTTTGCTTATTAAATTTTATGTGCAAATCTAGAAATCTTAAAGAGTGTTTTTTGTGAAAGAAATGAACATTGAATCAATGTTTTTTTTTGTTTTCATTTTCAGATTGTTTGCTTTCATTTCCAAGTCAAAAATGGCACCTAGAGTGAAAGACATTGCTTGGGCATATGTTGAAATGGTTGATAGTCAAATGCATTGCAAATTTTGCCATAGGAAAATTAAGGAAGGTCCTGGGGGCATTAATAGGCTAAAACAACACTTGGCGGGGATTAGAGGCCAAATTACTCCATGTACCTCACTAGAAATTGGGGAGATTAGGAAGGATTTGTTAGCCAGCTTTGAGAAGTTTAAAAAAGATAAGGCTAGGCAAAAAGAGTTAGAGGCTGAAATTGGGAGGAAGAGGAATATACAAAAAATGCTAGCTACCAACCCCCATTTTGATTTTGAGGGTTCTTCCTCTATCCCTTGTACTGATGCATCCAACACCTTCTGATATGTTCCTCCCTCTTTTGAGTCTATTCAAGAAAAGGGAAAGGGTAAAATGAAAAAGGGTGATATGATAATCAAAAGTTATTTCACTCCCTCCTCTCCATCAGATGCACATGGTCCTCAACCTAGTTGAAGTCATTTGCAGCGCACTTTAGATGACCATTGGAAGAAAGAATTGATGGAGACTGCTTGTGACTACATAGCTAGATGGTGGTATGATGCTGATATCCCCTTCAATGCTTCCCGTTCACCATATTATGAGCCTATGTTTGATGCCATACATGCTGCTGGAAAAGGCTTCAAAGGCCCTACTATGCATGAGCTAAGGGGGTATCGTTTGTAGAAAGAAATTGCCTCCATTAATGAGTATTTGAAAGATTTCAAGGACTCATGGGCAAGAACAGGATGTACCATCATGTCAGATGGATGGATTGATCAAAGAAACCGTACCATCATAAACTTTCTTATCTTCTGCCCACAGGGAACCATGTTTCTAAAATCAGTTGATGCATCTGATAAGGTAAAAGATGGACAATTGTTGTTTCAACTATTGGATGAGGTTGTTGAGGAGGTGGGGGTGGCTAATGTTGTTCAAGTCATCACAGATAATGCCTTTAACTATGTTCTTGCTGGTAAACAGTGAGAGGAAAAACACAGAACCATCTTTTGGACCCAATGTGCTGCACATTGCATAGACCTCATGCTTGAGGATATTGGCAAATTAGATTGGGTCAAAAACACTGTAGATCATGCCAAAAGCATAACTAAATTTATCTACAATCATTCATGGATTTTGAACCTGATGAGGAAACACACAAGGGGTAGGGATATTATTATGCCTGCCATTACTAGATTTGCTACTCATTTTTTGACATTGTAATCTATGCTTTCGCAACATAGAAACTTGCAAAAGATTTTTTCCAGTGAAGAATGGAATCAAAGCCAGTGGTCTCACAAACTGGAAGGCAAAGAATTGAAAAAGAAAGTTAATGAAGAAATATTTTGGAGAAAGGCAGCAGAGATTGTGAGCCTTGCTGAGCCACTGGTTAAGGTGTTGTGGTTGGTGGATGGGGAAAGATTGGCTATGGGCTTCATTTATGAGGCTATGGATCAAGAAAAGGAGCAAATAAAGAGGGCATACAAGGATAAAGGGGCTAATTATGCGCCCATTTGGGCAATCATTGATGAAAGATGGAACAATCAACTCCATCGCCCTATACATGCAGCTGGGTATTTTTTGAACCCACGGTATCATTATAAAGCTAAGGCGACAGGAGCTTTGAAGGGGGAGGTTAGAGATGGACTGATTGACTGCATTGATCGCATGATCCCATTGGAGTGTGATCAGCTGGAGATACACTGACATGCCACAACCTTCAGCAATGCCTTAAGTACCTTTGGGAAGAACCTAGCAAAGATTGCAAGGGAAGTAGATGAGCCAGGTAAACAAAGATTTCAATTTTAAAATTCTTAATACTTATTTCGCTAAATCGTTTATAATTTGAATGTTGGATATAATTTGTAATTTTGTTGAGCTAACTCATTACACTCCTATGTTTTTTGTAGAACAATGGTGGGAGGCTTTTGGTAGCCATTGTCCTGAATTGCAGAGGTTTGCAATTCGTATTTTGAGTCAAACTTGCAGTGCTACTGGGTGTGAGCGCAATTGGTCTGTATTTCAGAGGATTCACACAAAGAAGAGAAACCGTTTGGATAAAAAACGGTTAACTGATCTAGTCTATGTCCAATACAACCTCCGGCTCAAACGCAACCAATCGATGAACAAAAGACCTGATTCAGATCCCATTGTGTTGAAGACATTGATCCAACATCAGATTGGGTAGTGGAGAGTCATCCAGCAGAGTTTGATTCTGATGAGGATCTTGATTTGGATTTACAGGTGGAGGCAACACTCAAACATAATGTTTAGTTGAATGCAGATCCTGATCCACTTGTAACAGCCTCAGGGCCAGCCCCAAGTCCTCCAGTTGCAGGCGCTTCTTCTGTGGAGCCACGACAAAAGCGCATATCTCATATATCTCAGCTTGCAGCTGCTGCACAGCCTGCTAGTGCTACCACTTCTATAGTTGCAGTTGGAGATGATGATGAGGAGGAGCCATGGGGCTCCCTGTCTGACTCTGATCCAGAGGTTGATCTAGATGATCTTGGCTCCTCTAGCAGTAGCCAGTGACACCACTAGCCAGTAGTATTGGTCACAATTTACTTTTTTTGTAGAGGCCATTTCTAGCCTCCTTGGTTATGTGTTTTTGTTTTGATCTCTATATCATCATCATGTATGTATTGGACAGTGCACTGGGTGCCATTTTGATATAATGGATATATACATGAGCCTGCTTTGATCATATGTTGTCTTCTATCTATATTCTAATGCTGTGTGTTTGGAAACATGCATGAAAATCTTTAAAATTATGTTTTTTTAAATAAAAAAATTAAATATTTAATGTATTTTTTTACTACGACCGAGTCATTGAAATAGAGCCGGCCGAGTCGATACTGAGTCGAAGTCGACCCTCAGCTGAGTTAGTGTCAGAGTCGGAGTTTTAAAACATTGGCGCAGACCCTGAAAGGGCAGTTATTGCCTCTTGAAGATTTGGAATGTTTTCCTTTGTTGAGACTAATCCAACTTATTTGTCTATGGAGCACTAAATTCTATCAATTGAGTTGCAAGTCCAATGAGTTTGACTAATCCTGCAGATTTCAGTGCTCTTCTGGAGTTTCCCTCAAGGGAATTTAAGAAAATTATTGGTTTTTGTCATCTTTAATTCAAAAGCAAATCTAAGTTTGGCCTTATTTGAGTCATCCGTCTGTAATGTGAATTGTAGATTTCAAGTGATGCCCATACTCACCTTAGGAGCTTTGTTTCCCATAGTTTTGTGTTCTCTTTTAGGATGACAATAATTGGATTTATTTTTCTATTTTTTGGGGGGATGATTATCTTATTTTTCTTTCATTGAACAATGGTGAAATTATTTTGTTACTCACTGGAGAAAAATGACCTGCCCTACATTGCTATAATTCTTAGTGTGTACTTGTGTGCTTTGTTCCATCTTCTCTCCTAAAGTTGGAAGCGCAAACAGGGAAGTTACTGCCTCTTGAAGGTTTGAAAGTTTTCATTTCTTGAGACTAATCCAACTTTTTTGTCTGAGTAGCACTAAATTCTATTAATTAAGTTCCAAGTCCAGTGAGTTTGACTAATCCTGCTTATGTCGGTGCTCTTCTAGAGTTTCCCTCGAGGGAATTTAGGAAGTTTATTGGTTGTTGTTTTAACTTAATCTACTTTAGCTAATTTGTTGGAACTTAACATGAGACATCGTTGTGTGCAAAGTGTCCCTTCTCTGTTTTTTGTTTGTTTAGTGAAGCTTTTTATGTAGTTATCTTAAGCTATACAGTACAATAGCATGTTAAATATAGTAGCAGTTTATTTGAAGTGCTTGTTGAATAGGTTCTAGTATGATATATGAAAATGTTATCAATGTAGTGGAATAGAACCAGTTAGATCTTTTGATTTCTCCTTGGGTTAGGATGGTGCAATGTTTTTAAACTTGGACTAGACCTCGGAATCTGTCAAGGGTATTGTATCGGACTTGGCCCAAAATTGGACAGGTTTGAATTCTATGATTTCGTTTATTAAAACCTACATAAAATATTAAAATTTTAATGAAAAATATATATTTTAAAATGTTCCAAACAATTAGAGACAAAATATGCAAAGTTTGCTCATGTATATACCATGTAAGGGTGAATATATCAAAATGGAACCAAGTGCAATATATATTTGAACTAAAATACATAATCAACAAGACTCTAAATAGCCTCTGAAGTCCAAAAAGCAACATGCTACAAGCTACCATCCTACTACTTATTACAGATCGACATGATCAATCATCAAACTCTTCACCTTTGTTGGAAATGGGATCCCTGGCATGAACTAGTGCCTGCCATGCCTGGTGCTACACCTCCTAGTGGATCCAAATCCAAATGAATCCACCTTAAGTCATCAATATGAGGATCAAACTCTGTCAGGTGAGTCAGTCTGCGGTTGGATCAATATCATTCAATATAATGGGATCTGTATTAGATCTTTTGTTCTGTAACTGGAGTAGTTATTTTCACATTCTCGAACTGCTATTCCAAAATAGCAGTTCCAATTCTTAAGAAATGTCTATTTTTAGCAGCTTTATATTTTACAGGTGGCATGTAGCAGAGTAGGGTGACATTTGGTGTCTTTTGATATTTAGTGAACTTGTCTTCGTTTTGGTGCAGTTCAGTTTGCTGGAATTTTGAAATTGCTAGGTCTGCTGAATTTTGGATAGGACGTGATTTTTTTTTTCATCATGTGTTCATTCCAGGTTGGTTTGTGGCTTGAAAAACTCAAAATGCTCACAAGGATCAATGAAGTATGCTTTTAGGGTTTAGGGTTAGTGAGACTTTAATTTAGGTATTTTTTTTAATAAAAAACTCCCTCCCCCTGAAAATAGCACCATGGTCTGTACGGAACCAACCTGGGATGGACTCGGCTGAGTTGGACTGGTTTGGTACCAAACTGGCTGGTTTAGTACTGAATTGGTCCCTGAGCAAGTTTGGTGGCTGAGTTAGTGCCCTCGAATGTAACTCAGCTGAGTCTGAGTTATAAAGCACTGGGATAGTGTAGGCATTTTGGTTGAAGGTACATCAAGAATATGATCTAGGTAACTTTACAGTTTGCAACTAATATGAACATCATACTGTTTTATTGTTTTTTTCATTTGCTCAATTTGTCTTCATAATTAATTTTTAGGCGCTCTCTTCATGGCTGCATCATTGTCTCTATTTGATATTGTTCTTTACAATTTAGTGGGTTTTAGGTCTTTAAATGTCTTAAATTATTGGGCACCATTTTATCTTTTATATTGCATTTCGGTTAGCCATTTATTTTTTATGCGTAAGTGTTTCAGATTTGCAACATTTACTAGATTGATTTCTTGGACCATTTTCGTCAACTGATTTTCGGTGTTGTAAATAAGATTTCTGGTTTGCTCTCCATATACGTGACAGTGCAGGATGGAGAAGGATTAACACGAGTTAGTCCTATCAGATGAAAAGAATACAGAAAATGTAACATTGAATAGGAATTTGTTGGGGAATTCTGCAGATGTAGGATTTGGCAAGGGACAAAATTTGTCCAGTCTGGACTCTGGACTATAATCAGCATCTCTAAAGTATTTTAAAATAGAAAAAGAATCAAATTGGAGACTTCTTATCCCACAATTTTACAACTTTTTTGGAGTTATCTCTATTTTATGGAGTCTGTTGAAAGAATAGGAAAACAGAAATGTAACAATAATATAGACAAGTTCAACTGTTCAAAGCTTGTTGGACATCATTTATCTTCAAGTAAACTTATCCTGTGTACAAAGAAGATAAGGAGGCCAGTAAAGCAGTTCTGTCAATTAAGGGAATTATTTTGAGATGCTCATATGCAGAAGCACTTTTGTAGGATAGTCACAACATTTGTAGAGTCCTTGCAATGTGGCGGACCTCAAATATTGGGAAAAATGGTCAACTGAACAATTACAATAGATTTGGAAAATGAATGGTAAATTGCGTAAATTTAAAAATATAAATATTTATAATAATTTCATGAGAACACTGCTCAATTCAGTGAAATTAATGAACATCAGCCTTCAAGATAAGAGGAATTATCACCGAAGGAAGAAAATATATCAATGTTTGACCCTAGAGGAAGAAGCTAAACCTGTGGAAAGTCATTTTGAAGATGTAGCCAAAATGCAGAGCCACAATGTAACATGGTGGAGGTGACAATGTAGCAAAAATACATAAAGTTTAGGGCTGGGGTTAAGCAGTTTAGGTTAGGGTTAAGCAAAAAATTCCTCTCTTTCTAACGGTAACTTGAAGTCTGCTTTGGTCAAAATTGTCTTGTGGGATTTCAGTGTGTTTGTTCCATCAGCGAAAAAGGGGAGAAAATGTCCCCGACAAGAAAACTTGTGTGGAAGTCTGCCATTTATCCACCCATTGCCAATGATAGAGCTCTAATTCATAGTGCTCTTAAGAAAATGGTAAGATGTTTGACCATATTTCCATAGTTCTAGAGTTCCTGTTCATTCTTGTTTTGGGATAGAGGATGATTGTCATGAACAAGAATTTAATAAATACTTAAGGCACAAGGGAAAAAAGATCATATGAAATAATCTCAATAATCAGGATTCTAGTTGTATAGAATGAGTGAAGATTGTATAATTTTTTTACCAGGAGACTAGAAAATGATGCAGTAAAAGAAAAAATAATGATGGGATACAGAAGCATTGGAAAGATTACCTCTAAGATATGCATTTCAAAATATAAGTCCAATAATCAAGTACAATCCCTAGGGCAACTTGAGGAAACCACCCATTATCACCTTGGGTCACTTTCCTCACTTTAGGCTAGCAGCACTCTGGTTGAAATGGAAAATTCCTCAGATAAACTCACCAACCTGTCTGAATGTACATCTCAAAATCAGGTTAGTGAAGTGAATTATTTTTAGGGCTTTGCATTGTAAAATTGGTGGAAACAAAGAGGACATGTGCCATACCCTTTGGGTTATGGAGTTGAGGCAACAAAATGACAAATAAGCATTGAATGGAATTGAGAAAATTAGCAAAGCAATAAGCGATAAACCCCACCACTTATGCCAATCAAATTAATATGAAAATTGAATGAATTGATCATAAAGATATAACTTCACTTGAAATACACATCAACTAGTGTACCATGCAACTATCAGTGCAAAAGAGAACATCATGACATCCTTCAAAGATGAATGAATAGCCAACAATTTCTTCATTGAAAAAATCTGATTATATCGAAGGCATGAGATGATCAATAAATCACAACGATTCCATCTTTTTTAGCCAAAAATAGCCTCCAAAATGGGTGAAATATCTCCAAACAAGAAGAATACACCTGTAGACTTAGAATGACAGACTTGCACATCAATTGAATGTCCATGTTCGAATTATTGGGGAAAAATGCTTTTGAATATGCAAAATGAATTATGCATTTTCAGGGGGTAACAACTAGCTCCATGTTGGTACTGCATGCTTTCATAGGGTGCTAGAGGAACCTAGAACCTCTAAGGGATGTTGTGCATAATAAACCTATAAAGAAAATACATGTGCTGGAATATGTGATGTGGTAGATACAACATTTACATCCCCATCACCCCCAATACAAAATCCAATTCAAATTTATTACAAACTAGTTGAGAGTGTTCTTGCCTAATTACTCACTCTCAAGAGGTTTTACAAAAAAGAATTAGCCAAGATGCCAAAAGGGACAACATAAACAAAACCTAATGGTTGTAAATACCGAGCTTATTCTTTTTACCCTACTCTAACATTAGGAAGATAATGCTAAATGTAATCAACGAGCTAATGTAGCTATGCAATCAACTAATAAATCATAAGAAATATCCCCATTTGTTTGGTAATAGATAAAACCAAGGAAATCAGAGCTGTTAAAATTGTGCTCAACCTAGGTGAATAACCTCCTTACAATCTCAAGTAAAATTGCTTGCAGAAATTTAATTTTTAAATAGAATATTTTACACCATAGGATTATCACACAATTGCAAGGAAAAAATCAGTGGAAGCAAATAAATTTCAAGGACACAAACACATTTTTATTGCCTTTCAAATAATTTTTTCTTTCAATTAATTCCAAACTTACAAGGGCTTCCTCCACTAAGGAAAACTCACCCACTAAGAAAGACAATACTACAACACCAAAATCTATCTCTGTTATGCTCCGTATGACCTTGTATGACCTATACAAACTATTGAAGATGGAATCCTTTGTGCTTTGTTGCTTGTATGATTGAGACCTTCATCTCTTATGACTCTCGTGTGGTCGTTCCATGACCTTGTACGACCTTGTCCTGCTGCACCTAAAATTGTACAACCCTCATATGATCTCCTCAATACGACCCTCTTGCTTGTTGTGTAAGACCTCCTTTAGATTTCTAGTTGACAGGTTGACTCTTCCACCTTTTGCTACTTTCATTCTCTCCTTGACTTGCACATTGAGTAAAAACCTCTATCGCTGTGTGCAACTGAGTCACTATGTCAATTTTCCTTCTACCTTGCCCTTCTTTTATAATTTTGAGTTGATGAACAAATCTTCCAAACCTAATCTCTTAATGAGATTGATTGTTGAGATTAAATCCTAATCAATGGTGGAGATTGATCTGAATCATTAGTGTAATAAAATTACACATTATTAGACTTCAAAAATTAAAAAGCTCACCACTTTAATAATTTACTTTAATAAAGTGAAATACAAAATGAAAAGGACTTCATATGACTTTAGGCACATTTGACACGAGCATCAACACTCCCTCTTAGCGAGGAAGAAATTTTGCACCCAATCCAAGTTTGTCTTTGAAGCCTGCAAATTTCCCTTTTACTAGGGGCTAGGTCAGAATATCAACAACTTGTTGATTAGTAGGAATATATTGGAGCTTCACAACACCCTTTTGAATCTTGTCTTGAATGAAGTGGTAGTTGATCTCTAGGTGCTTGGACTTGTCACGGAACAGTGGATTCTCAGAGAGTTTGATACAACTCTGATTATCATAGTGAATCACTATAGGATCTAATTCTTGATTGAAAAACCTTGTTAAGTAACTTGCAAAACCAAATGGCCTCATTTATCATTGTATTTGCTATCATATACTCTGCCTTTGCTAAATTGAGTGCTAGTGGTCAGAAAAGTTTGCTTGGTATGAACCAAGATATCTTCACTGATCCCAAAATAACACAACAACTTGAGTTTCTCTTCTTATCTATCGCATTGCTTGCCCAATCTAAGTTTGTATACCCGTACAAATTCACTTCATCATCTCCAAGACACCTCTGACCATAATCCACTGTGCCCCTTACGTATCCCAACACATGCTTTGTAGCTACCCAATGCTCCTGCCTTGACTCCACCATGAATTGACTCAAGGTGTTCACTACAAAACATTTATCTGGCTTGATGTTGACTAAATATATCAAAGAACCAATCAATTGCTTGTACAACGTGGGATCCACCAAATCTGAAAATGAGGTCATCACCTTCGGATTTGTGATCATAGTTGTGGCCATAGGCTTGCAGTTCTCCATCCAAAATCTTCTCAGTATTTCAACTGCATACCTCCTCTGTCCAAGGGAAATCTCTTGTCGTCTCTACCAAACCTTTAAGCCCAAGTATTGCATCAAAATGATGTCATTCATCTTGAATTCAATTACCAAATTTGCTTTGCATGCTGCCGTGAACTTCTCTTCATCCGTGAGAAACAAATAATCTACATACAACACCAAAATAAGTAGATTGGTGAAGTCCATGCTCAACAAATATTCATCAATCCTAGAATAACATGCTCTTAATGCCTACTTGAGTTCGTACAAGGATTTATTGAACTTGCACACATGAAACTCCTTCCCATGTACCTCAGAGCCCTGATATTTTTCTATGTACACCTTTTCCTCAATGACCCCATTAAGAAACACTGCCTTTGTATCCATATGATGTATCCTCCATCCCATGATTGAGACAATAAAATTACAACTCTAATAGAAGTGTACCTAGAAATTGGAGCAAAAGTCTCTTCATAGTCCACTCCCTCTTTTTGGGAGAATGCTCTCGCTGCAAACCATGCCTTGAACTTCTTAATGGTTCCAATCTGTAGCATGCTTGTAGAGCCACCTGGAGCTCACCATTGATTTCCCCTCTTGTCTTGGCATATTGTCACACACATCATTCTTTATGAGGTTGTACTCCACCATGGCATCTCACAATACCTGCTAGTTTTCTACATGAAAACTAGAAGGCTTAGAATGAATGCGGCTACTAATTAGTACAATATAAGTTGGAAACATTTTTGAAGGTCTACTCTCCATGAATGTGCTCTCTGGAGCATCCCTCAATGTCTGTGTGAACCATTGAGGTCTCTTGACAGAACTAGAAGGAGCTACTAACTCCTCCTCATGTGAAGGATGACTTCTTGAATTGGAAGTAGTTGGTGTCATGGGTGAACTAGGCTCAACCTTCAGAACCTTCTGCTCCTCGTCCTCTACTGTTTGAATAGGGTTGTGCAACCACATGCATGTAAAGTCCTCAAACTTCATGGTACTTACCACTATTTTCTTCTATGTTGGAATATAAACCCTGTAATTCTTGGGGTCTCATTATATCGTCCTCTACTGTTTGAATAGGGTTGTGCAACCACATGCATGTAAAGTCCTCAAACTTCATGGCCCTACTTACCACTATTTTCTTCTATGTTGGAATATAAATCCTGTAATTCTTGGGGTCTCATTGTATCTCAAAAACAAACCCTTAATATTGGAGGGATCCAACTTGTTCCTCTTCTCTACAGGTACATGTATGTAAATTGGACAACCAAAGATGTGAAAATGAATCACCTTTGGCTTCTCACGAGTGAATGACTCCTTTGGTGTTTTGTCCCTTAAGATCTTTTGAGGACTCTCGTTTTATATGTAGACTCCCGTGTTACATTCCTCTGCCCAAAGAAATATGGACAAATCCTAATCACGAATCATGGCCTTAGCAACCCCTATGATGGACCAATTGTTCCTCTTTGCAACCCCATTCTACTATAGGTTGTGTGATATTGTCAACTCCTTTCGAAATTCCTACCTTCCTACATATTCTTGAAGTTGTTAGAGGTATACTCACCCCACCTTATCTGACCTCAACATGTTGATCCTCTTCCCTGTTTAGTTCTCCACAAGAGCTTTAAACTCTTGAAACTTATTGAAGACTTCATCCTTTGTCTTCAAGAAATGGATCCATGTCTTACGATAGTAATCATTAATAAATGAAACATAATACATGTCTCCCCATGCTAATGCTACTAACGTTGGTCCACACACATCCAAATGAATCAAGTCCAAGATATCCTTGGACCTGTGCTTGTTGCTTGGGAAAGCAACCTTGATGTACTTGCCAAGTGTGCACCCTCTACATACGCCTTGTTGCTAAATGTTGAAATCTGGAAGACTTGTGACTATTGTAAGAAGGAATTTGTCATTGAAGTCAAAAGGTGAATGAGCCATTGATGAGTTGGAAGAAACCCCTGTATTTGTTAGTCAATATGCATGCAAAAAATAGTGAATTTGGATGCAAGGCCATCGCCATTTGGTTGTCCTCATGACACTAATTCATTTGATGGGTTGAAGGCCTTGTGTGTCTTCTTGGTTGGAGAGATATTCAAGTTTGAAATTTGTTCAAAATCTACCCCAAATTGAATGGGTTTGTTCCCACGTAAAATTCATAACAAAAATAGGTTCAATATGGTCTATTAAATAATTGAGAAGTCAACTTCCATTATAGACAAGTTAGTCTTCATATTTAAGGTTAATTAATATCCAATCAACTTCAAGTCAACTCCAGTAATAGACATATTTTTTAAAGGGATTTTTTATTATTATATGTTTTTAGGTTTAGGTCGGCCATAAAATAGTCTTCCTTCCAAAAGTATAAATAACCTAGCCATGGAAATTCAAAGCAAAATTTTCCGTGGCATCTATTCTAGGAAGTAATAAAGTCTGAACTCGCTGGAGCAGACCAAGGATAAAAGAAGGTGCAATTTGGTGGTATTAAGAGTAGAGACCAAGGGTGAAGAGGTCAAGTTTGTTTCTAAACATTAGCAACAAACCAAGCTCTCTAGTATGCAAATTTTTCTGAGAAGGCATTTTCGTTACAGGTCAAGCCACTGGAAGCCGAGTTTTGTGCTAGTTTTGTTGGAGGTCAAGTTCTGCCTTGGAGTAGATTTGGACACCCCTAAAACCGGTCTTTCTTTAGGTCCGAAATTAGCCCCTTGTTGCAGGCTAAATTCACCAATGTTGCATACCATAGGGGTCGAATTAAAGAAGATGATCTGAGGATGAAAAGGACAGAACTAAAGAGCCGTGAGCTCACTAAGGAAGACTGTTAAGAAACAAATGACAACTATATTATGCTAAGAATTGATAGAGGATCGATGACATAAAGAAGGTTAACCTGAAGCAGATTTGGACAAGTAGACGAGTTCAATTTTGATTGAGAAATTCAGGGCCAAGTTGGAGTTGCGCCTTAGAAGATTGTAGCCTCCTTGTTGGTGTAGGAAATTGAAAGGGAGTTGGTGCTCCCTATCAGTTGCAATTGACAAAATCCCAGGGGGTTGTATCCTCCGTTGAGTTGGAGCTCATAAAATTTGGAGATTGTTATCTCCTCATGTATATGTAATTGATTATGGTTTTATCAATTTATTCTCATTATTGAGTTTCCATGTATATTTGATGCGCTTTTGTTAATGATATCTTTCACACTAGTTTATTGATTGCTAATAATATAAAACATTCTAAAGGTGCTCAATATTGATTCACCCCCCCCTCTCAGTATTGCCGATATTTCCAACAATTGGTATAAGAGCGAGTTACCCTCAAAACTATCTAATCACTAGAAGGAATATCGTGAATAAATATAGATCAAATGGAAAACATCTCTTCAAGAACAATTTAGGTATTTGATGGAAATGATTATGCATTATGGAGCAATAGCATGGAAACCTACTTGAAGGATTTAGGAGTGGATGTTTGGCTCTCCATTGTTAATGGCTACAAAAATCCAAAAAATCTTCCAACTGATCTTGATGAGAAGAAATTGTTTAGCTATAATTCAAAGGTTCATCATGCCATCACAAGTGGATTGTCAAGAACCGTTAAGACCAAGGTGATGACGTGCACCACAACTAAAGAGGTTTGGGATAAACTTAAAAGTCTTTATGAAGGTGATGATAAAGTCAAACAGGTTAAACTTCAATGACATAGAGCACAATTTGAAAATATGAAAATGAATGAAACAAAAGATATTGCAACCTATTTACTCAGAGTAGATGAAATTAACACCATCAAAGGATTAGGAGAATAAGTCAAACAATCCTTGATCGTATAGAAATTGCTAAGGTTGCTTCCTTTGAGATACGATGCCAAGGTATTTGTCATGGAAGAACCCAATAATTTAACTAAAACGACAATGGATAAATTACATGGCACCCTTGCATCATACGAAATGAGAACATATATAAGCTAGACAGTCAAACAAAGAAGCAACTTTTAAATCCACAAAGAAGTCGAGGAACACAGAGCTCAAGGTAGAAGGTAAACTGGGCAATGAATCATATGACGAAGAAGCACATTTCGTTAGGAAGCTCAAAAGGGGAACGATAAAAGACAACGGCAAGATACCCTTTACACGTTTTAGTCGTGGCAGAATAGGTCATTATGCTAAGAGATGTCCTTATGGGGAAAATAAAAGCTTCCACAAGAAAAAAATTTATTTAAAAAAAAAACAACAATTCTTCAAATGAGAGTGATATGAAAGAAGGGGAAGCAAGAGAAGTTTTCTTCATAACTCAAGAAACCCAAAATAATGATCATGATGTCAATTTTGAAAAAGGGGTCATTGGTTTAGATGAAGAAATAAAAGAACCAAACATGAAAATAGATTCTTTTTGGGGACTTAGAAATGATACAAAATCCGAATAAGAAGATGAAGATCTTAAAGAAAAATTGAAGAATAATGAAAAGGAAAATGGCAAGCTTAGAAACAAAAATAGAGAATTGAAAGGCCTACTTGAAAAATGTGATGAAGAAAATGTCTTTTTAAAGATCCAACTTGAAGAAGCAAAAAGAGTTGAAGAAGTAATAAAGATTCAGATGATGAAGTAATGAGAAGATTTTAGGAATCTTGAAAAGGAGGTTGTGTCATTGAGGGTTGAAGTTGACAAGCTCAGCAAGAAAATGAAGAGCTCACAAATGTTGGGTAACATTCTCAGCTATCAAAGATCACCATGCGATAAAATAGGTATTGGCTATACAGGTGCATATTCAAGCAAAAAGGACACAAGTTCCAAGCCTCTAAGGAAGAAACTAAAAAATAATTTAGAAGTGCTACCTATCACAGAGAAGACAACAATGAAATCAAGGACAAAGATCAACAATGGATTGAACCTCCTCCAAGGAAGAACAATTTCAGAAGATCATCATGGCAATCCTACTTTCCTAGGTATGAAAATATTTTTCTTGGTCATTGTTACTCTTGTGGAAATTTCAAGCATAAAGCAATTCATTGTAAAATCAATACAAGATGCAACTATGCAAGAAGCAAGAATGATTATGGATATGCAAGAAATGACCATAGATTAGGAAATGTTCATGGATATAATAGCAGGAGCTACAATCCTTTTGAACCACTAATGAATCAAAACATTGTATGCTACAAGTGCAATAATCTTGGTCACAAGGCACATGATTGTAGGTTTATAAAAGAAGATGCTCCAATCATAAAGATAGAGAAACCAACTATGATATGGGAAAATAAAAGGAAGGAAGATTGCAACCTAGTGTTGATTGCTAAAGATAAAGAAGATGAATGGTACATAGACAATGGGTGATCAACACACATTTGGAGATCATAAAAAATTCACCAGTTTAAAAAGAAAAGGTGGCATTGTTGCATTTGGAAATAACTCCTCTGTCAAGATACTTGGAAAAAGTGTAGTAAAACTTGGAAGTGAACATGTAAAAGCAAAAAATATTTTTTTGGTTGAGGGTTTGAAGCACAATCTTCTCAATGTTAGAAAAATGTGTGATCAGGCTACAATCTCTAGTTTGATTCCCAATGATCGAAATTTAGATTAGGGGAAAAAATATGCTCAAAAATCAAAGTGCTTGTAATCACTCAAAACCCGAACAACCACGTCCGTCTGAGCGATACGATCCCAACGCAACTCGTTTCACTCAAAACAGAGTTCGTATGAGAAAGATAGAGCCCGCTGTCCGTTTTGTCAAACATGCGAATTTTCGGTACAAGCTGACTGGAATGCTGACTAGGCATTCGTATAGCCCAATTAGCAAAAAGAATATTTCAGAGAATATTCTTTGGAATATTCCCATAGGTGGCTCAATTGGGATGTGACAAGTGTTGACATCGGCTTGGTCAAAGGCATTTAGGTGGACCAATGACAGGTTGACACATGGCAAGCCTGGAGGCTGCCATGTGCCCTCTCAAAGGTCGAGTAAAATTGTTTTGGCAGGCCGAGGAATCGAACTCATGACCTCGCCCACATAAGCGCCAAGTCTTACTGCTGTACCACCACCGTATGTCTTAACATATCATGGGTGCAAATTTTATTTAAATGTGAAAGTGCCGAAGGTTGGAGGTAAGGGGCCAACCCCCTCTCCACATATGACCATAGCTCATAACCAGGAGCTAGCGCTATTGCTAACCGCGCCATTAAACACGCTAAGTGGAGTTTATGTTAATTAACCCATACTTAACATTTAATTAATTGTGGGATTTTTGGCGGGTCCACTAAATCTGAAATTGCACCAATTTTGGTGGGGTTAACTGGAGTTTCTCTAGATTTGGTGGAGTTTTCCTAGGGAAAACTGAAGAGGCCATAATTTTGGCATTTTTCGACCAATTTTGGCTCAGAAAGAGTCATTCCTGGATGATTTGGATGCTCTGAACACAATGGAACAGGTTGTAGAAATAGAAAGACACTCCTGTACGTGATTTTGCTATGTTGATGTTTAAGGAAGCCTACGACCACTAGGAGAGGAGGTCAAGCCTAGATCAGCTGAAGTCCAATTGCAGAGCTTGGAGAGTCATTTTTGGGGTTTTCGGGTTTTTTGAAGCCAATGGCGCAGGTTTCAAAGCCATTGGAGCACTGCATGTGCATGTAATTGAAGAATTGACCATTACATGTTCATTACCTCAAGCTTGTGAAGTTTGTATTCATGAGGAATGAAAAAGTTTTATACCCACTTTGCAAGAAGATGCTTATATGCATGAAACTAGTGGAAATGGAAAACAAGAGGATGTTGAAAGCTCTAAGGTTATTGAAACCATTGTTGGTATTCCGAAGAAAGCCACTACCTCATCAAATTCACCTCTTCAAGAAGGCAACAAAGGTGAATGTGCAAGGTATAAATTTGCCTTTAATCAAGTTTCTTTTGATTATGATAAACATGGTAAATCTTCACATAAGATTTGGAGAAAATTTACATGTTCCTTTTGTGGTTTGAATAACCATACTGTTTCGAGGTGTTGGAAGAGGATAGCCATACACAGGAAACTTTCAAAACAAAAGAGACAAAAAGCCAAAGGTCCATTGGATAATGGAAACCATGTTGAAAAGAAGATGCAATTATTTTGCACTCATTGCCATAAGCAGGGTCATCTTGTAGACAAGTGTTGGACTTTGCATCCAACAAGTCATCCGCAACATTTGAAGAAGGTGGAGAGAGATTTTGGAAATAATGGAAAAGACGATTCCATAATTGATGTGGGTCAAGATCATACGCATGATGGAGTGCAGCTGAAATAAGCGCCATTGAAATGGTATGGAAATAGATGGTTAGATTTCTTAACCAATTAAGGCCTCGCATTTCTTTTGATAATTGATGCAAATCTTGCCTTATTGATGCATTTCCTTGTTATTTGGATGCATTTCTTTTCTCCCGAAAGTATGCCGCATATTGCATGAAGAAAAATGTTCGAAAGTAGAGTTATGTTAACTCACTTAAATGCAACAAAGATGGAAATTTGCAACTACAGATTTGCATGCATGTTGCATTCTTGAACTTGCATGTTTATGCCAGGAAGGTGTTCGAAAGTGGAGTATGTTGACTCACTTTATTGCAGCAAATTTGGTCATTTCAGCTCTTTAAGTACTCGTACATACCAATGGGATTCTTGTACTTGTGATTGTACTTGTGAGAGAGTTGAGAATTGTTATACATGCATGAGTGATTGAATTGTGTTGGTTGATTGCTTTGTTAACATGTATGTTGTCAACTTGAGAATGTTGAACATTTGCACATGCATGAGTGTCAGCTTGTGTGGTCGATTGATTGTTACATGTATGTTATATGAACTTGGAAGAGTTTATTTTGTCTCCAAAGATGAAAGGGAGATGTGACGAATTGTTTCATGAGAATGTAGAATTCTTGTTGTAAATCGTCAAGTTGTTGTACATATTTTTGCTTGACTTGAAAGTCAATTGTTTGAAGAAGCATGTTTTGTCGACTTGTGTTTAGTCGATGGTTTATACACCAAGATGTAAGAATACATAGCGATGTTCACATGATGTGACATTTGTTGCTTTGGAGAAGCAAAAGGAAGATGTCGTCAAGTTATATTCTTGCATGAGTGTTTTTCAAGGTTAATGGTGTTTCTTGTGACAAGATGTTGCAGGATTTTGAAGGTCCACATTTGAGCAAGAGGCTCATGGTTAGCCTTCATTCTCAAATCATGACATGAGAAGCATGTTAATATTGGAGGATGATGGAATCAAGAAGCGAAAGTGGACAAAAATGCCAAAAAATTTGCAGCCATTGTAGACCATTTGATGTGTTGACGCCAAGAAGCGAAAGAGATGGCGAATGCATTCTTCCAGATGTGGAATTTGGAACCGTGGAGGTAAAATAATGGTAATTTATTTTCTTGTTATTACTGATATTGGAACTCATTACTGTAGTTCACTCAGATGGGCTTAACTTAGAAAAGTGGTTTCCAAGGAGAAGCTTGCATCGAATGCATGTGTTGCAAAGGAGAAACATGATTCTGAGTGGGAAGGCCATCAATTAGTTTTCCAGGCACCAAGGGATCGTTTTGGTACAACAAGGTGTTTAATCAGCAAGCAACCATCAAGTGTTGGATTGGGTCAGCAACAAAATGAGAACATTGGTTGAAGTGCCAAGCCATTTGCAAGGCAAGGCATGTCAGTGAATCCAAGTGGTTGTCATGGAGATTTTTCCAAGTAGAATCAATTGATAAAACTTGGGAAGGAGAAGAGTATTCATCTTTCTTCAGATAACCATATTTTTTGGGTCCAAAACCCTGTGAGTGTTCGAAATTGCTCAAAACCTGAACAACCACGTCCGTCTCGGAGATACGATCCCAACGCAACTCGTTTCACTCAAAACAAATTCGTATGAGAAAGGTAGAGCATGTTGTTCATTTTGTCAAACAAGCAAATTTTGGGTACAGGCTGACTGGGATGCTGACTAGGCATCCGTACAGACCAGTCATAAAAAAGAATATTCCCAGAATATTTCCATAGGTGGCTCAATTGGGATGTGACATGTGTCGGCATAAGATTAGTCAAAGGCATTTAGGTGGACTAATGAGAGGCTGACATGTGGCAAACCCGGAGGTCGCCACGTGCCCTCTCAAAGATCGGGTAAAATTGTTTTGGCAAGTCGGGGAATCAAACTCGTGACCTCGCCCACACAAGCACCAAGCCTTACCACTATACCACCACCGTATGTCTTAACATATCATGGGTGCACATTTTATTTAAATGTTCAAGCATCAAAGGTTGGAGGTAAGGGGCTAGCCCCCCCTCCACATATGACCATAACTCATAACCAGGAGTTAGCGCTATTGCTAACCGCGCCATTAAACATGCTAAGTGGGGTTTATGTTAATTAACCCATACTTAACGTTTAATTAATTGCGATATTTTTGGCGGGTCCGCTAAATTCGGAATTGCGCCAATTTTGGCGGGGTTAACCAGAGTTTCTCCAAATTTGGTGGAGTTTTCCTAGGAAAAACTGAAGAGGACATAACTTTGGCATTTTTTGACCAATTTTGGCTCAGAAACAGTCATTCCTAGATCATTTGGATGCTATGATTACAATGGAATAGGTTGCAGAGGTAGAAAGACACTTCTGTACATGATTTTTCTACGTTGAAGTTTAAGTAAGCCCAGGGCCACCAAGAGAGGAGGTCAAGCCTAGATTAATTGAAGTCCAACTGCAGAGTCTGGAGAGTCATTTTTGTGGTTTTTGGGTCTTTTGAAGCCAATGGAGCAGGTTGCAAAGCCATTAGAGCACTACAGGTTCATGTAATAAGAGAATTTACCATTAATCCAAATAAGGCCTAGCCATTGAAGTAGGTCCAAGGAGATGTAGCCCAGGAGGGGTGAACTATTTTATCAACTTTGTGTTAGGAGTTGCTATGTTTTACCTCTCTTCATTTTACTTACTGTATATGTGTTTTAAACAACTAATTAACCTCATAAAAGACACTCAACACTTGACACATAATTCCTCACATTTTGGTTAATTTGAGATGATCCTAAACACATTTTTTTAATACTGATGAGGGAGCTTGCATAGAATTAACAAGTTTTCCCAACATTCAGATCAAGTTGGTATCAGAGCATTGTTATCTCATTTTAACCCTGAGACGATTTGCCAAGGTTAGCTAGAAAATTAGCTATTGGTTTTGTATTTGTGGAATGAGAATTTAATTATGTGCAAGTTTATGTGTGTAAGTTGAAGAAGGGAGATGCTTCCTTGTTGAGAAACTTTTTGAAGCTTTGTGAAGCTTTTTGATGCATTACAAGTGTGATGGCAGCTTCAACAAGTGATATTTCTAATCCATCTTCCTTAACAAGACTCTTTGATTTAGAGATGTTGCAAGAGCTTATCATCATGAGAGATATGGTGCATGAGATGGAGATTCAACTCCATGATGCCAAGGAAACCCTAGCCAAGTATGTGCATGAAAATGAGGTATGCTATTCAAGTTTATCCTCAATTTCCTCTCAAAATGAATATTTTGGTGCTTTTGAAAGACACACTAGAGGAATAGGGTCCAAATTATTGATGAATATGGGTTATGAAGGTAAAAGGTTAGGCAAACATGCACAAGACATAGTTGAGCCAATTGTTGTTGAGGAAAGGCCTCGATATTTGGGTCTTGGTTATGGACAACATGATGGAGAATGCTCCAAAGCCAATGAGGCACATGAAGGTGTTCGAAGAAGGACTTTCATTACATGTTCATTACCTCAAGCTTGTGAAGTTTGTATTCATGAGGAATGCAAAAGTTCTATACCCACTTTGCAAGAAGATGCTTATAAGCATGCAACTAGTGGAAATGGAAAACAAGAGGATGTTGAAAGCTCTAAGGTCATTGAAACCATTGTTGGTATGTCGAAGAGAGAAACTACCTCATTAAATTCACCTCTTCAAGAAGGCGACAAAGGTGAATGTGCAAGGTATAAATCTGCCTTTAATCAAGTTTCTTTTGATTATGATAAACATGGTAAATCTTAACATAAGATTTGGAGAAAATTTACAAGTTCCTTTTGTGGTTTGAATAACCATATTGTTTTGAGGTGTTGGAAGAGGATAGCCATACACAAGAAACTTTCAAAACAAAAGAGACATAAAGCCAAAGGTCCATTGGATAATGGAAACCATGTTGAAAAGAAGATGCAATTATTTTGCACTCATTGCCATAAGTAGGGTCATCTTGTAGACAAGTGTTGGAATTTGCATCCAACAAGTCATCCACGACATTTGAAGAAGGTGGAGAGAGATTTTGGCACGAATGGAAAGAGGATCCCATAATTGACGTGGGCCAGGATGATACACATGATGGAGTGCGAGTGAAAGAAGCACCATTGAAATGGTTTGGAAAGAGATGGTTAGATTTCTTAACCAATTAAGGCCTTGCATTTCTTTTCTCCTGAAAGTATGTTGCATATTGCATGAAGAAAGATGTTCGAAAGTAGAGTTATGTTGACTCACTTAGATGCAAAAAAGATGACAATTTTCAACTACAAATTTGCATGCATGTTGCATTCTTGAACTTGCATGTTTATGCCAGGAAGGTGCTCGAAAGTGGAGTATGTTGACTCACTTTATTGCAACAAATTTGGTCATTTCAGCTCTTTAAGTACTCATACATACCAATGGGATTCTTGTACTTGTGATTGTACTTGTGACAGAGTTGAGAATTGTTATACATGCATGAGAGTTTGTGTGTATGAACAGTAGAATTTTTAATAGTTTCTTTGTACTTGAACATGCATGAGCAATTAACTTGTGTTGGTTGATTGCTTTGTTAACATGTATGTTGTCAACTTGAGAATGTTGAACATTTGCACATGCATGAGTGTCAGCTTGTGTGGTCGATTGATTGTTACATGTATGTTATATCGACTTGGAAGAGTTTATTTTGTCTCCAAAGACGAAAGAGAGATGTGACAAATTGTTTCATGAGAATGTGAAATTCTTGTTGTAAATCGTCAAGTTGTTGTAAATGCTTTTTCTTGACTTGAAAGTCAGTTGTTTGAAGAAGCATGTTTTGTTGACTTGTGTTTAGTCAGTGGTTTATGCACCAAGATGTAAGAATACATGGCGATGTTCACATGATGTGACATTTGTTGTTTTCAAGAAGAAAAAGGAAGAGGTCATGAAGTTATATTGTTGCACGAGTGTTTTTCAAGGTTAATGGTGTTTCTTGTGATAAGATTTCGCAGGATTTTGGAAGGTCCACGCCTGAGCAAGAGGCTCATGGTTAGCCTTCATTCTCAAATCATGACATGAGCAACATGTTAATACTGGAGGATGATGGAATCAAGAAGCGAAAGTGGACAGAAATGCCAAAAAAATTTGCAGCCATTGTAGACCATTTGATGTGTTGACCCCAAGAAACGAAAGAGATGGCAAATGCATTCTTACAGATGTGGAATTTGGAACCGTGGAGGTAAAAGAATGATCATTTCTTTTCTTGTTATTACTGATATTGGAACTCATTGTTGTAGTTCACTGAGATGGGCTTAACTTGGAAAAGTTGTTTCTAAGGAGAAGTTTGCATCGAATGCATGTGTTGCAAATGAGGAACATGATTCTGAGTGGGAAGGCCATCAGTTAGTTTTCCAAGCACCGAGGGATCGCTTTGGTACAACATGGTGTTTAATTAGCAAGCAGGCAACAAGTGTTGGATTGGGTCAGCAAAAAAAGGAGAACATTGTTTGAAGTGCCAAGCCATTTGCAAGGCAAGGCATGTGAGTGAACCCAAGTGGTTGTCATGGAGATTTTTCCAAGTAGAATCAATTGATAGAACTGGGGAAGGAGAATAGTATTCAACTTTCTTTAGATAACTAGCTTTTGTGGGTCCAAAAGCTCGTCAGTGGGAAGGAGTGATCGGACTCTTGATTAAGGGCAAAAATTTGCTCAAAAATCAAAAGTGCTCGGAATCACTCAAAACTTGAACGATTGCGTCTGTCTCGGCGATAAGATTCAAACACAAGTAATTTAACTCAAAACGGAGATTGTATGAGAAAGATAGAGCTTGCTGTCCGTTTTGTCAAAGAAACAAATTTGGGTACAAGTTGATTGGGATATTGACTAGGCATTCGTACATCCCAGTCAACAAAAAGAATATTCCAAGGAATATTCCCACAGGTGGCTCAATTGGGATGTGACAAGTGTTGGCATTGGAATGTCAAAGGCATTTAGGTGGACCAATGAGGGGCTGACACGTGGCGAGCCCGGAGGTCGCCATGTGCCTTCTCAAAGATAAGGTAAAATTATTTTGGCAGGCCAGGGAATCGAACTCGTGACCTCGCCCACACAAGCACCAAGTCTTACTGCTATACCACCAGCATATGTCTTAACATATCATGGGCGCATGTTTTATTTAAATGTTAAAGCGTCGAAGGTTGGAGCTAAGGGGCCGACCCCCTCTCCACATATGACCATAACTCATAACCAGGAGCTAGCACTATTGCTAACCACACCATTAAACGCGCTAAGTGGAGTTTATGTTAATTAACCCATACTTAACCTTTAATTAATTACGGGATTTTTGGCAAGTCCGCTAAATCCGAAATTGCGCCAATTTTGGTGGGGTTAACTGGGGTTTCTCCAGATTTGGTGGAGTTTTCCTAGGGAAAACTGAAAAGGCCGTAACATTGGCATTTTTCTACTAATTTTGGCTCAAAAAGAGTCATTCCTAGATGATTTGGATGCTCTGAACACAATGGAACAGGTTGCAGAGGCAGAAAGGCACTTATGCATGTGATTTTTCTATGTTTAAGTTTAAGGAACCCTAGGGACACCAGGAGAGGAGGTCAAGCCTATATCAACTGTAGTCCAATTGCAGAGCTTGGAGAGTCATTTATGGGGTTTTTGGGTCTTCTGAATCCAATGGAGCAGGTTACAAAGCCATTCGAGCATTGCAGGTGCATGTAATCAGAGAATTGACCATTAATCCAAAGAGGGCCTAGCCACTAAAGCAGGTCCAAGGAGATGTAGCCCGGGAGGGGTGAACTCTTTTATCATCTTTGTGTTATGAGTTGCTGTGTTTTACTTCTCTTCATTTTAATTGCTGTATATGTGTTTTAAACAACTAATTAACATCATAAAAGACACCCAACACTTGACACATAATTCCTCACATTTTGGTTAATTTGAGATGATCCTAAACACTTTTTTTTAATACTGATGAAGGAGCTTGCATAGAATTAATAAGTTTGCCCAACATTTAGATCACCCAAAAGTGTGAAATCAAAGAAGACGACTTAGGAAGAATGGTTACAATAGCTACAAGATGACCAAACAACATATACATCCTAGACCAAGCAAAGCAAGAGAAGATTGCAACCAAGCAAAAGAGCTTCAGGACAAAGGGAAATAATAAGAAGACAAAGGTATTATTGAGTGCCATGTGTTCAGGGGGAGTAACCCCACAAAAAAAAGCCACCTTTTCCTTTAACATCAAAGGGGGAGAGAAAGGAAGTGTGATAACATGGGATGCATGATGACAAGGGGAGCATGAGTATTGACATCAATGACGAAGGGGGAGGTTTTTAGAAGAAATTTGTCATTGACGTGAAAGGGTGAATGGGCCATTGATGAGTTGGAAGAAATTCCTATATTTGTTTGTCAATATACATGCAAAAGGACGCGAATTTGGATGCAAGACCATTGGCATTTGGTTACCCTCATCACACCATTTCATTTGATAGGTTGCATGCCTCGTGGATCCTATTGGGTGGAGAGATATTCAAGTATGATTTTTTTTCAAAATCTCCCCCAAATTGAATGGGTTTGTCCCCACGTAAAAGGTTTAATATGGCCTATTAAATAATTGAGAAGTCTACTCCAATAATACGCATATTTTTTAGACGGTTTTTTTTTAATGTTTTTGGGTTCAAGTTGGCCCTAGAATAGACCTCCCTCCAAAAGTATAAATAACCTAGTTGTGGAAATTCAGAGCAACATTTTTTGTGGCATATGTTCAAGGAACTGATAGACTCTAAACTTGCTGGAGTAGACCAAGGCTAAAAGAATGTGAAATTATGTGGTATGAAGAGCATAGACCAAGGGTGAAGAGGTCAAGTTTGTTTCTAAACATTAGCAACAGACTGAGCTCTCTGCTGTGCAAGTTTTTTCTAAGAAGGCATTTTGGTTATAGGTCAAGCTACTAGAAGCTAAATTTTGTACTAGTTTCGTTGGAGGCCAAGTTCTGTCTTGGAGTATACTTGAACACCCCTAAAAACAATCATGCTTCAGGTCCGAAATTAACCCTTTGTTGCAGGGCAAAGTCACCAATGTTGCAGATCATAGGGCCCGAATTGAAGAAGATGATCTAAGGATGAAAAGGGACCGAACTAAAGTGCTATGAGCTCACCAAGGAAGACTGTTGAGAAACAAGTGAATAAGGGATTACAATGACAATTGCATAATGCTAATTATGGACAGAGGATCGATGACATAAAGAAGGCTAATCTGAAGAAAATTTGGACAAGTAGAAGAAGTCAGATTTGATTGAGAAATTGAGGTCTAAATTTGAGCTTGTGCCTCAGGAGGTTGTAGCCTCCTTCATGTTGGTGTAGGTAATCCAAAGAGGGAGTTGGTGCTCCCTGTCAGTTCTAGCTGACAAAATCCTAGAGGGTTGTAGCCTCCTTTGAGTTGGAGCTCATAAATTTTGGAGTTTGTTATCTCCTCATGTATATGTAATTGATTATGGTTTTACCAATTTATTCTCGTTATTGAGTTTACATGTATATTTGATCCATTCTTGTTAATGATATCTTGCATACTAGTTTATTGGCTGCTAATAGTGTAAAATTTCTAAAGGTGCTCAATACTAATTCTCACCACCCCTTTTTATTATTGCTGATATTTCCAACAATTATCTCCCTCAGGATGGACAATTCTCTATAATGTAGGTGTCCCATCCTCTTGTGCCACAAATTGCACAAGCTGTCACTCCTATGAACTAGAGCTCGAATAGGATCACCCTGTAACTTGTACAAGCTTTCACTCCTATGAACCAGAGCTCGAATAGGCTCACCCTGTATCCTGTACAAGCTATCTTCTGTAATCCCGATCACTCGAAGTGTGTCTGGGCTAGATCCTTCTAGCCTAATGAATACATTCCCTTTCTTGAATTCCACAACAAAACGTTTGTACTCGATGACTGAAACTAAAAATAAATTCTTATTGAACCATGAAGCACACAACACATACTTCAAATCCGTATAGCTACCTGACTGGAGTTGGAAATAAATTGTACCAACTCCATTTACTGAATACTTGGCATCATCACTAAGTTCCACATGTAATGGTGAATCTTGCTCCATGAGACTGGTAAACAAACGTCGAGCTGAAGTCATATGATGAGATGCCCCATTGTCCACATACCATTCGTTCCTTGGAACTATGGTCATAGAAAGGGAAGAAACTAATGAGGAGTCATTCTCAAACTTTGCATCAAACTCACTCATTTGATTTTTTGCTGAGGTTTCCACCTGCTTCTGTTGCTGCTTCCATTTACCCTTCTTCTTTTCTAGACCTTGTGATGCATAATACTCATGCTTATAACATATGAAGCACTTGATTTTACTTAAGTCCTTCTTCTCTGGCTGTGAGGTTGAATCCTCGCTTTATCCCTTACCTTGAATAAAACCCTTTCCTTTGACCTTACTCATTTGACCGATTAGGGCTTGGTTCTTGTCACCTCCCTTCTTGCTAGCAATAGACTCTATTCAAGTCTCCTCTTGGATATAATCATCTGATAGACTTTCAAAGTTTGGAAGCTTTTTATGAGCACAAACACCATATATGGATGGTTCCTAAGAACTTGGGAAACCATTCAATACCATGTTAACCTAGTTGAACGTCCTCTACCTTCTCCTTGACTACTTCAAGTTGATTACATACTTGAGTGATTTTTATGAGGTAACTGGTAGATGTATTAGATATAGACATCTCTATGGATATAAGCTTGTTTATTAGGATCATCTTTCTATTTATGTTCTCACTCTAGTAGTGGCTTACCAGTGCATCGAACATCTCTTTGGTCATACTATTATCGGAAATGTGAGGAATCAAGTGATCTTTTACTACATCTGAGATGACTTGCTTGACTTTAACTTCCTTTTTTTTCCTTGCTTGAATTTAATATCTTAAAGATCATTTTACTCCAACAACAATGTAATGCTAGCTCTCCATGACAAAAAAATTGAGTCTCCATCCAATCTGCCCTCAAATCCAAGACTTGCTGCTGCCATCTTCCCTGATCTAAATAAACTGCCTAGTAGAAGTGCTTAGTCCTTCAAGCACTAGTAAAACTAACTACTAGATTTTAGATCTAATAGACATACTATTGTAAATACTTGGAAATTCCTCCATTTAGAGACCCAACTTTCATGCCATGTTAAATTTTTTTCTCAACCTAGGTGAATAGTCTCCTTATGGTCTCGGTCTAATTACTTGCTGAAATTTATTTTTCAAACAAATTTTTTTAGACCACAGAATTATAACATAATTTTTGGAAAAATAAATTAGTGGAAGAAAAATAAATTTCAAGTACAATAACAATTTTTTATTGCCCTTCAAATTAGTTTTTCATTAAATTTATTCCAAACTTACAAGGGTTTCTTCCACTGAGGAAAACTCGCTCATTGAGAAAGTAAATAATACAACACCAAAACCTAGCTTTACTGTGCTTCGTAAGACCTTGTATGACCTAAACAAATTGCGGAAGGTGAAACCCTTTATGCCCTGCTTAATATGGCACTTGTACCATTGAGACCTGCAACTTGTACATTCCTCATATGGCTATGCCTTGACCTTGTATGGTTGCGTATCGCTGCTCATGTTGTGCCTAGAAGTCATACATCCCTTGTATGACTTGAATTTGGTCCTCTTGCTAGTTTTTGTATATGCCCCCCTTTAGATTTTTGGTTGTTGGGTCGACTCTTCCACTTGTTGCTACTTTTCTTCTCTCCTTGGCTTACACACCGAGTAAAAAGCTTTTTCACTTTGTGCAATTGAGTTAATGTGTCATTTTCCGTTTTTCCTTGCCCTTCTTTCATAATTTTAAGTTGTTGACCAAATCTTCCAAACCTTAGTCTCTCAATGAGATTGATGGTTGAGATTAAATCCCAATCAATGGTGTAGATTCATCTAAATGACTAATGTAATAAAGTTACACTTTATTAGACTTTAGTCAACTCCAAAAATTAAAAACCTCTTCATTTTAATAATTAAGGGAATTTTGAGGTCTAAAATGGGTCTCCTAAGGAAAATAATAAATGATTAGTTAAAAGTATAAAATAAGATTAATGAATTTGTTAAGAAAAGTAAAGGAAACTGTTTCTATTTATTATATTTTTGGCTCATCTCTTTATAGGTTTAGTCAAATGTCAAGTGAAAACACTCGTTGGATGCATAATTAAAATCCACATGCATACTTCAGAGTTGACCCACAGTAAAAAACATGAAAAAAGCATGGTACCCACTTAGCATACTTCTGAGCTGACCCACATAAAAAAATTGAAAATACACCAAAAAAAGCATGTTGAACACACTTTTTTCATGTATTTTCTATTTTTTCAATGTGGGTAAACTAAGCATGTAGAGAGGATACTCGTTGTATGTGCAATTTATTGTGCATCTAGCAAGTGTCTACACTTGACATTTGAGTAAATGTATATGGAGGCAAGTTGAAAGCACATCTAAAAAAAATAGTTTTATTATTTTCCCTCTAAAATATTTACCCTTGGGGATGACATCATCATCTTGTATCCTATTGCTACCTTTAAAGTTAATTTTTTTAGTACTTTTTTGTTTTTTTTTTAGGCCCATTTTTGACCCTGAAAATTTCCCTAGTAAAAGTGAATTTCAAAATAAAAAGGACTTCAGATGACTTCATGCACGTTTGACACAAAATATATGCAAAAATTCCTATCCAAGCTACAAACATCCACATGAGCTGACCCCATGTTCTGGACATTTGTTGATGAAGAATGAGAACGATTGTGTCGGAAGAATTTGTCATTGATGTCAAAAGGTGAATGGGCCAACATTTGTTTGGTGATTTGAGTGCTCAAATCAAGCGAATTTGGATGCACGTACACTCTAGGTTGCTAGCCCTTTTCACGCCATTTCATTTGACAGGGAACACACCTTGTGGGTCATATTGATTGAAGAAATATTGAAGTTGAATATTTTTGCTCAACTTTGATTGGGTGTGCCCCCACAAAAAATTGCACGACACAAACAATGTTGATATGATCCAAACCTTATTCATGGTGGCCCATTAATTTTTAAAATACGGTCTCCATTAAATAAAAGTTAATCCTCCTCACGTTCAAGAATGATTAATCTAAATCAGACCTAATCAGGTTTACTCAAGTAGGCTACAAATTTGGATACATTCTTAGTTAAACTCTACTATAAACATGTCCTTTCGAAGGGTCATGTCAGCCCCATTATAGGCCTGTTCAACCAATATATATTGCCCTAGCCGTGGGCATATATGAGCAAGAAAAATCGGTGGGTCTGAGGTAAAATATAATGAGGAACAATCCAAAATATGAGCTTAAAATACATCTTAAGAAGGCCAAAATATGGAGCAAGTTTGTTAGGATATTCGTCACTGATTTGGGGCTTCTTGAAGCTGTCCAAGGGTTCTTTCTGAGGTCAATTTTCTGTAGTCATTTTTTAACTATTGTTGAGGTTACGTGTGGTATTTTTGCCTATTTGAGGCCTTATGTGATCCTTTTTCTGAGGAGATTCTTGGCCTGTATGAGGCCTTCTATGGTCCTTTTTATGAGGAAACTCTTGGCATATTTGAGGCCTTCTAGGACCCTTTTTCTGAGGAGATTCTCAGCCTTTCCCGAGGCCCTATTTAGGCTTTCATTGAGGTTCCTATTTAACTTTATGAGGTAGAATTCACCCACTATGAGGTAGCTCTTTTGATATCTGTTCACACTATTTTGAGGTTTGCTTGGTGGCTTTCTTAAGGTATGTTTGAAGTATGTCCTGGTCAACAAGGAGATCCAAATTTGATGCAGAGGTTGATCCAATTTTTTGAAGTAGATTGAGGAGTTGAGTTGAGGAAATTATACCCCTAATTAGGGCACACCTGAAACATTATCCTGAGTCAATTTTGAGACAAGTCTGAAGGTGAACTAAGGGATATTGGATTAGGGTTTAGAACTAGTTCTATAATAGACTTTTGTGAACAATACTTGATAGCAGGGAGGAGACCTTGGCATATGAATTGTGGCAGACTTATGATGAATTGAAGTAGACCCTTGACATGTGTTAAGGCAAGTCAGAGGCATCATTTGTAGCAAATATTTTTTGGAGCAGATCTTGTATTGTAGCAGACCATTTCTTGATGCATACTTTAATGACTGTAGTAGACCTTTGATGCTTGTTCTGAAGGATATTTTTGAAGTCTTGGAACAAGTTATTGAGTTAAAGACAAAGTAAGGGAATCTGTGCTTTGGATGATCAAAGGTATAAATTTTAATCATTGAACTATCAACAATATAAGTTAATGCAACCTATAGATTGGATATTGGACAAGGGGAAATACTGAAGTTGTTTGAATATTGTTGTATTTGGTCCATTGTACCTGGTACGGGAGCCCAAGAATATTTTCTTTTATCTTTTATTCTATAGGGTGACAAGGATGGTGTTAGGGAAGGAATTTATAGCTTCCTTCAGGAGGTTTTCGCCTCCTTCCTGTGGGAGCTGGTAAATCTTGGGGTTGTAGCCCTTCTAGTTGTAGTTGCTAAATCCATAAGTTGTAGCTTCCCTTGTAATATAAATATATTGTTCATATATATATATATATATTGTTTTCATTTGATGTGATGTTATTGGTTAATCATTTTGATACTTAATTTGTTCAAATTTACAAAATACTGATTCACTCCCCCTCTCAATGTTTCCAACAATTGATATTAGAGCAGGTTACCCTCTAATAGTTTAATCAATGGAGGGAAGACCCTGATTAGATATGGAAATGGAAGGCATCTATTCAAGGAAAATTCTAGTGTTTGATGGAAATGATTATCTACTATGGAGGAGTTGCATGGAAACCTACTTGAAGGCTCTAGGAGTGGATGTTTGGCTCTCCATTGTAAATGGCTGCAAAGTTCCTAAAAATACTTCTATTGATCCAAAGGAGAAGAATTTGTTTAGTTCGATTCAAAAGCTTTTGATGCCATCATAGGTGGATTGTCAAGAACCATTAAGTCCAAGGTGATGTCCTTCACCACAACCAAAGAAGTTTGGGATAAACTTAAAACTCTGTATGAAGGTAATGATAAGGTCAAGAAGTCAACTTCAAAATATAAATCTCAATTTGAAAACATGAAAATGGATGAATAAAAATATATTTGACTTATTTTCTTAGATTAGATGAAGTTGTCAACTCCATCAGAGGATTATGAGAAGAACTTAAATATCCCTTGATCATACAAAAGGTCCTGAGATTGCTTCCCTTGAGATATGATGCCAAAGTATCTGCCATAGAAGAAACCAAGGACTTGACTAAGATGACAATGGAAGAATTACATAACACTCTTACAACATACAAAATGAGAATAGATACAGAAGATGGACCATCAACTAGAGAAGCAACTTTTAAAGCCACAAGGAAGACAAGAAACAAATAAATCAAGGTTGAAGGAACTTCAGACGATGATTCAGATATAGAAGAAGCAAATTTCATCAGGAAGCTAAAAAGGGGAACCAAAAAGCCCAAAGGTAAGTTACCTTTTAAATGTTTCAAGTGTGGAAAAATAGGTCATTTTGCTAAGAGATGTCCTTTTAAGGAAAATAAAAGCTTCCACAAGAAAAAATATTTATTCCAAAGAAGACAACAATTCTTTAGATGAAAGTGACACAAAAGAACCAGGTGCAAGAGAAGTTCTCTTTATAACCTAAGAAAATCAAGATAATGATCATGGTGTCGAAGAGGTAAATTATTTAGATGATGAAGAACCAAATATGAGAATAGATTCTTTTTGGGGACTTAACAAAGATTTAGAGTATGAAAAAGAAGATGAAGACCTTAAGGAGAAATTGGAGAATAATGAAAAACAAAATGCCTTGCTTAGAAATAAAAATAGAGAATTGAAAATATAAAGGCATGATGAAGAAAATACGTCTTTAAAGGTCCATCTTGAAGAATGAAAGAGAATTGAGGAAGTGTTGAAGATGTAGATGAAGAAGAGAGAAGAAGAGTGTAAGAAGCTTGAAGAAGAAGTTGTGTCATTAAGAGCTGAAGTTGGTAATATTAATAAGAACTTGAACAACTCACTAGTGTTAGATATCATTCTTAGCTGTCAAAGATCATCAGGCAATAAATTTGGTCTTGACTATATAGGTGCATCCTCAAGCAAGGAAGACACAATCTTCAAGACTTTAAAGGAGGAAATTAAAGGAGAATCTAGAAATGATGCGGATTCAAGAATTTATATAGATGTTCCCAAGAGCATCCATCACAAAGATGCCCAGAATTGGATTGAACCTCCTCCAAGGAAAAACAACTTCAGAAGATCAACTTACTCTCCCAGGGAAATCATGGGTAGAATGATTCTTCAGAACTAGATAACAATTTGTGACTTCTTTTTACTTTTATTGTTAGCTATAATCTTCTTATTTTGTTATTAATGCATGTGCGTGTGCTTCATCAAACTGCTATCAAAACATAAAACAAGAACACAAGATGTTGGCTCTCTACCACGACCAAAACCTCTCTTCTCTTTAGAGGAAAACCCTTTAGTAAGTTTCTCTTATTGAAGCTGCTTCTTGATCAATGCCAATCCCTAGACCCTTGACAAGAATATCCTTCAAGCACAAGTCAAATAATTCCTTCTTCCTGCCCTTTGTTTCTCGACACTTTGTCCTACTTCTTTCGACACTTTCTTCTATGACAATTCGTCCTCCTACTTCCTTCGGCAACTGGTGATAGACCTTATTATGCTTAGTTCTAGAAGAGATATTTCTCCTTGATCTTTAGTGAACTCTTTCACATAAGATGATGCCTTCCTTCTCTTAACCAACCAAGCTCCTTCTTGATGTGAGATTGCAGACTTGATGTGACAGCACTACAACCCTAGTTTTTCACACATGTGGGAGGTTTCCCTTAGGTTTTGACTCCTTTCTCCTTCGCTTATGAGAGTCTCTTCTTCGCTTGGGTAGGAGGCCTTATAGGCCTAAGTTACTAGCCCAAACAAGGAGGAATATATCACTGTGATCTTGCTGCTGTTATGACCATAGACTGCCCTTCTTTTCTCACATGTGTGACTGTGTATCCTCCTTAGAACAACCCTATAAACTTTGGTTTGTGTCTCTCCTTCTTTGCTACACTAGAGGCTCCTTGTATTTTGACTTTCTTCACCCTTTCTTGGTTCTTCTTCTTCGCTAATTTCAGAGGTAGATTGCATTGTACTTAGAGGAGTGGACAACCTCTATATATAGAGGATTGTCCCTCCTTTAGGCCGACTTGACATATCTAATTCGGATTGCTTCTTTGTAGGTGTCGTTGCATGGAGGAGACTTGTTGACTTTGCTTGGAGGTATTCTCTTGACTCTAATACATAAACATACAAGGTGTAACATGCCCTTAAGGTCTTCAACCTTCTATTTTGACTATTTGACTCACCTATAGCACTTCAACTTGTGTTAGACCTATTTCAATGAGAAGGAAACTCATTGACATATATTATAAAAATAAATTTTATTTTCTTGAATAAATACAAATAGAAAAAGTACATTTATGAAGACTGAGCCTAGTTACACTTCCTTCAACACTCCCTCTTAACTAGGGAGGTATTCATACAACATTACAAGGTGTTTGGCTATGTATCAATCTCTGAAGAATTCACATAAGAGAAACCGGATTTGCAATCCATTTGTTACGACATCATAATAACCAACATTTTTTCCACTGCAAGGCCTTGACTGAAAGCTCTATCTCTCAATAGATTAGAGCATAATTTTGGCGAGACCAATGACTTATAGACACCTTAGTCATTGTCTCTCAAGGTACATACCCACCCGGGTGTTCACTGAGTATGACCTTCTAGGACTATTCTTGTCTTGGGTTCCGAGCCCTCAAAGAATATCGGTCATCTTGCCTACTCTTGTCTTGGATGCCCTACACATCCTCAAAGAGTATAAGATGCAAAATAATTACCCAATCCTCCCATTCTTTCTTCCTAAGTGAAGACAAGAATGTTGTGTCTATATTGTGTTACATTTCCATTCATGGCCTTCATATAGACTTACGGCTGTTAGTGCTGGTCTAGTGCATGACCCATGAAATGGAAAAACACAATTGTCACTCCTTTGTAATCAGGGGTGATCCAAAAATTCCTCTTGATCAGGGACATGTCAGAGCTCCCTCTTAACTAGGGATTCTTTCGTTCATCATCAACTTCTTCTTCGTGGGTCCTTCAACTACCTGATCTCATTCCTTTCTTTGATGTCATGAAGTCTTTGTTCGAACTTCTTCTAGGTAGGGTAACATCCATTGATCACTTTCCTTCCTGGTTTGTGATGTCATTGTGTCCTTTGTGGAAAGTGGCTTTCTTGTCATACATTAGGTTTTCTTGTCATTTGGCTACTCCTTTGTCATCTGTCCATGCTTCAGAATACTCTTCATGGATGCTTCATTGTACTTGCTTGTTTTACATGATTCGACCTAGTAGCCCATCATGACTTCATCCTTATATTGCTTCAACATTAAATGGTGCTTTTGCTGGATGGATTATTCATCATGACATCTTCGTAGAGTAGAATCAATTATTTACATCTTTCATATCTCCAAGGCCTTCATAGGTGTCAAGGGTCCTTCCTTCCTTTGTCAGAGTTGTCTTGCCTTCTTTCGGGAGATATATTCAAAGTATCTTGTCAGATAGTGATTCTCGGTGATCATGGTGTTCTTCACATGCTTGATCTCTTTCTTCATTTTATTCTCTTTGGATCAATTGGTCAACCACCTTATGCTCCTTGAGAGCACTTCTTCATTGCTTACTTCCTAGACTAGTCAACATTTCTTCTTTCTTCTTAGTCAACAATCTTATACTCCTTATGTGAGCATATCCTTTTGTTGACCTTTATTGCATTGTAGTACATGCCTTCGAGCATGCCATTGGTGAAAGAGATTATTTTCTACTTGATCATGTTATAGAACTATTCCCATGACTCAATAATATACAAATGATAACATGACTAAACTTTGATGCATACATACCTCATCTTGATTCTCCTTTAATCATCTTAGCTTCTTTTGGTTGACCTTGGTGTGGCCCTTCTTGCTTCATCTTAGATTTCCTGCATATCATATTTTCCTTGAATCCCATGAATCAGATTCCAAAGGAGACTTCTGCTTTGGTTCATGAACCTTCTTTTGAAGATTCCATCATAGGATCTTAAAGACCCTTGCCTTGCAAATGTTTCTTTTCTTTTGATGATGGAGGTCTTCTAAGATTCTTAATCATGATCAATTTTCTTTCATCGTGGATGAGGTCCTATACTAGGTATGCTCCTTCTACATGAATATCTTGAGCTATATCTACCATGCTCCTATATTCTAGAAGATATATGCATTTTGTTCTCATTGTAAATGCTACTTCTCCATGAGTACCTATAAGTCTATATACTTCATGCTTTTAGATTCTAGAAGATGTTTCTAGCCATGCAATTTTATTTTATTCCTACATGCTCCTATCCTACTCAAAACTTTGAAAGAAGACTTGAAGTGAAGAGTTTGACTTAGTCATAGTAGAGATCCGGAGGATATTCCTACTTTTGCTTCTTTTCTTCTTCTTTCACCTCTTGAGTCATGTGAGCTTCTTCCCTCTTTATTTTTGTTGTTGTTGTTGTCCTTCTTAAGCTTAGGACAATTCCTTTTGTAGTGTCCATATACTTGACATCTATAACATTGGATTTTGGACATGTCTTTGTTGTTTTTTCTTCTTGGACCAAATTTGCCAAACTTTTCCTTTCTTTTGGCCATGGTAGCAAATGCTTGCTCCTTTGATCCCACATATTCCTTTGCTTTTAGTTTGGTTTCCTCTGTCTTGCATAGAGACCACATTTCACTGAGTGTGGTTGCTTCCTTCTTGGCATATATGCTTGATGTGAAGTTGCCCCAATCCTTAGGTAGAGCATTGAGTACTACAATTTTCATTTCTCTATTAGACATGACTTCCCCAAGCCCTTGAAGTTGATCCCTCATCTCAGAGATCTTCACGAAGTAGGGAACTCTTCCTTCCTTGTATATCTTCATCTTGTACAATTCATTTCTTAGAGATATCACTTCTCCAACTGTGGATACTGAGAATAACTCTACTAGCTTATCATAAATTTCTTTTGATGTTTCAAATTTGGAGACATAAGGAATGAGAGAGTCCTTGATAGATTCTATTAGAATCCTTTGAGCTCTTGTCTCATCCTTATTGTACTTGGCTAAGGCTTGGGTTTGTTCCTTAGCAGGGATAGTGATATTCCCTTTGACATGTTCTAGAAGTTCATTCTCTTTGAGAAGTAAATCAGTCCTCTTCTTCCATGCAAGAAAGTTATTGGTACCTACCAATTTGTTTCTTTCCTTGCAATAGTCCTTGATGTATATTCAGAAGGGGACATACACTTGATAGATTTTGAGATGTAGTGGATTTGCTTTCTCCTTGAAGACTTGATGGCTTGCCTTCCTAGGATCTTGATGTTCTTCAAGTTGCCTTCTCGAAGTGGACTTGCTTGATGAGGAGATTTGCTTGGTAACTTGTAGATGATGTAGGTCCCTCTTTGATCTGCTCTTCTTTGTAGGTGCCTTTGTGTAAGGCTCTTAGTCTTGATATGTTGTCTTCCTTGATGAATGATAGATGGTAGGCCTTCTTTTCCTTGATGAGTGTTCTTGAGTTTCCCTTTCCTTGATGTGTCACCTTAGCTCTGATACCATGTTGAAGAATCTAGGGAAATAAGGTGTAGAATGATTCTTCTTTGCTTATTAATGCATGTGTGTGTGCTTCATCAAACTGCTATCAAAACATAAAACAAGAACACAAGATGTTGGCTTTCTGTCAGGGCCAAAACCTCTCTTCTCTTGAGAGGAAAACCCTTTAGTAATTTTCTCGTATTGAAGCTTCTTCTTGATCAATGCCAAACCCTAAACCCTTGACAAGAATATCCTCCAAGCACAAGTCAAATGCTTCCTTCTTCATGCCCTTTGTTTCCCAACACTTTGTCCTACTTATTGTGGCACTTCGTTCCTCTACACTTCATTCTTCTACTTCCTTCGACAACTGGTGATAGACCTTCTTATGCTTAGTTCTAGAAGAGATATTTATCCTTGATCTTTAGTGAACTCTTTTGCATAATATGATGCCTTCCTTCTCTTAATCAACCAATCTCCTTCTTGATGTGAGATTGCAGAATTGATGTGACAGCACTGCAGCCCTAGTTTTTCACACGTGTGGGAGGTTTCCCTTAGGTTTTGACTCCTTTCTCCTTCGCTTGTGAGAGTCTCTTCTTCACTTGGGTAGGAGGCCTTATAGGCCTAAGTTACTAGCCCAAACAAGGAGGAATATATCACTGTGATCTTGTTGCTGTTATATCCGCAGACTGCCCTTCTTTTCTTGCACGTGTGACTGCGTATCCTCCTTAGAACAACCCTATAAACTTTGGTTTGTGTCTCTCCTTCTTTGCTGCACTAGAGGCTCCTTGTATTTCGACTTTCTTCACCCTTTCTCGGTTCTTCTTCTTCACTAATTTCAGAGGTAGATTGCGTTTTACTTAGAGGAGTGGACAACCTCTATATATAGAGGATTGTCCCTCCTTTAGGCCAACTTGAGGCCGACTAGAGGACAGTAGGCTGACTTGACATATATAATTCAGATTGCTTCTTTGTAGGTGTCGTTGCATGGAGGAGACTTGTTGACTTTGCTTGGAGGTATTCTCTTGACTCTAATACATAAACATACAAGGTGTAACATGCCCTTAAGGTCTTCAACCTTTTCTTTTGACTATTTGACTCACCTATAGCACTTTAACTTGTGCTAGACCTATTTCAATGAGCAAGAAACTCATTGACATATATTATAAAAATAATATTTCTTTTCTTGAATAAAGACAAATATCAAAAGTACATTTATAAAGACCGAACCTAGTTACACTTCCTTAAACACAAGAATAATTATGGATTTAGACCTAGAAATGTCCATGGAAAGTTCAATCCATTTGAATCACTAATGAACCAAAAAATTGTATGCTACAAGTGCAATAATCTTGGTAAAAAGGCACATGATTACAGGCTTGAAAATGCTCCAACCATAAATATAAAGAAGCCAACTATGAAATGGGAAAGGAAAAAGAAGGAAGATTGCAATCTAGCTTTAATCGCTGAAGATAAAGAAGATGAATGGTACATAGATAGTGGATGCTTGACACATATGAATGGAGATAAAAAACATTGTCGGCCTAAAAGAAAAGAGAATTAATGTTGCGTTTGGAGATAACTCTTCTATAAAGATACTTGGAAAATGTGTAGCAAGCCTTGGGAGCTAACATATGAAGGCACAAGACGTTTTTCTAGTTAAGGATTTAAAGCACAATCTTCTCAGTGTTGGAAAGATGTGTGATCAAGGGTATAATCTCTTGTTTGATTTTCGGAAGTGCGAAATCAAAGAAGAAGACTTGGGAAGATTGGTTGCAACAACCACAAGAATACCAAACAACATATATGTTCTAGTTCAAGTAGAGCGGAAGAAAATTGCAACCAAACAAAAGAGCCGCAAGGAAAAAGAAGGGAAGGATAAGAAGACAAAAGTCATACTGAGTGCCATATGTTTAGGCATAGCAATCCCAAAGACATAAGCCAAACTTTGCCATTGATGTCAAAGGGGGAGAAACAAGGAAGTGTAGCACGAAGACGAAGGAAGTGAAGCATGGAGGCAGGGGGAGAATGTTGATAGAGGGAGCATGAGTGTCGACATCAATGATAAAGTGGGAGATTGTTGGAAGAATTTGTCATTGATGTCAAAAGGTGAATGGGCCAACGTTTGTTTGGTGATTTGCATGCTCAAATCAAGCGAATTTGGATGCGCGAATACTCTAGCTTGGTACCCCTTGTCATGCCATTTCATTTGATAGGTAGGACACCTAGTGGGTCATCTTGATTGAAGAAATATTGGAGTTCGAAGATATTTGATCCATGTTGATTGGGTTTCCCCCCACAAAAAAAGGCTTGACACAAACAATGTTAATATGGTCCATACCTTATTCATGGTGGTCCATTAATTTTGAAAAGATGGCCTCCATTAAATACCTCTTGATGTTCAAGATCAAATGATTAATATAAATCAAACCTAATCAGGTTTAGGTCAACTCCAATTAAAATCAAGTACATTACAAATTTGGATAAATTCTTAGTCCGACTTTGTTATAAACATGTCATTTCAAAGGCTCAAGTTGACCCCATTATAGGCTTGTTCAACCACTATATTTCCCTAGTCGTGGGAAGATCTGAGCAAGAAAAATCAGTGGATCTGAGGTAAAATAGAAGTGAGGAGCAATCCAAGGTATGAGCTTAAAAGACACATCTTAAGAAGGCAAAAATATAGAGTACGTTTGTGAGGATATTTGCTATTGGTTTGAGGCTTCTTGAAGTAGTTCGAGGGTTCTTTCTGAGGTCAATTTTTTGTAGTAATTTTTTAACCATTCTTGAGGCTACCTATGGTATTTTGGCCTATCTGAGGCCTTCTTCGACCCTTTTTTTGAAGATATTCTGTGCCTTTCTAAGGCGTTATGCGACCCTTTTCTGAGGAGATTCTCAGCCTTGCATGATGCCCTATTTTGGCCTGCACTGAGGTTCCTATTCAACCTTTTGAGGCAGAATTTGACCTCTTTGAGGTAGCTCTTTTGAGGTCTATTCACACTATTTTGAGGTTTTCCTGGTGGCTTTCTTAAGGTCTGTTTGAAGTATGTCTTGGCGAACAAAGATATTTGAATTTGATGCAGAGGTTGATCCCATTTTTTGAAGCAGATTGAGGAGTTGAGATGAGGAAATTTCGCCCCTGGTTAGGGCACACCTAAAGCATTATCCAGAGTCAATTTTGAGATAAGTATGAAGGTGAAGCTGAGGCATCTTGGAGCAGGCTTTAGTACTAGTTTTATAAAATACTTTTGGGAGCAGACCTTAATACTTGATCCTTTGAGAGAAGACTCTAATATTTGATGTAGAGAGGAGACCCTAGCATATTAATTTTGGCAGACTTATGATGAATTGAAGCAAACCCTTGACATGTGTTAAGGAAAGTCTGAGGCATGATTCGTATCATACCTTTTTTGGAGCAGATCCTGAATTGTAGCATACCATTTCTTGACGCAAACTTTGATGAGTGTAGAATACCTTTTGGTGCTTGTTCTGAAGGATATTTTTGAAGTCTTGGAGCAAGTTATTGAGTTAAAGAAAAAGTAAGGGCATTTGTGCTTTGGATGATTAGAGGTATGCATTTTCATTGTTGAACTATCTACAATATAGTTAATGCAACCTGCAGTTTTGATATTGGACATGGGGCAATACTAAAGTTGTTTGAATGTTTTTATATTGGGGCCGTTGTCCCTGGTATGGGACCCCAAGAAGATTTTCTTTTATATTTTATTCTATAGGTTGGTAGGGCGGTGCTAGGGAAGGATGTTGTAGCTTCCTTCAGGAGGTTGTCGCCTCCTTTTAGTGGGAGCTTCTAAATCCAAAAGTTGTAGCTTGCCTTGTAATATAAATATATTGTTCATATATATCTTGTGTTCCTTTGATGTGATGTTATTGGTTAATTGTTTTGATACTTAAATTGTTGAAATTTATGAAATACTGATTCACCCCCCTCTTAGTATTTCCAACATACTGCTCATACCAAGATCGATTTTTACTACTGCATGCAAGGCTTATCCACTGCTAGATAAGGTTGATACAAAAAAATATCTAGGGTGTTAATATTAAAACCCATTGTGAAGCCATGACCCATCAATATGCCCTACAAAAGACCTCTCCAAAGGATAAACTCTATGTTGTAATGACCTTCCTACCTTGCTGCCATAAAGATCATCCATGATAGACTCAAACCATAGAGGATTAGAAGGTGGCTTCAGTATAAATTTGCAGTAATTTTTTTGCTACTATATATCAAAGCACCATGCATCAAAGGCCAAGAAAAATCAGATCTAAAAATACAAATATGATCACATCCTAGGGTTTGGTCTCATGTTCTACGTGGTTGAAACTTACTGCCACATATCACAAATTTTTATGTTGTTGTCTCAAGTATGTTTTAGTCATCAAAATGCATGCCTCTAATGGTATTTTGTACATAAAAAGGGTCCAAGTTGAATATACAATTGATTGGAAAGTTTTTTTAACAATCTGTCATTTGATGATGCACCAAATCTCTCTTCCTACTGAAACGAAAAAGGATATAGATCAACAATAATAGAAAGTAATCCATCCACCTCAACATCATTTGACTACCCTAAATCAAGATAACAAAATCCAAATTGTTCTTCTCATATGTCATGATGTTGTCCTCCAAATTTATTGGAAATGGAAGATGTAGATCCGTGCCCCTTGCCATCAAACACTCATTATTTTTATCATAGATGGGATCTCCATGAAAACACCAACAATTTTTATTCCATCTATGTTTCTTAATTATATTTCCTAATTATTGACACCTACACCCCAAGGTTTTAAAAAAATTCCAAAGTATTTTAATTGTTTTTCCACTGTTGTGCAAAGATTTAAAAAAAATTATTTTAATTTTATATTTCACTGTTGTGCAAACGTAATAATTCATGTAAGTAGGCGGGGTCCCCTAAAAAACAAAATCAACTCAAGTTCAGTTGTGTTATGTGTTGTTCTTTACATATCACTTATTTGTCTCTGTTCATGATGGAATTGCGGTATCATATGTTCATTTATAACATGAAATCAAAGGGAAAAACAAGGATGAACACTTTCAGGATATGTATCTTCGTCTATAGTTCGTGTACAGGAACACTGTTTTGTATTTTCACTATATGTTATTTTGGTTTATATATTGCATCGATTAGAATTGGTTTATAAATATCAGAAATAAAAATAGAGAAATGGGGGTTTTATTATGTTGGCATTTGGAACTTACGATTATAAACATGGCTCAATGTTTATCACTGAACAAGCTTACGACATACACCATGAACGTGCCATGGTATATGAGGCACAAACTTTTGGTTAATATACATGATTATATCGTTGGCCATATTCAAGCGTTTTGGCATTAAATATGGCACAATGTTTTAGACTCGACCAATAATATGGGACTATTTCCTGTTACCCATATCGGATTTAATATGATATGATTGACATTGGTTTCTATGAGGGTTGGGATTGTTGTGTGTTTTTAATCAATGGTTCAAATTAAAGTTGGGGTCTGATGTGGCCACTACACTATCCATTCATTAATGAAATTTGAATGATGCCTTATTGCTTCGAATTTGTAACTGGATACCCTTGAGAAGCGGCTATCCTTGTGAGCCCGATTTTGTCTTTTCATTTTGAAAGTTTTTGGTTGATGTTTGTCTCTATTTATTTCGAACTATTCTTGGTCCTCGACACTCAAACACTTGCTCAAAAAGTATAAAATCCAGTTTTCACGATTGCAAGAAGTTGGTATTGATTTCAACCGATTGTGGTTGCTCATTTTGTTTTTAAATATTGAAATGGCCTCACACCATGTATGATTTCAATCTCTTGTATCCCCTTTTTTTGGTTTTGGTTTTGGTTTTTAAAGAAGAAAATTAGTGGAAAATGGTTCTTTGGTTGCTATGGTTAAAGGATGATTTTGAATGTTTCACTCCTCATACTTACATTTTCCATGAAAGTTTCTTTTCTAAAATCATGCTCTGTTTCATAAGTTGGTATTCTAGTTTTAAAGGAATTCGTGGACTAGGTCAAAGTTCTTGTCTCTCTGGGTAAAATGATAAAAGTGTTGAATCTCCTCTGTTCCTAAGTTATGTAGCATGATTCTGAGTACTAAATGAAAGTTTATGGTACACATTTATTAAGTGCTTCATAAACCTATGGCCTAAAGCGACCACAGTTCAAGCCATCACTATAAAATGATTCTTGCATACTGTGCGGAATACTCAAGTGCCCTATTTGAAATATCGAACTATTTAACATAGTAAAAAATATATGGTTTTTATTATAGGTTGATATATGTTTTGGGTGCAAATTCTTTTTGGATGAATAAATGAACTCCTAGTTTAAAGTGACCACAGTCTCATCCATGAATATAAGTGATTCTTTTGTGTATTGCATGAAACATCAAAGTTCTCTATTTTGAAATGTTGATTGTTTGTTATGGTTAATGGGTGGTAAAAATAAGGTTTAGAGTGTTTTATCTCACTCACACTTGGGATTGATATGTTGACTATATAATGTAAAAGAATTACCTGTAATAAAATCAGATGTGTGTCTATGCATTGAAACTCTACTTGATTACTTGCATGCATGTGATATCGGTTAACCATAAGTGATTAATATTGATTGAAATGGAGTTAGAAAATAATTTAGAACCTTTTTGGACTAAACAAGGTTGTTAGTAAGGGTTCTAAATTGATAAAAGAAGATAGAAACTCTAGTTCCCTGCTACATACCAAAAGGTGGGCAACCCCTAAGGAGATAGTTTTTCTCCTCTTTAGATAACTAGCTAACAAAAAACCCTATGGTGATCAACACATAACATTATTCCAGAACTCTCCACCTATCACTCTTCTTGTATCTCTCTTCCATTCAACATTTCTTCTTGAAGAAAGGTGGGTTATTTGTCAGTAGGTATTTTAACCATTTTTGAAATCATGTACTTTCATTTAGTGTTATGGGCATATTATATGGATCAAGGGGAAAACTGGATGATTGACTAATCTTGATTGTATTCTTGTTCCCACCCTTCACTTAAGAGTATGTTTTTTGATTCTAGTATAGTGGGACCTCCTCTGAGGCCTAAGGGTTTATGAAGGACACTACTAGGAAAGAATTGATTAATGCATCATGTCCAAGGTAATCCATACTTACCGCTCTCCATCTCTCCCCGTTATCCATCTCCATTCTTCAAGTTGGTAGTCATTAGTCTTTGGAATTGATACCTTTCATCCACATCCTTGAGCCTGTGCTCGAAAACATGGCCTCGATGGTTGATGTAGCTAAAAGAAAGTTAAAAGCACATAAAGCCACACTGAAGGAAAATGTAAATTGTAAAAGACAATTAGGACATTATTTAGTGTGTAGGAAAAATCCTAGTATGAGTTCTACCCCCCTCATTAGCCATCATCCAGTTCCTCAAGCATTTAATTCTTCACCCAAAGGGAGGAACTCTTGAAAATCCCTACCTTGATAAGTGTGAAGCTAGTTCATCTTAAAGGGGTATTTGAAAATACAAAAACAAGCTTGGGCTCTTCAACTATACACCAAATAAAGACAAATCATTAAAAGTAAAAGGTATAATAGAGGGGTGGAAAAGGAAGGCCGAGGAAAGGGGTAACTCATGCCTCTACGATTTCTCCCTCCTTACATCTATACACGTAGGATGTTGGACCCATTAGTTGCTTACATGGATATGTCACCTGTCCTGAAATCTTTCCCACTCTGTAACCATAATTATAACGCACATGGATTGATGGGCTAACCTAGAACATGTCACTCCCCTTGGGGGCTGGAAACACCTAATAGGGTTGTTGACTTAATCATATCTATTGTAAGTGAAGTAACTTATTTGTAAGTCCTGATCTAGTTATACATTTGAGGGTGACTTTTGTGTGAAGTATTCTTGTGCCCTTAACATTAGGTATGGTCAATTATGATGCTTTAATGGTCATTGTCCTTAATGATTATTGATATCACTTGATTTTTATAGGTTCTTATCGAGTGGTGTTATAAAAAAAACATATAACCCTTGAGGCATGGGCTTGGTCCTCTTCAACACCACTCTAGAGGTCGTTTTACCCCATTCCAAGAGAATATTTGACCTTCTTCATGCAACGTTTCCCATATAGAGATGAGTGTTGGGCTATAAGATGATTCCACATGGTACTTGACTCCATATGTATCCATAGATGTTGAAACATTGAGCTAATGGCGTTGGGCATTGGTATTTTTGATGTGTTGGATGTGGAGCCTGATTATCTTCCTGATTCAGAGGTCTTGTTTCAGCTGCATTTGGATCACAATCCCCGACCTGGGGGGGGGGGGTTGCCCCCCACTATTGCTGCTTGGGGGGTCCCTTGTAAAATATAGTAATTTCATAGTCAATATGGGATCACTTTTATCTGCTGACTGGGTGATGATAAACCTTGTAAAATCGTTGGAATGGGTAAGGTTTTTATAAAACGACAGAATGGAAACCAATGGCTATTGAAGGAGGTAAGGCATGTTCCAGATCTGAAGAAAAATATAATTTCAACAGGTAGTTGGGAGGTGAAGGCTGTGTAACTATTTTTACAGACAAAACCTGGAAGGTCACTAAAGAAGCCTTTATAATAGCAAAAGGAGAAAAGGTTGGTACATTGTATTTATGCAATAGTATTTCTAATTCTGTTAATGCTTTAACCTCCACATGAGTAGATACAACACTCTGGCATGATAGGCTCGGGCCGATAAGTAAGAAGGGGATGCAAATTCTCCACTTAATAAATTTGTTGCAAGATTTGAAACATTTTGATTTAGATTTCTATGAAAATCGTGTTTATGGAAAATAGAAGAGAGTCAAATTTATCAGAGTTGGGAAGGAAAATAAGAGTGAAAAATTAGAGCTTGTGCATATAGATGTATTGGGACTTTATTAGGTATCGTCTCTCGGCAACTCTTACTATTATGTTACTTTTATTGATGATGCAACTAGGAAAACCTAGATTTATTATATTCGAAATAAATATGATGTATTTGATACTCTCAAGAAATAAAAAGCTTTGGGTGAGAATGAGACAAGAAAGAAGTTGAAGTGTCTCAGATCAGATAATGGAGGTGAATAATGCAACATAAAGTTTGATAACTACTGTTCAGAGCATGGAATTCACAGAGAGAAGACAATTCCAGTAACACCACATGAAAATGGTGTGTAAAAAAGGATGAACAAGACAATCATGGAGCATGCAAGGTGCATGAGATTGCATGTAGGATTTCCACTACAATTTTGGGTAGATCTTGTAGATAATGTTGTTTATCTAATAAACAGAGGGCCTTCAAGTTCCTTGGATGGTGGTGTTCCAGAGGAGGCATGGATAGGTAAAAAGATAAACTATTTATTTTTAAAGACTTTTGGTTGTGAAGCCTTTGTCCACATCAATAAAGAAAATAGAACAAAGCTTGAGGAAAAATTAAAGAAATGTACTTTTATTGGATATGGTGTAAATGATTTTGGTTATTTCTTATATGATTATAAGAATCACAAAATCATTAGGAGTAAAGATGTCATATTCAATGAAAATGTATTCTATAAGGATCAGATGTAGGGAAATGAACAGGAAAAGGAAAACAAAGAATACACAGTGCTTAATGAGATCACAGAAAAAGTAAATGCGCCTGAAAATCAGAATGATCAACAACCACAACAACAACATACACCTCAAACACATGAAACTAGTGTTAGAATATCTACCAGGATAAGTAGACCCCTTGATCGATACTTTCCTTCATTATATTATGTATTGTTGACTGATTCTGGTGAACCAGAAAGATATGAAGAAGCAATGTAGGTAGAAACCAAGAATAAGTGGGAGCAAGCCATGGAAGAAGAGATGGACTCCTTGTTGCAGAACCAGACTTGGGACTTAGTGAAGTTTCTTGCTGGTAAATTAACTTTGCGGAATAAATGGGTTTACAAGTTGAGGGAAGAAGATGGAGGTAAACAAAGGTATAAGGTTAGACTTGTGGTGAAGGGATTTGCACAAAATAAAGGTATAAACTTTGATGCATTTTTTCCTCCTGTTGTTAAAATGACTTTAATTAGAACTATTTTAAGTCTAGTGGTAGTAGGAGATTTTCATCTTGAGCAATTATATGTAAAGACAACCTTTCTCCATGGGGATTTGTAGGAATAAATATATGTGCAACAACCACAAGGGTGCGAGGTCAACGGGAAGGGGAAATTAGTGTGCAAATTGAAGAAGAGCTTGTATGGCTTAAAGCAGGCTCCAAGTCAGTGGTATCTAAAATTTGACAGGTTAATATCTTAACAAGGTTATACTAGATGTCACTCTGACCATTGTGTTTATTTTAAAAGGTAGAATGATGGAAACTATATGATATTGATATTGTATGTAGATGACATGCTTGTTACAGGGTCTAACATGTAGGAAATAAATGTGCTCAAAGGAAAAATGGCAAATTCTTTTGCAATGAAGGATTTGGGTTCTGCAAAACAAATCATTGGTATGAGAATAATTAGAGAGAGGAAAAATCACAAATTAACATTGTCTCATAGTGAGTACATAGAAAATGTGTTGGAAAAGGTTAATATGCAGAATGCAAAACCAGTCAGTACACCTTTGGCTAACCATTTCAATCTAAGTAAGAAGATGTGTCCCAAGACCCAGGAAGAGATGGATTATACGTGTAAAGTTCCATACACATTAGCTGTTGGAAGCCTTATGTATGCAATGGTTTGCACAAGACTTGATATTGCACATGCAGTGGGAGTTGTAAGAAGGTATATGAATAATCGAAGAAAAGTGCATTGGATGGCAGTGAAGTGGATTCTCATATATTTGAGAGGTACCACAAATCAAGCATTATATTTTGGAGTTTCAAACATTGCTCTACATGGATATGTTGACGCAGATATGGAAAATGACAGATATAACAGGAGGAGCACCACAGGGTATGTGTTTATTATAGGTGGAACAACTGATAGTTGGGTTTCAAAATTGCAAAACATTGTTTCACTTTCAACAATGGAAGTAGAGTATATTGCTGATATAAAGGCTAGTAAAGAAATGATTTGGTTACAAAGGTTTATGGATGAGTTGGGCAAGAAGCAAGAGATGAGAAGGTTATATAGTGACAACCATAGTGTGTTGAAAATAGCGACAAGAAAATCCTGATTTAATTTTCCCTTGAATTAAATTAGGAGAAAATTGTAATTCTACATCACAAGATAACAAGAATGAGTTAACTAAGTTAATTTTACTTAGTTGGCTCAGTTAATTCAAGTTGAGAGCCAAACTTGAGTCATGTAGAGTGGTTCCTAAATTTTAGGAGCCTAGGTTGAGTTTAATTTGAGTTGTAATAATTTAATTAAGTTAAAATGAATTAATGTCAGTGAAACTAGTTCCAACTATTGGAGGAACTAGTAGGAGGTATAGCAGTGGGGTACAACTTCATGTGTTCAACCAATGAATTGATAAATCAACCATAATTTTTTCATGCATGCATGCAATCTGAGTTACTCAGTTGAGATTGGAGTTCAAGGGAAGTGTACTATCAGTTGTATAATTTTTTGAGTTGTACAATTGGTGCATGTAGTCAAAGAAGGGCCTAAATGGATTGCGCAATCCAGGATGGGGATTTCCATAATTAATAGGGGGCTAATTCCTTGAGAAAAAATGCAAGGAAATAGGAGCTTGGCAGTCAACAAAATTGGCTATTTATTGGCCAGAGTAAACTTGTGAGGCAGTAAGATAGATTATACTTATGCAAAGATTGTTCAAGATGAACAAGCATTGTATTTCTTCTCTATTTTTCTGATCTAATGCAATAAAAATATAGGAAGGGGTTTTGAGCAGCAAGATTTCCCCTTAGATAAATCTCTGAGCATATGTGATTGAATCTTGTTTCATGTTTATGTTGTGTTTTCTTGATCGATTAATTGCTTTCGCTGATGAGTAGAGTAGATTCAAGTCTTTTGTTTTAGCATATTACATTAGCAGTTTGAATCTACAATAAATTTCTACAGAGTGCCATTTATCTTGCAAAGAATTCAACCTTTTATTTTAAGACTACACATATACAACTCAGGTATCATTTCATACGGTCAATTTTGGATGATGGAAAATCGAAGCTAGAAAATATACACACTAGACAAAATCCTGCAGATATGTTGACAATGGTTGTAACTAGGGAGAAATTGAGCTACTGCTCAGTTTCAATTGGACTTCAAGAATGATGATGAAGATGAGAAACAACCAGGTCCAAAGTGGAAGTAATGTCCAACAAGTGAAGCAACGATAGAGTTGATATAATTAGTCTCCAAGTGGGAGATTGTTGGATGTGGAGCCTGATTATCTTCCTGATTTAGAGGTCTTGTTTCAGCCACATTTGGATCCCAATCCTTGATTTGGGGGGGGGGGGGTGTGGGGGGGCTTCCCCCCCGCACTATTGCTTCCTCAGGGGTTCAAGGGTGGGGCGAGGACTGCATGTTTGGAGCCCCCCCTTGGCAGGGGTTCAGGGGCATCGCCTTCGAAGCTAAAAATAGATGAAAATTTGCCTTGTAAGATATTGTAATTTCGTAGCCAATTTGGGTCGCTCATTAAGAAGATGATCTGGCGATAGAATTTATGTTTAATTTAGGGTTTTTCCCCTAGAAGGAAACCCCTCAGTTTATATGAGGGAATTGTATTCTGGATGTGTATTATTATTTTGAGCAAGAAATAGAGAGGAGACTGTGTGAGAGTGAAGATGAAATTACAGGGGATCTGCTGTAAGTTATATCTCTTCATTTTTCTGGATGATATAAAAGGAAGGATTGACAGTTTCTCAGTGAACATAGACCAAATTGGGTGAACCACATATATATGTGTCTCTCTTGTTCTATGCATTTCTGTATTTGTGTTTCCACAATATTTTTTGTATTTCATTGCTTCATTAATTAATTTCTAACATGATGTGCCCAAATGGACCTAGGATGCCCCCAAGTTGGACTTGACATTTCTTGATGGACATTGCTTGTTCTGGAGCCTAGATGATGGTTGGTTATCATTGAGATGACATGGAAGGGCTTGCACATCACCTATGGGCCTCAACCCTTGAGTATGATGATGCCATGCCACTCCTTTTAAAATTAGAATGGTGATGAAAGGCATAACTATGATGACATAATGGTTGAAGAGGCACTTTATGAATATATACTCATGCACTTTTGACTTTTTCTCGTAGTGAGGAGCAACCATCATCCATTTGATCACTTTCTTGAGACACCTTGAGCATTTATGGAGGATGCTTTCATGTTGGAGGTCATTATTTCCACATATGGGCTATTTTTTGCATTTTTGTTATGTTTTTGAGCTATATTGAGGTCAGCTTGTGATCCTCACTCTAGTTGAACCCTTAAGGAAACTTGTTTTAGGCTTTACTTGTAAAAATTATGCAAGGCAAGTTAGATCTCATATAAATCAAGGAGACCTTATTTCATTTTATCATCGTCGTTCACTCATCACAATCTCCTTTATTTTGGAGTGCACATTAGTCTTTTTGTCTTTGTTGGGCCGAAATGTGATATTTTCTGGTGCAAATCTCTTGGAGATGGTATTTTGCTTGCAGATGGTTTCTTGGGATTGACTCAAGTGATTCTCATGGAAGTTTTTGTAACTTTACCACATGTTTTTTATATTTTTCATGTTGTATTTGTGTTGTAGGATTTCTACATGTGCCATGATAGAAATTACTAAATTTATTTTGAAATCTTGATCCTCTATGATATGTAAAATTATTTTCCTAGAATCCTTTAAGAGAACTATAAGTGTGCATCTCTTCAATTTAAAATCTTCCCTCACAAGGAAATCACTAGGGTTTTAGGTGGATGCCTTAGTCATCCCACCCACTTCAACAAAACCTTTCTCTTTGAATTTCCCTAGGAGACTCTTTTATTTTTTATTGTATTTATTTTTATTTTTTAGAACAAGGCACTAATCATTATGGTGTTGATCAAACCTCTTTCTTTAATAAAATCAAATTTATTCTCTTTAAATTCTTAGATATTTAGGGTTATTTTTAAAGTTTTATGTGAAATATTGCTAAAGGTAATTTATGTTTGATGTGTCCTTTAAAGTAGGAAATCCATTAAATCATTATATAAAAGAAAAATCTATCTTTTTTTCATGTTAAATGTACCTTTAGGGCTGGTGTTATCATTATTTTTTTGTTTTATGCATGTTCCAACCATATAAAGCCCTTTGTAAACCCTAGTTCCATGATATCTATATGAAAACCTCGTCCTTTTATTGCATTATCATTGAGAGGCCTTTTCTTCTGGTTATTTTATAACATCATTTTCCTTATCACTGAAAATTTGCAAAACCATAACTTCTAATAGCCCTCTAATTGGGCTAGGGATAGAGTCCCTAAAATTTAGTAAATATTACATAAGCCATATCAGCTTGATCAATACCATATCCCAATATTTAAACCTCATTCAATCACCCTAAGCCATTTTTATTGAATATACTTTAGGTAATATTTTAGGGAAGTCTCCCTTATGGTTGAATACCACTAAATAACTGGAGAACGAATGTTGAGGTGAAAATGGTCACTGATCTCTTGTTTCCCTACGATTTGGATTCGCTTAATGAGGCTTTGCAATAAGCTAGCTAGATTAGATTTTGAAACAACATTCCCTTCAACACTCCTATGCAATAAATATCTCGAAAATCATTCCTCCAGTGAAATATGTGCATTTGCTGGTAAATTCATGACACTTAAAAGAAGGCAATGATAAAAGAAAATGAAAATAAAGAAAGTATTAAGGTGCCTAAGCATAGGCCCAACATGTAGCTTCATCTAGGTATTTGTTAGAAAATTATATATTATAGAGAAATGAAAGATATAAAATATTGCAGAAATATAAACACAGAAAACACATAAAACAAGAGAGACACAGATATACGTGGTTTATCCAATTTGGGTTACGTCCACAGAGAAACAACCAATCCTTCCTTTTATATTATCCAGCAAACTGAAGAGATACAACCTACAATAGTTTCGCTGTTATTCTCTCTTCTCTCTCGCTTAATCTCCTCTCTCTTCTCACTCAGAATACAGATCTATGTAGATGTAATACAATTCCCTCATATATAGTGAGGGGTTGCCTTCTAGGGCAAAAAACCCTAAATTATACAACTTCTACCGTCAGATCTCAAAGGTCGTAGCCACACTCCCTGGGACCCCCCTGCATCGCAAGTATTATGGGCAGTGTTGCTGCCCCATTACGAACTGGGGTCCAATGCGGCGATACCTCTGAATAAAGAAGATAATCAGGCTCCACACCCAACAATATTATGATAAATTGACACTTAAAGAAGTTAAAAAACATTCTTACAGGTTGACATGCTTCTTGGGATATAGATTTTTTCCCCTTCCTCTTGCATTTTGCTATTTTTAAAAGGATTTTTGTTGAGGATACTCATTTATTTCACTATCATTCTATCATTTCCATTTTATTTTACATAACAATCTCTTCCTAAAATTTCACGTAGTTCTTTCATATTTTCACTTTACAAAAATCCATAATTAGAAATATGTTACAACTTATACTTGGCGCTATTGGAAATTGTTTGTGACAACCATGAAAGAATTATGTCACAGTTTGATGATACAGATTGGAGAGATAAGTGGTTTTGCTAAGTGAATGGTTTAATATGATTACATTTCTTCATAATATTTTTTGTATTATATCTCTCTTATGCTTGAACAATTATATGTTTATATAAGCCATATTTAATGTATTTGAGAGATTTTCAATTTGTTTAATGTTTTGAATATGATACTTCCTATTATTGATGTTTTGATTTGGGTTTTAGATGAAATTTTCAACAAGAGTAACAAAGGAAATATAGGGGAAAGGGAGAAGGCTTAATGTATTTTGGCAGGAGTATCATAATAAATGAATATGATTTTCCATACACTATGATGCAATTTTCGATGAATTCAATTAGATTTTATAGACTAGTCAGATTAACCTTGGTGTTCAAGCTGCCTTGCCTCCTCCACTAGCTCAAATCCTACTATTGCTGACAGTCATGAGTCTCCTAGATGACCTACCAATGATGAAACCCTTAACTTGTATAAACTACCTCTAGTGTTGTGCATTTTTCTACCTTTCATGGGAATGTTTTAGTTGCACTTGCTCCTAACTATGGGATTCCTTCTACCATGTCTTTTACCAAATCTCTTCCCAGGAAACTACCCAATGATCTAGGAAGATAAGAGAAAGAAACCCTTAGATAAGCTTGATTCAAATTGCACTATTTTACTTTTACTTTGAAACCAAGTAAAATCAAGGTCAAGGAGGAAGGAGAAAAGGAAATGTCTTTCTGCGATTTACATCTAGAGATTTGGTGAACTTTGCTTACTATTCTTTTCTTTAAGATTCTGTTAATTTTTAGGAATAGATTGTTCTTTGCTTTAGATAATTGCATTTACAAACTTTTGAATCATCATTTACATATTTCACTCACCCCATAACATCATAATATCATTAGCAATTATGTAGAAAGAATAATAACATCAACAATGTAGTGGAACAATAAAGAACAACAATAGAAAAACATGCACAAGTAGGCACGCTAGGATTTAGGTCAGAGACTAGGGAAAAACCCCACAAAGGGGAAAACACATCCAAATTATTCTTCTATTAGATATTCATCAGATGTTTTGTTGAGATACAAAGTGCATCTATTATGAGATACATCAATTACATCAAGCCTTCAAGGTTAATCAAGTCAGTTCACAACTACTTTTGTGAACTAAACGAAATAAGATAAAAAAAGAGAGTTGCTTTCACATTACTGTTTGGAGTGGCATCATAAGAAACATAAGCACTGATCACTATCATCATCTGTATAGAAGCAAGGTCACAATCCACGATTACTGCCTACATATTCACTATCACCTGAATAATAGAAATATGACCCATGTATGTAATACATAGTTGAATGTATCATAGAAGAACTTTGCCATATGTTTGATAGAATGGCATAGTCATATGAATCACAAGAGTAAGAATTATTCCATCATTTTTCACACAATTAAATCACTTAGAATAAGTCATAGTCACCATAGTTTAATTCATCATGTATCATGGTTACCAATACATATATGAAGGTAAAAACCATCAAAGACAATGCCATCAAGAATATTGTTACTGCCAAGCCTAGGGTTACTGAACCATATCAAGGATCACTATAAGACTTTATTTATCATGTCACTGTTATATACACTTCAATTCTTGTTCATACAATTTACTGAATGTTCAAATCACAGTCCTATAGATCACTTGTCTTAGAGATATAGATTGATATATATAGTCATACGGTTATGATTACACGCTACATAAACACAATATCACTAACTTACATTGCCACTTTAATATAATACAATATTGTGTCACTATGTCTATCTCAAAATGATTCCATTTGGAGAGCGAAACAATTCCATTCTGCTACTGTAGCATTGTCATTGAACAAGACATATAAGTGATGCCACTGTAGATATAGTGAGACCCTGCCACTGTGTAATATAACAAGACCATGCTACCATGAATAAATTCAATCCAGTGATGTTAATCCGTCAAGCAGTGTGATGTTCAGATAAAGTATGCCAATGTAGTCAAGTGATGCAATACCCATGCAGTATAGTGAAGCGATGTCCATATGCCCATAATATAAAAATGATTCCCATACAAAGTATAAGTGATGAGCCAACGAACTGCAGAGTATAAACAAACCACATGTATCAAGTGTGAGTCTCAAAAAAATTAGAAATATGAACCACTGTTTGAATGCAAACCATAGAGAAAACGTTGAGCCACAAAACCATATGTGACACAGATACAGGGTGGGAGCCATTTCACAGGTTCATTGTGCACCTCAAAGAGTTGTGCAAGCCCTCACTGAAATATAATGAGCCATTACAGAATATGCGATGATCACAAGTGATCCAAGTGAGCTACAAAAGCCTCAAATCCTTTTTATGTTGAAAGGAGGAAGAGACATGCCAATATATATAGGTTTATCCAAGCAAAGGGTCACAATTATTGGGGGTAGCCGACATGATTTTTTTGAATTTAATCTTGGAGGGAATTCAAATTCAATTTAATAATTTTTTTTTTCTTAAAAGAATTGGAGCTGATATTGTAAGTAGCCTTGGAGGGAAAGCCGTATATTCAAATTTTATCCATAATTAAATATATATCTTTCCATATAACAATATTTTGACCACTTTGAATCCTACTTAGGGTATTAGGGAAATTCATCCCGAAGCTGCCCAATTTTAACACTCCCTCTCAGCGAGGGAGGAATTTCCATTTGCATCATAAGACTCATATCAGATGATATGTATTAACGTAAGAAGGAAAAACTGCATCATCATTATATTTGGTCCCGTCCCATAGAAGAAGAATAGTCCACAATCAATGGTAGAGGAGATCGATCCTCCAAACCTTGCTAGACCTACTAGTCTTCGGGTCAAATCACATGAGCTACATTTCAACCATATCAACAACACATCCATCTCATCACATCTCTTCTTAACTTGTTCCCTTTGATCATCAACTGAACAATGATGTCTCAATCTAAAGAAGAAGAATCATCATAGGGGAGCTCCAAATACCACCATATATCCAAGTACAATAGGGGAGATTAATATACTAGAATATATATACGATTGAAAATAGGAACGATACCACTTACCGTGAGAGTTAAGAATCACACTCTATCCTATTGTCCGACAATAGGTAAGATACAACTTACCTTGAAAGGTAAGGATCACAAACTATCCTATTATCCGCTGATCTTCCCACCTTGACCCTCAAGAGTCAAGTGGTAGAACACCTACATCCCATCACTTGAGCAAGATACTACTTACCATAAATGGTAAGGATCATAGTCTATCTCAAGTCTTCTCAACCATTGGCCAGATAGGGAGGAACAATCCCTACAAGCCCAACTTGTGGGTAGGATACCAACTAGGGTATACTTTGTCATGATCAATGAGTGACAATAAGTAAGATACGACTTACTGTGGATCTCATGGACCACAACATATCCTATTATTAGACAATAGGTAGGATACCACTTACCATGGAAGGTAAGCATCACAGTCTATCCTATTGTCTAGAGTTCCCTTAACCCTAAGAGCTCTCCGACTCAATTCCTCTCCCTGGGAGCTCAAAAAAGGGGGAAGAGCATAGCTCAATGTCCTTGATTAGTCGGGATCCTTACTCGGGAGGGTCACATCCATTAGTACAAGCTGCTCACTAAAGACCAATAACTTCCCTTTCAACAAAGGCTTGGTAAGAGTATCTTCTCTTCTATTGAAGGCTCACTGCTTCAATTCCATAACAAATTAATGGTTGAGCCTCACTTCTCCCTCTAGACCATTTCATGGATATAGTGGTATCAATTCTAAAAAATTCTTGGACCATTCATGAAACATGGGATTCTTAGAAAGTCAGGTATCTGTCTTAATATCATGACATATCATAGTCATACCCAACACATGCTCAAGTATCTCTCCAAAGAGGCTCTCTATCACACTGCATCACACCATGCTAGAAAAAAATTGATCTGTCTCAGCCATACTCCAATCAATCGACTTCTATTTCAGACTTATCTAGGTCATGGTAGATCCCAAGCTACAACAACACCTAGATGTGATTTTTCCTGTCAAAAATATTTTCCGACTCAAACATAGATATCACAGTCCATATTTATTAGATATCTCAGTCCATATATATATCACAACACATATTTATTAGTAACCCAATATACATGTCTAGGATCTATCTAGCTTAGAGCACATAGAACAAAGCAATAATTCATCTGAATGCCAACACATAATGGGATCCATCAAATCTAAACTCGAAGAGGAGTCTCTGCCAATTGCTCCTAAGTAAATCATCATGCCAAATTCTCTGACAACATACTTCCATTAACAAGTAAGTCCTCATCATCTCACTTCTAATCTCAATATGTTAATCTTCCAAACTCAGGGTTCAACTCCCTCTGGGATGAACATGGAGATGATCTGATCCTATCATAAATAAATCGTCAGCATATATAACTAGATATCAAAGACATACTTTCAATATTCAAGAGAGGTTGGTGTTCGCATTAGACTCACAATCAATCCAAGAATTCCAAGATCATATGGATTGCTCGAGTCGATATGGGCTTTGTGAATCTCATCTCATGTGCCTCAAAACCTCGAGGTAGCTCCAATTATGCTTCTACATTATGAAGGAGACCAAATTCACACACATTTGATTAATGCATTCGACAACATGAGCTACACTCCTCTCCCTATGAATGCATATTCCCTTTTAACATTGTGGAAGCATCTGAAACTGTAGTACCTTTGTCAACTGGAAGGGTCATTGTATGAAGGACATACAAATATCATCATGTCATCACACTAATGCATTCAAATTGACAACCTATACCCTCTTAATAGTAAACTTCTTCTATCATAGTTATCAACCAAGGAGACTGCAACCCTTCCTTCGAGGTCTTGAGATCTTTTCCATTTTCAGGTGCTACTCTAATCATGGGATGGTTCCACATATTCCTCAATCTCGGTATAGAGTACTTTAGTCCTTACATTCATTAGATATACCTGTGACCCCAGAACAAGAGCAAGAGAAATAATGTCAAAGTAAACAAATATAATGAAAGTGTACCTGGTCATGTGGCAGAATTGTCTTCCTTTAGATAGGAAGGTGGCTTCTTCATTATCCTGCACCAACTCCTTCTAGGAGTTTACTTTTCCTACACCATCTCCCTCTTGGGGATTACTCTTCCTGCACTATTCTACATCCCTTAATGAGGATTGTAGGAAGCTGTTAGCTCTCTCTTGATCTGGCCTCCATGAGTCACCAATGTCCATCAATCATATGTCAATGTTATCTACAAAATAAATGCATCCTCATGTGAGACACCTGTGTACTTTATCGCTATTATCAACAACCAAGTCCCACCATCGATGTGTAAGATGGCCACTAAATCAACAACATACCCTTCTCTTAGGGTTTCTCTAAATCTATCCCAAATAACTCAGTACATATCATACTAGGGTTTCTTTGAATTTGACATAGCTATTTAAAGAACCCAAAGCCTTTACATTGATCAAGAAGATTCTGCTTTATTCTAGGGTTTCAATGCTCTAGGCTAAGGCCACTTCAAGGGATTCTCCCAAACCCTGACCTTCTCTTGTGAGAACAAAGATTCCCTAGGGTTTCCTTCAAAGCTTATGATTCTTTTAGGTATCTGTCATTTTGATCTCTTTCACTCATCTTATCCACTAGTGTCTTCACAGGGGTGTTCTTCAATGCATTTTCTTTAGCCCAACTTTGATACCATCATAAATTTTAGGACTAGATTGTTCTTTTCTTTATATAATTGCTTTACAAACTTTTGAATCATCATTTACACATTTCACTCACCCCATAACATCTTAACTCATTATCAATTATGTAGAATGAACAATAACATCAATAGTGTAGTGGAACAATAAATAACAACAAAAGAGAAACATGCACAAATAGGGACACCGTGATTTAGCTCATAGACTAGGGAAAAACCCCACAAGGGGAAAATCCATCCAAATTATTATTCTATTAGATATTCATCAATTGTTTAGCTGAGATATAAAATACATCCATTCTGAGATACATCAATTACATCATGCCTTCAAGGTTAGTCCAAGTCAGTTCACAACTATATTTGTGAAATGAACAAAATAAGATCAACACAGGGAGTTTCTTTCACATTACTATCTGGAGTGGCATCATAAGAAACACCAACACTGATCAATGTCGTCATCTGCCATAGAAGTAAGGACACTGTCCAAGATTAATTCCTACATATTTACTGTCACTTGAATAATAGAATAACTATTACCCATGCATCTAATACACAATTGAATGCATCATAAAAATTTGCCATATGTCACTTATAAAAGAGCATAGTCATATGAATCACAAGAGTAAGAATTATTCCATCATTTCTCACATGAGAAAATCACTTAGAATAAGTCACAATCATCATAGTTTGAGTCATCATGTATCATGGTTACCAATATATATATCAGGGTAATAGCTATCAAAGATAATTCCATCAAGAATATTGTTACTGCCAAGTCTAGGTTTACTGAACCATATCAAGGATCACTGTAAGACTTTATTTGTCATTCTACTCTTATATACACTTCAAGTCTTGTTCATACATGTTACCAAATGTTCAAATCACAGTCCTATATATCTCAGACATATAGATCGATATATACAATCATATGTTTACGATTACAAGCCACAAAAACACAATACGAATCAATACAATATCACTAACTTAGCGGATGCCACCACATTATAATACAATAATGTGTCACGATGTATATCTTAGAGAGACACCATTTGGAGAGCAAAACGATGCCATTGTACTAGCATACTGATGCCATCGATCAAGACATATAATTGATGCCATTATAGATGTAGTGGGACCCTACCATTGTGTAATATAGTGAGACCATGCCAATGTGAATCAATTCAATCCAGCGATGCATCATTTCAGATAAGTGATGCCAATATAGTCAAGTGATGCAATGCCCATACAATATAGTGAAGCAATATTCGTATGCCCATACAATGTGATGCCCATAGTATATTAACGGTTCCCATATAGAGTATAGAGTGACGAGCCAACGAACCACAAAGTATAAACAAACCACATGTATCTAGTGCCAAACTCAAAAAAATTAGAAATAATGAATGAAATTATTTTAACATCCACGAGGCTAAAAATAGAATATGGGACAAATTGCTTCTCCATCCGGTTCTTGTATGCAACCCTTTTCCTATGAAGTCTCACAATAAATTACCCCAACTTCTCATCAAACCCCTAGCTGAATAAATTATCCCAAGAACTAATTGCCAGAACATGAACCACTATTTGAATGCGAACCATAGAGAAAAAAATCCAGTCACAAAACCATATGACATAGATACAGGTGCGAGCCATTTCAAAGATTCATTGCATACCTCATAGAGTTATGCGAGCCTTCACTAAAATATAATGAGCCATTACAGAATATGCGATGATCACAAGTGATCCAAGTGAGCTACAGAAGACTCAAAACCTTTTTATACAGAATCGAGGAAGATACATACCAATATATGTAGGTTTATCCAAGCGAAGGGTCGCAATTATTGGGGCTAAATGACATGTTATTTTTGAATTTAATCTTGGAGGGAACAAATTCAATTTAATATATATATATTTTTCTTAAAATAATTGGAGCTGACATTGTAATTACCCTTGGAGGGAAAGCCATAGATTTAAATTTTGTCCATAATTAAATATATATTTTTCCATATGACAGTATTTTGACCACTTTGAATCCTACTTTAGGGTATTAGGGAAATTCATCTCGAAGTTGTCCAATTTTAACACATCTAATATATTATATTTAAGACATATGTGACAGATTTTGACCACGTGTTGTCAAGGTCAAGGAGGAAGGAAAAAAATAAATGTCTTTTCGTGGTTTACATCTCGATATTTGGTGAGCTTTGTTTACTATTCTTTTCTTTGACATTTGGTATATTATATTTGATACATATGTGACATATTTTGAAGATGACATGGATATTACACATTATGTTTTTTTGTGAGGCACAAAGTATATATCATGATATGATGGCGATTTCATGATCTTGGATAAGATATGATGGCGATTTCATGATCTTGGATAAGATATGTTTATATTGTTGTCTTATGTTTAATTGTTGATATTTAATGGGAGTTACAAGGAAAAATATGAATATTAGATAAGTATTAAAGGAGTTTAGCGGGACCCCACTTGCTTATAGTTATTATTAGCTAAATAAATTTGTAACTTATTCCTTCCCTTAAAAGATATTTACCTATAATTTTGATATCAATAAAGAAGTAAAATTAAGAGGTAGGTCAACTACCAACTTGATTTCCATTGGAATAAAAAGGAAGGGCGACTATGAATTGGAGGAGAGAGGATTATGTGTGGAGGTGTGCTAAAGCTTGAAAGTTTATTATCAGGGGACATTTTGAAAGGTAGTGAAGACAAATAGTTTGGATTTCTTTGAATTGTTCTTCAAGGTTGATTTGTTTGATTTAATTTTTTGTTCATCTTGTTTAGAAGTTTTGAGTAGTTCAATGATGATTAGTTTGATTTTTTGTAGAACTTAATGATTTTTAGTGATTACTTGAAGTGATAGAACGAAGACTTGTATTTATTGATTTTTTTGGGCACTTGGTTATCATTGCATGATTCTTTTGCATTTTCAAATATATATATATATATCTTATTGATTTCTTTCAAACTTGGATTATTGAGCATTTGAGTTATTATTAATTCATTTCATTTATGATTTGAGCACAACCATTATTATTTTTTTATTCATTTTATTCTTTAGTTGTTTCTTGTTGATATATATTCATACAATTTAAAAATCTTATAAAGCAAAAGCAATTAACAGATTTTAAGATCCAAATATTATATTAGGTTGTAAATTATTAAGGCTATAAACCAGGTTTACAATAACGACTATCTCGCTCAGACTTATGAGATTTGAAAATGTTACATGAGAAGCATTGGAACTTCTAGTTGTCAACACCAATCAATCAAAAATTGCTACTAGCATCATGCTTTTGTTCACCTTGTTTTTCCTCAAAATTTATCCTCTTCAAATCATGAAAAGGTTTGTTTTTGTATTTATAGTTTTGAAAAAGGAACATCATGATGAGTTACCAAACCCTTGTCAAGGATGGAAAATGTGATGGCTATTAAAATGTTTTCCTCATGCAATTATATACTAGCATTACAAGATGTTTCTTTGGTAGCAAGAGGGAGTGCAACATCCTTAATAAAAACTTCACAACTATCATCATTAAGGTATTCTTCATGAGGTGGTACAATAATGTCTTCAATCTCCTCATTCTTCATATTTGCAACATGCTCTTCTCCTTCTTGTGAGTTAAAAAGGGCATTCAAATATTTAACTTTGTCCTTTACTTTAGGCAATAACACTTGTAATGGTTTACTATGAAACTCAAGTACTAGATGTTTTATTTCCTCCTTATTTACATAGAAAATGTAACCAAAACATGGGCATCATGTGGTTCATCTATTGGTTAGGTTTTTCAGTAAAATACAGGGATCCATTTGTTACTTCATTTATTGCTTGTTCACCCCATATCTTTCTGAAATCTATTTCAAACCCATTCCAAGAGGAAATTATTCTCTCAAGTAGATCATAAAACCATGCTATTACCCTTCCTTCAAATGTATGCACAAATAGTTGCATGGAAACATCATCATGTAAGCAATCCTCCAAGCAAAAATACCTATAAAATGCAAGGATATGCCACTACATGAATGTGCCATTGTTTCTATTACACCATGGAAGCCCATCCTTTCAGTTATTGAATGCATGGGGGAAAATCTCAATAGGAAAAATATCCAACGGAAGATACAACCTATCCATGAAAGCCATATTTCTTCAAACTAAAAAACTGTTATGATTTTTTTTGGATTTTTTTGTTGCTATGGTCTGTCTTCATAATTAATATTTTAGCCCTCCAAATATTGTTCAATACATGTTCTTCATGTTGGTTTCAAAAGTTAAAATTTTGAATTTTGAATTTGAATATTTTGGCACTAAGGAAGTCAAGTTGGCCCAACTTATTGTGGCACCCATTTGACCTCCCAAGAAGTCTATATATATGGCATTCAACTTCCTCCTCTTTGCACCATTCAATCTCACACACAAGACACGTTGATAAATCTAGGGCAATGGTATTAGGAGATTTCTCTATAATGATAACTACTTTTGAATTCTTTTTACTTCTTTGTATTATGATCTTATCTTTATTTATATTATTATAGTGTTATTATTCATCAAACAACTACCAAATCATAAACAATAAAGAGATAAGAGACATAGAATGTAGGCGATCAACTAGGGTCAAAACCTCTCCAACTTGAGAGGAGAACCCAAAAAAATTCCTCTTCTTATAGAGACTTCAATTGATGAATACCAAAACCACAACCCTTTACCTATCTGTCTCTCCAAGAATAAGTCACAAGACCCTTCTTCTAAGTCAACACAAGTTAACCTGTGTTCTTGCACTACAATTCTCGACTACCCTAAAATTTTCGGCTTCTTTTCCATAGACCCGCAGTTCGTACTTCTGCAATTTCGCATGTGGGAGGAGCTGGAACAAGCTTGGAGGTGTTTCCCTTCTTCGCTATACTTGGAGAATTTTGTAGATGACCTCAAATAACATTGGAGTTGGTTTGGATACCCTTTTGGTGACTTCCTCTTGGACTATTTTGACAGTACTGTAGAAACTCTAATTTTCTTCCACACGTGAAGATACTAGCCCAAAAAAAATGCTAAACAACTTTGATAAGATTCCTCCTTCCTTCACTTGGCTATAGGATTCCTTCTTCATGAACTTCACACTTCTTTTCTACCTTTTATCCTTGACCAAAATTCTATGTCGAGAATGAAGGCCGAGCTTCCTATTTATAGTGGTTTGCTCATAAAAATGAGCCGAAATCCCCCACTGACAAGACCAACATGCCTTTCTCGATTTTTCTTAAGGTCGACTTCAAGGTGACCTTGTGACATGGTTTTGGAGGGTTCACAAATTTTCTCCTACAATAAATTACATGTCCAGATGGGTTTTTTATCTTTGACATTGACTCTATAGAATTTTATAACATGATGAATAATCCTAAAGGCTCACAATGGGAGCCTTAACTAAAAATAAAATTCCTTGATCATGAAACCTGTTGTTCCTTAACTCTTAATACATGTATGACCAGAACATCTCAGAATGCCATTTGTTGCCAGATATAAATGATGAATGAAGAAAGTTTGAAGGAGAAGTTAAAGATAATATGCTGATCTTTCACAGAAACTACTATCTGTAACTTAGAAGAATTATGATAATGAGAACTAAATCATAGACAATATGCTGGTCTTTCAAAGAAACTATTATCTATAATTTGGAAAGGAAGTGAGGACTTCAAGTATAGGATTGCTCTTTTAAGGAATTTTAACTCTATCTACATAAGAAAATAAAGACCTACAACTTCATTACCATACTTGAAAAGAAGAGAACATAGCATGACACATGACAGAGAAGATTACAAAATTATATGCAACAACTCATGAGAACTTCTGATTCTTTCATTAATCAACAATGATATCAAGAATACAGTGGCCTAGTTTCCGGGTTCTCCAAAATTCCAACAACCCTTTCTTAGTAAATTTTCCTCTTTTTATACATTGTGGAACAGTTGTTGATTTCTGAAACTGCTCAAACTATCTAACTTATTTTCTAACTATATGAAGTAAAAACTATTACAAAATTTTACAGAGGGTAAAAGACACCTCAAAGAACACGAAATAAAAAGAACATAACTGGATTTAGAAGGGGATGATAATTGCTGGCTTGCTCTGTTGATCCGCTGCCGAATTCCTTTGTAAATGCCCTAATGATGCTTAATTCGTTTTAGCCATAATGAAATGTGTTTAGTTTGTATAATCCTGGGCTTACATGGGCATTCTGATTGGCCAAAATGCAAAGAAACATATCAGATTGTCTTCCTCTTCAGCTTCAGCTCTAACCCTGATTTTCCACTTTACACAGCGAAATTAATGCAAACTTCTGATTAATCCGGAACTCAAAAGAGTTAATCCTGCTTTATAAACCTGTCAAATCTGCCCGTTCAACGCTCCGTTGACTTGCATCACAAATCACAATCGACTCGAAAATCATTGTAAAACTTAACTTATGCACCCTTAGGCCGCATAACTATGAAAGTGTTGGACTTATGCGTAAATCCTTTATACCTGCGCTTTTCTATTGTAAACCTTTTACAAAGAAAATATATTATAAAACATGCTTTTTCTGCCTTCGCACAATTTTCGAGGTATACTTTCCCGCCGATTCATTCCCACCATAGATCTGTGATTTTCAGATTAGATGGTCTGTAAAGGTTTCGGGTGGGACATAAGCTTGGAGAATACCCGCCCGAAATGGGTGGTTTCCTCTCTCCACCTGATTGCTATGTGTTGAATGATGAGTGGGATCGGGTGAGTTCCAAATAAAACCATTTACCATTTTTGCTCTGCCCGAAAACCTGCCTTATAACTTTAAATCCGCCTTTTCTTCGGATTCGGCTTTAACACTAATTTTTTTTTTACACAGCAAAATCGACGCAAAACACGTAAAGCAGAACTGAAAAGGAATTAACCCAATCTAATAAATCTATCGGATCTGGAAACTTTATCGCAAATCGCAATCGGCGATTGAACTAACACCCATTGCTCTGTGGACCCGCTGGAAGTATAAAATATGGTATATATAATATCGGGTATAGAACCCATCACAAATCGCAATCGGTGCTGTGAACATATACAGAAGGTGCTTTACGGACCCACCAGATTTATTAAACACATTATATATCATTTTTGGTCCGACCCACCCATATTGCAATCGACATAGCCACACACACACACACACACACACACACACACACATATCAAGAGTTATGCGATATCGCGGACCCGCTGAGGCTTATAAAACATAACATATATATGTTTCGGGTCCGGCATTACGAATCACAATTGGCGGATCCATATACATATATATAACTGCGGACCCGCCGAACTTTAAAACACAACATATATATTTGAGGTTTGGTGTTAATGCTTTAACACTTGTTTCCTTTGTAAATCCGATATATTTCTTCACTTCTTTTATATTTTGATTCCGATACACTTGCCTTATCTTTTTTCAAAATATTTTTCAAGTGATTTTTGAATGAAACAATGAATGAAACAAACAACAAAATACATGTTACAACAAAATCCATGATTCAAGCATTACAAAAACAATTTTATTTTTCTTATTTACATCAATTACATAAAATCATAATTACACATCATTATGAAGACCAAACCTAGTTACACTTTTCAACAAGACATAGTATATTTTGATCTAAGTGAAGGAGAAAAGAAAAAGAAGGATGGAGACTAATCCAAAATCTTTTCTCTCAAATTAACTTCGCAAATATGGAATTTACCTCTCTACTGACCTAGCACATGTGGCCAATTTTCTGTGCATATGTAGGTAGGAGGTATGATTTTTTCTAGGTGCACAAAAAGGCTGAATTCTACCCTAGCAGAGCAGACTAGGCCGACTCCATTATGCAACATTTTGACTTGTTAAGATAAAATTTTGATTAGGTTTGATGAGAGTTATCTTGCTAGTCTATTTGACTTTATTTTGACTAAAAAAGGTTAGTTGTATATCTTGTTGAACTAAAGAGTATCTCTAAGGAAAAGGTTGTTGGGTTTTTCCCCCAATTGGGTTTTCTTGGGGTAAATCTTGTGTTGTCATTGTTTCATTGTGATCTATACTTTCCTACTGCTTTTTATGGTTAAAATTTTGAAGTATAATTACTGAATGATTAACTGGAAGTGCTAAAAGATAATATTTATATCATTGGAAGTAATAATCAGTTTCATAAATCAGTGCTTGTATCTATTGCACTTCAAAAATCAACATGGTGTCATAGTGAGGGTCAAGAGAAACCAAATTTTGAAACGTTTGTCTTAAATAAGGTTATCCAACAACTTATCTCTCTCTACCTCAGAATGGAAGACAAAGGGAGCTTGGGATCATGTTTTGAATTTGGATCATAAAGAAGTCTCATGACATGAAAACATGACTAAGTTTGCATGGTTGAATCTTCCTGGAGCTTGTAGCAATCATTCTTGTGAAGGAGGCTAAGTATCATCCTATGCCTTGAATATGAAGAAGAGTTGTCAAAACTCATTTTTCTGCCCGAGGGATTCATTAGAGAAATTTTGAGGTAAAAAATTGGCCTCAAGGCAAAAATGTACAACCAAAATAAACTTTATAAGAACCAATATGATTCAAGATGATGATGTCAACCATGAGGGATGATTCACTATTTTTGGAGAAAAAATTAAAAAGATAAAAAAATAAAAAAATAAAAAAATTACTTTTTCAACTCGTATTTTCAACTTATCTCCCTATGGTTTTACTCAAATTTCGAACAAGAGCATTGCAATCATGTTTTTTCATGTATTTATAATTTTCATGTAGCAAGGTCCATCGAAAGTATGAAACATGGGTACTCATTGGATGAGGAATTAAATTATGCATCTAACAAGTGCCCCAACTTGAAATTTGAGTAAAATCGTAGGGAGATAAGTTGAAAATACGAGTTGAAAAAGTAGGTTTTTCTTTTTTCCCTCTAAAATTTGATGATGTAATATAATATTATTTTATTATTTCCACTATTATTTTACAATATTCCTTAGGAGACCCATATTAGACCTCAAAATTTCTCTAATTCCTAGAATATTGTGACAACGGGTTGAGAGACTTAGAATTGACCTTAGAAGGCCTCAAGGTTGATTGAGTAGAAGCCGAGACACCTTAAAAGATGACCAAGGGGATCCTTGGGAGGAATATGTTCTAAAATTTAATTTGGATTCCATCACTCTATAGCTGCTTACAAATGGTGATGATATATGATATTGTTAGAGAGTGATGGTGCAAGTTAAAATCATCTAGGAGGAATTGAAATATTTTCATATCTATTGATGGAATTATTCCACCATTGATTGCCTTTAGCTTCAAGGGGGAAGAACAATTCCATCTTGATAAAAATAGATAAAATTTGTGGATTATGTCTTATACTTGTTTTATGTTGTAATTTAAATAGATCATTTGAAGATTAATCATATTCAACTTTCAGGAGCGTCATTGAAGGGTGAATATATAGGTTATTGAGGGCTTGTTTAAGCCTGCCTCCAAGGGAAGATTGAGGACCCTTTTGTGATGCATTTTTTTAACATGAATTCAAGATCTTGAATATGGAAAAATTCCATTATAATTGTCGAGCCAATCTACAATTTGAATAATTCAAGCATAACATATGATGTGAATTGAAGTTATCAAGTCTACTTTTGACATGGTATGACTAAAAATAAGATTTTCCAAATATTTTTGTTTAGAAGAGGGAAAAATCCTTTACTCTACAAAATATGTGGACAAAAGTTGCTAATAAATATTTTGTAAAGGAAAGTTCAGAGCTTGACTATGTACCTATGAAGCTAGAACCGAAGGTAACTAATATTTAGTTCCTACAATAATTATTACCTTTGTGGATTTTGGAGGTTTGAACAGGTCAAAATATTACTATAAAGGAGGAGCCAAGACTATATATGGGGTTGAACTCTAGAAATATGACTTGCAGGGTCAAGTTTAAGCTTAGTCGAAGGGCTCACGTTTAAGCCTATTTGGGCAAATTCAAAGACTGTGTTGAATCTTGTGTGGGGTCTAGTTCGATATGATATGATGGAATTTTGTAATTAATTTCAAATTCTGTTTAAGGGATAATTATTGGTTTCATGACGATAGTAGAAATTTTCATTTGAAAAAGTATGTTGGACTTAGAAAAGGTGTAGATGAAAATTGGAAATCTAGGGTTTGTAAACTCTAGAAGACTAGAAGTCTTGGATAGGAAAGAAACATGCTGATGATGAGGATGATGAGTTTGAAAATGGTTTTCATTTATGCAAGAAGGAAATGATCAAGAGCGAGTTGACAATTACTTACAATCCTCAAATATAAGTTATTTATATCTCTCTTTCTTGATTATTATTGTTTTACTATTATTTAGCCTCTTGTCCTTGTATCTTTTGCTTGGTTATAATTGTTTCTTCCATGAAATCCTAGTGAGGATTGGAAGTGCATCATAAAGGTTTCCAAGGCTCTGGAAACAAATGAAATATTTGGGAAGAATGAAGAAAATCATCTGATAAGAAGATTCTCCTAGGATCAATGATTTGTGTTCCATAGGGAGAAATTTTATTCACATCATGCTTGATGAATGGAAGGGATCCTACTTTAGAGGGAGTAGGCAGGCCGACAAATTTGAATAATTCCATGATGGATGAAATTATGCTAGAGAGAAGTCAGTGGTGACTTCCAAGTGGATCTACAAGATGAAATATGTGGTAGATGAAAACATAGAGAATTACAAAGCGAGGATTCTCCCAGGAAGAGGGAGAGGAATATGAAGATACATTTTTTCTGGTTGTTAGATGAGTTATTTCTAATAGAAACTAAAGGGTTCACATGACAAAGGAAGTGGAAGCAGTAGAAGAATTTTCTTCCATAGTAGATGGAGAAGCCAATATTTCCATGACAAGATCCATTTTAGTGTCAGGGTGACCGAAAAGTAGCTATGGAACAACACATGTTGAGGTATTGGCACAGTATAGTGGACGTGAATTGAAAAGTACAACTGTAGGGATATAAAAATTCATATTGGTCAGAGAGTGATAAATATGGGAAAATCATATCAAGATGATGATTTAGTTTGGATTCTACTTGGGAAGGAAGAAAACATCAATCACACTTAGGACTGCATAAATATTGTATATTGTAACTAGTTTGGCGAGTTTTGAAGCAAGTAAGATACTCGTAGGATTGTTTGATCAGGTACAGAATATTTCTATGATGATAGGTCAAAGCACGTCGAGATCATGGTAGTAACACATCTGGTATGTGGTAAAAAATGTTGATTTTTCCTTAGGTCCTAGATGTTGGGTATATGTTATATTCTTTTCAGGACTAGTACGATGCTCTGTTATGTTGTGCCAGGAAAAATGGGGGTAGAAGCCCCCCCTGCTGGTGGGTTTTCAGGTGGGCGGTAGCGCCCCTACATGGGGTTTGGGGTAGCACCCTGAGATTTTTTAAATATTTTAACCTATTTATTTATTTATGTGGACCCAGCCATGGTTTTGCACATAGTTTTTGTGCATGGTTTTGGGCATGATGGTTTTCCCCATGTTATTTTGTAGATATGGTCAAGGGAACTATGGTTATGATCTAATCCATGGTTAATGGATTGAGGTTTTTGAATTATTCAACATATATATGTATTGTAACGTTGAAAAGAATATAATGAAAAATCAATCTGGTTTTTCCGATTTTGGATTCCAAGAGAAAAATATCTGTGTATATTTTATGTTCTCACCATTGTATGTTATTTGTTTTTAAGAATTATGCAGGTAATTTTTGTACAGGGTTAAAACCTACATTATATATGGTCTTAGGCTAATCATGCACAAAAACACACTAGGCACCCTCAGCTTTCTAGCACTTTGCACAACAAAATTCTTCAGCAGTGAAATCACTTTAGTACACATATATTTGAGCCCAAAGCTCGATTATTTTATTAATACATCAACAAAAGAATCGTGGGGATCTTGCACTCATGGCCCTCAATCACTATTTCAACTAGTATACACAATATACAAGTTAGGGCTTGTTATATGCTCATTTAGATCTACAATTTTCCCAATAAGAAGACATGAACAAAACATGAGTTACTTGTTGGAGAATCCCTTCTCCTTCAACCCTTTTAGCCCTCATTTTCCTTGACACCTAGTAGGTCCTTTTCCTCCTTTGACCATATATAAATACCTCCTTTTACTCCTATTTCACCAACTGGTCACAAGCTATTTGACTTGTCAAATACACTACACATTCAACCTTCAAAACATCAGCTGCTCACAATGGCTTTATCCATTAAGCATACTACATATTAGCCCTCAAAATACACTTTGTTCCCAACTTCATTTGTGGATAGACTTTAGGAAATATCCTCAACATCTCCAACACGAAGTAACAACTTAACTTCCACAAAATTTCTTCACTTTTTTTCATAGTTCCTATCTTCACAAGGATCACGACCTTCTATAGTGATATCTTCCCACTTGAAGCCTCCTTTCCTTTTCTACAATTCTTATTCTCTTTGTTGCATATGGTACTAAGGGTACTTAACCCTTTCTATATGCTCCTAAACTATTTCGACCTTCCTACAACAAGAGGCTAGGGCTTTATGCTTTCTCCAAGACACAAATAATATCTCAGCCTAGCAGACATAACTTTTAGGGCTACAAACCTCCTCCTATACATAACACCTTCTTCACTGACTCAGTCTTGGCTTAGAAACCAATAGAATAGTCACACACCTTCTTCTAGAGATTCACGTCCTTATAAATACTCCAACTTGGATGATTGAAGACATACTCTATTCACACATGGAGAGACACTGTTCTTTGAATTTGAAAAGCTTCTTTGACTAATACCCATACACCTATTGCCTAAATTTCTTGGTTGCAAGTACCCATAACAAACTTGAATAACCTCTCTTAGAATCCAACATCTCTTACATGATCTTTGGTCCTCTTACCTTAATGTGTTTAGGATTCTTTAGGCTGCGACCATTCATATTTGTGCTTGTGGCCTACTCCATGACCTACGACCCTCTTTTCCCACTCCGTATCACCCTCTAAATGGACCTTATTCCTCCTCTTTTCTTAGGCATATCACCTGCCACCTTCTCTAGTCCTACGTGGCCTCTTGAATTGACTCCTCTAGGGATATCCCATGACTCTTCTTGCTTGCCAAGGCTATATCCTTCTAGCCTTCTCCACACAATGAAGTCCTTCACATTGATGTGCCCCATGAGCCTCTCCTTAGGTTAGGCTCCTTATATTATTTTCTCTAGGGTCATTTAGGAAACCACTATAACTTACACTTTTCAATTCTCAACCCTTAGAATAAATAAGTATTTTCTTTTAGGTCCTAAATCCACACTTTGGGCCCAAAACCTCACTTTTGTCTATATCACCCAACACACTACTTTATGGTGGGTTGTCCTCTCTCATAAATACCTTTTGAGATACCCAAAATTCCAACACTCCCTCTTAGTGAGAAAGGTATTTCCTTCATGCTTGCAGCTCTATGACTTTACTAGAATTCCCATGGCCATCCTTGCATGAGTCATGACTTTCCATGCATAGTCATATCCTTCCTCATAAGTGCCATAACTTCTTTGTACTAGGCCTAGCTTTTTCTTGCATGGTGCATGGATGTTATCACATGCAACATGACTTTTCCAGCATGATCCATTTATGTCCTCATAGGACTAATGAATTTCGTTGCACCACCATGAATTTTCTCTCATGGTCCATTATTTTCCTTACATGGGACGAAAACCCCTCTCTCTCATTAGAACTTGAAGATTCAAACTTCCATAGTGAAGTTGAAAATCCTTTGTAGACTCCCTGTAAGTCTACACAACTTTGAATGGAGCAATATACTTCCTACACACACTCTGATCCATATGCCTTCAAAGTGGATCTGATACCATGTTGAAATTTCCTTAGGTACTAGATTTGGTCTGAGGCTAATCACACACACAAACAGACTAGGAGCCCTCAAATTTCTAGCACTTTGCACGATATAATTCTTCAACAGTGAAATCAATTCAGTACACAGAGATTTGAGCCCAAATATTGATTATTTTATTGACCCATCAATAAAAGAATCACGTGGCTCCTGTACCAGGGATCAAGGCCCTTTTATCACTAGTACACCTAGTATACATAATATACAAATTAGGGTTTGTGTTCTTCTCCTTCAGATCTACAATCTGCCCAATAAGAAGACAAAAACAAAAAATAACTTACTTGCTAGAGAATCCACTCTCCTTCAACCCTTTCATTCCTAATTTTCCTTGACATTTGGCATGTACTTTTCCTCCTTTAACCATAGAGAAATATGTCCTTGTACTCCTCTATCCAGTAGCTACTCACAAGGTATTTGACCATCAAATACACTGCATACTTAAACTTCAGAACACCATCCACTCACAATGGCTTTATCGATTAATCATACTACATGTTAACCATTGAAATACACTTTGTTCACAACTTTGTTTGTGACCAAACTTTAGGAAATATCCTCAACATATCCAACACATAGTAACAACCTCCCCTTCACAAAATTTCTTCACTTCTGTTCATAGTTCTTATCTTCACAAGGATCACAACCTTCTACAATGCTATCTTCCAACTTGAGACCTCCTTTCCTTTTCCACATCCCTTATTCTCTTTGTTGTGTATTGTCTTCAGGGTACTTGGCCCTTTCCATATACTCTTGAAGGCTTGTGGCCTTCTTGCAACAAGATATTAGGGATTGCTTCCCTCTCCAATACATAGATAAGAAATCGACCTAACATAAAAAGCGTTTAGGGCTACAACCCTCCTCCCTAGACAAAACACCTTATTCACTAGCTAAGTCAAGGCTTAGAAACGAATAGAAAAGTCAAATGCATTCTTCTAGAGATCCATGTCCTTAGAAATACTCCAAGTCAAATTGTTTAAGGCATACTCTATTCAAACATGGAAAGAAACTATTCATTGACTTCGATAATATTTTTTGATTCATCTCCATAGGTATGTAGCCTAAATCGCTTGGCTATGGTTACTCCTAATAGACCCGAGAAACCTCTCTTAGACTCTTGCATCTCCTACAAGAACTTTGGTCCTTTGATCTTGCTGTGGTTAGGCTTCTTTAGGATGTGACCATTCATCTTTGTGGCCATATCCTACTCCATGACCTGCGACCCTCTTTTACTACCCTAGACTAGCCTCCAAATGGACCCCAGTTGTCACGCCCCCAATCTTTTTTTCTTTTATTGGGCGGGGTGCGGCACCACCGAACGCTCACTTGTGACCAAGTGTACGTTTATGGGCTACGCCTTAACCAAGATAACCGAGCATTAACCGATATCAACTTCTTCTTAAACCGATATAACATGCATTAACCAATTATCTTATCCATATAAATGCTTAGATCTTCATTCTTCATTATACATCATAACATCATCATGTATAATTTAAACCGAAATATTAATAACAACATTCATATGAACCGGGAGGGGCAACTCCCAAACGAGTTCGCCCAAAATATATATTATGATAAAACCTTCAAAGATACAACGCAAGTGTGCCGGGCAAATCCACGGCCAACACTTGATTTCTTTTCCAATTTTACAACAAGGCGTAAGAAGCCTTAACCGTACACCAATTCTGCACCTTTTGTACGTGAACGAGACCCACCCGGGTCACCACGCCGTTCACCCAAATTCTGCACTAAATTGCGTACCCAACCGAGATCATAAACCTGCACTTACAACCGTATGCTCATACTTCAATCGGTGAGAACTTCCACCAAATCTGCGCAAGCTTCCCACTATCCAATCGTATGATAAGTTGTATAAATAGCAGTCATATACAGTCTTCAACCGAGACAATTTTCTAGTCCACGCTATACCGTATAATTCTGTCCACGAGACAGTCACCCGGTAAAACGCCTGGTCAATTTGCCAAAACCCGACAGTCCGCTGTTCATATATAAATCTCTGCGCATTATCCAGGAGCGGGTACCTACGCGGACCACCCAACGCTCGTATGTATCTGCGCGATTATCTGTTTAACCTGCTGTCCGAATTCTGATTTACAACCGACCTTTCGACCTCAACCTGCGCAACCCTTTGCTCTCTTGAGCGTCTGAAAGGCAGCTGTCGTTCTGCAATATGCTGTCACCAAGCATCTCTCCAAACCGCCGTTTAATTCCACCGACTTCCAAGTATATCCTCTGCGCATTCAACCATGCAATGCGCATGAGATATGCGCATTAGAACTGCGCAATCCACCGCTTAGAAATCAGAGTGAGAGACTTCGTTGGCTGCTCGATTGATTTGAATGGCATTTCACCATGCCATATACATAGGCGTATCATCATCTCTCCAAGGACGCGTGCTGTCATAAGCCGACTCCTCAAATTATAATAATACGCCCATAACAAATGTTTAACACGTCGGCCTTCTGCCATTTGTTCCATTTGTTAACACATACGCCCTTCATATGTCGTAAGAGGGTATATTGCTCACGGCCATCCCCCCATTATGCATACAAGGCCACGTATGAATATTAAATTGTATTTTATTCCTTTTGTCGTTTCCACATAACATATTTTTACATGTCGCTCCGCTTTATTTCCATCATATACGTTCTTATGTTTCAATGGCTGTCCCATTATATCCATAAGTCCCGTGTATAATGTTTATTATATATTTTAATTAATCCGCTTATACTATTTCCACATATTATATCCACGCACATATTTATATGTGCGTATAATCCATAATACGTGACCATTCGCTCTTATATATAATCCACGCATATTTACATTCTTCGCATATGCGTATAAGTGTTCACGGCATATTAATATGCCTGTCCAACACTTAGCCATATTCGGCCTAAGTGTATACGTGCGTCCATATAACGTCGTAACCGCTTGCTGTCCCGTCGCACTGTGTCAACCTGCATCGCAACCGCAGCCCGCCATGATTCGTTCCTTGTCGCACGCTGTTCGCCCGGTTGCTGAACCGTGCCGCCCGTCGTTGAACCATACCGCGTCCACCACATAACGTCCTCGTCATGTCTGTCGTCCGGTCGTCCGCCCGTCGGGCGTGGGTCGCCCATGGGTCGTCCGCCCATCGGGTCGCCCACCCAAGTGTCGGAGGTTCGCCCATCCACTCTTTGCACTGCCCGTCGTCGTGCCAAGGAGCGCTCGTCGTCGTGCACGCCTGCCCGAGACTCGAGGGCGTTACACTAGTCCTCCTATTTTCCTAAGCACATCAAACAACACCTTCTCCAGTCCTACTCAACCTCTCGATTTGGCTCCTCTAAGGCTATCTTGTGGCTATTCTTTCTTGCCAAGGCTACATCCTTTTAGCCTTATCCACACAATGAAGTCCTCATTGGTGTGCCACATGAGCCTCTCCTTAGGATCCTTATATACTTTTAACTAGGGTCATTTAAGAAACCACTATAACTTAAGGTTTTCGCTTCTCAACCGTTAGAATAAATAATTATTTTCTTTTAGCTCATAAACCCATACTTTGGGTTCAAAACCCCACTTTTGGGTAAATCGCCAACAAATTACTTTTTGGTGGGTTGTTCTCTCTTAGAAATAACTTCCGAGCTACCAAAAATTCCAACACAGAAGGAAGTAGTAAGAATCCAATGCTTTTATATAGATGAGCAAGATGTTGACATTGTTACAAAGCCTCTATATGAGGGTGAAGTTTGTATACTTCAGGAACAAGCTTAGATGAGTTGAAAATACTTCCCTAAGTCAAAATGGAGTGTTGATGTTGTCGCATCAAGGGGTCAGGGTTGATCACCTGACCTCATGAAATGCCTATACACTAACTAGTTTACAACTATTGGCTAACTACCTTGGAAACTCTGCCACAATTGGGAAAATCATATTCTTTGCATGCATGAGAAAATTATTAGTTTATTGATCATTTGACTAGATTATCTCTGAGTTAGACTGATGTCCCTCTACTTAACTAACGACCAACTAGTTCTATTGACAATTAGAACTAGTTTAACTAATTACAACTGGAATTAACTCAACCTAGGCTCCTATAATTTAGGAATCACTACATACAACTGGAATTCATGCCCCTAACTCGAATTCACAGAGTAAAATTAGACACAAGCCATGTCACACAAATTAACATCATCAAGTTGTCTGTTGATGTGGAAAACCAAATTTCCTCAATTTAATCAAGGGAAGAAAATTGAGAATTTCTTTCTGCATTTTTCAACACTCCCTGTTAGCAAGAAAGGGATTATCAACCACCTTATCCTGAACTTGTGGAATGTACTGCATGTAACACTTCTCACTTTTGTTGCTACTACTGTAACATCTGCAACTGAGAAGTATCCAAGAAAACTGAACCAATTGTGTCTACAAATGTTTGATAGGAAAATTGTGCTGCTGTTGACTCTACTACTGAGCCTCCTCAACACTTCTCTTCACTCCTCAATATATGACTTACACTAATCCTCCTACTACTGAATATTGTGGGCCCTTGTAGTAACGTAATGATCCATGAGGAGAATGCCTCAATGGACCCTGCCCAAATTTCTACAACTCTTGGGCTAAGGATCTACATCACTCCACCTCACTCCTGGAGGTATAGCTGCATGTTCTCCCTCTACCCACTTGGCTCAAACTCTCCCCCTACAATAGGTCTCCACTTTAGTGTATGTATCCACTCTTCCTCTCCATTTGTGGCTGCTCCACAACTTCCCGAGGCTCTATTTTGAGAAGTCTATCCTGCTCCCTATCAACCACCATATTTCTAATATTTTCCTTGCTCCTCAAGGCTATGCATGCATCTTCTACCTCAAGTTCATACAAGTTCTTGACTCAAACCCTGATCTGCTTCACCTGTCCTGTGGCTACGTGTCTTAGGAATTCCTTTCCTTTGGTGAAGATCACATCATAACCACATTCTTCCAAAACTGCAAGAGAGATGAGATTTTTCTTTAGGCCTGGAATGAACATGACATCCTTTAGTCTGAGAGGGGATCCCCACTCCCTCTAAAAGGTTACTGTACTAATCCTTATCATGTTATATGTTCCATCATCTCTAAACTCACTATTCATTTGGAGATATTTCTTTGCCAGGTCACTGAAAAACTCTCTACACCTAGTCATGTGGAACGAGGTACCCAAATCCAAGTAACACACACTCCCCATCACAGTGCTGGCCATGTATATGATAAGGGTGAAATCTAGCTCAAATTGTGAATCCAAAGCTTCACTTGCTGCTGCTACTTTAGAATCCTTCTTACTAGACTTTTTGTGTGGACACTTAGTAGTATAGTGCCCGAATTCATGACAATTGAAGCATTTCATTTTTGAAAAATCTTTTTTATTTCCCTCTTGGATGGATTCAGCCTCACCTTGGGAATTATTTCCCTTGTCATTCATTCCTTTTTTGACTAGGCCAAATTCCTCTTCGTCTTCTTTGGATGAGGTCCCATCTCTGTTATTCCACCTTATTTCCTCCTATACGAAATCAGACCATAAGCGCTCTCAATTTAGTAGTTTCTCCCTCACATTCACTGAATCTTGATAGCTATGCGAACTCTTTGGAAGGCTTAGAAGGGCCAGGATTACGAAGTCTTATTCAGGAACATTAAGACCAACCCCACCAAATTCATCATGACATTATGTAAACTTTCTCAGATACTACAATATAGTGTCATTCTTCTGCATCTTGATACTTCAAAGTTTATCCTTGAGCGCTAGCTTCCTGTGGCCACTACTATTCTCGAACAATTCTGTTAGTTCTTTCCACGTTGTGAACTGAGTTTCCTTTCCATGGAGATTCGAGATAATATGATCTCGTACTCCCTCTAATATTATTCTCCTCACCTTGGTTAGATATTTCTTCCACTGTGCAAGGTCTTGGACATCAGTTGTTGGTGGTCTTGCGACATCTGACTTGATGTATTCCAACAATCCATTTTCATCCAATACTGCCTCCATGTGATCCCTCCATGCAACAAAATTAGAGGTGCCTTCCAAGGCATACTCTAACCTTAGTCCATTGAAGGCCATCTTCTCAACTTTGAAGAAATCCTGCTACACTGATATTCAAATTTGAACCTCTGAGAAAGAAATTCGAATTTCCTACTCTAATGTGAATCCTACTTGGATACCATGTAGAAATTATGGTGTATATTTGCAACTATGCATGGAATTTTAATAAAAATCATAAGACACAAACCTACTCTACCACTCTCTGAAAGTAAATTCACAATTTAGAACAAAAAAATCAAACATACAATAAGAAATCACACATGCAAATAGTATTTTTCTTGGGGAAAGAAATATGTTAAAAACCCCAATGCCTACTTGCATTAATCTGATGAATAGAGATGTATTACAACCCCAATGCTTGCTTGCATTAATATGCAAATAGTATTTTTCTTGTGGAAAGAAATATGCTAAAAACCCCAATGCCTGCTTGCATTAATATGATGAATAGAGATGTATTACAATTGATTTTCTCAACTGAGCACAACTTGCAAGTGCATAACCTATCTCTCTGCTCACTGAAAAGCTCTGATCCAGACTTAGTCAATTTTAGCCTCTACTTGAGCCCCTATTTTCTTGCAAAATTATTGAGGAAATTAGGCTACTAATAATTAGGAACTTCCTCCAAAATGCTTGTACAATTCCGTAGGTTTGATCACTTGACCTCATGCAACACCTATACACTCAACTAGTTTACAAATGTTAGTTAATTGCAAGGAAAATTTTAAGGATGGAAAATTTTCTTGAAGTTTAAAAACATTGGCGAATCTCACTAATCCCTAATATGCAAACTATAAAATGTGTATTGATATATTTGTAAAATTATTCAAATCTATAATGATTTTATATATAGTCTCTATATAATGTTGGCGATTTTTGAGGTAAAATAATTTTATATTCTAAAATTTGGGCGAATCGTCTTTTACAAAAACTGGTAATTGGCGAATCTTTTTTGGAAAAATCAAGGAAAATTAGCCCACTGGGCGAACATTAGCCCCTAAAATTTTCCATGGTTAATTGCCTTGGAAACTCCACCAAAACTGGGAAACTAGTATTCTTTGCATGCATGAGCTAATTATTAGTTGATTGATCAATTAACTAGATTATCTCTGAGTCAAGCTGATGTCGCACTACGTAATTGACCATCAACTAGTTCTATTAATAGTTAGAACTAGTTTAATTGATTACAACTGAAATTAACTCAACCTAGGAACCTAAAATTTAGGAATCACTACATACAATTGAATTTCATGCCCCTAACTTGAATTAAATGAGTAAACTAGGTGATACAAGCCATGTCACACAAGTTAACATGATCGAAGTTGTCTGCTGATGTGGAAATTTGAATTTCCTCAATTTAATCAAGGCAAGATCAAATTGAGGATTTCTTGCTGCATTTTTCAACACCCCATTAGGAAGCAATGGTCTCCATTGCGTTGAGTGCCTCCATGAGATGGGGAAACTTCTAATGGAATTAGTCCTTCGTGAGCCACTTGGATAGGTACAGGAGTTGACCAACTTTGACAACCCGATGTAGTTGGATCTTCTGTTGGCGAGTGGTCTTGATCTGTGTGTCCATAATCCGATCAGTTGTGGCCTGTTCCATGCAGTTTGGTTTAAGATATGTTGGTGTTAGCTGTTTCACAATGTCTAACGTGTCCAACAATGGTGGAAAGTATGGACGAAGGCATTCCGCATTGAACACTGGGTGCAGGCCAAGGAATAGGGGAATGGTGAGCTCAAGAGTGTTGTCACCCACAACCTTGGTGATGGTGTAAGACCTGTATCATAGTGGTCGGATCTTCTGATGGGCTCCAACAAGGCATTGTTTTTTCAAATGCAACTAAACTTTATCACCCACCTAAACTTATGTGGCACCTAATGTTGATCATGCTGCTACTTGTACCACAAATACACAATCATTACCATGCTTGGTAGAAGGGAGGCCAGAAAGATAGTCCATGGAGATGGATTCCTAGGGTTGGCTGGGAGTAGGTAGACGAGTGGACAAGCCTTGCTTCTTGATGGTTGGCTTTGAAATGGAACAAGTAATGCATGATCTGATATATTTTGCAAGATATTGTTAGAGTTTTGGCCAATAAAAATACTTTTGTAGTATGACCACAATTTTCTCCACACTAAAGCGTCTTGCGACTTGACGGAAGTGCGCCTCCCAAATCAGCTTGGAACGCTTGCTTGAAGGAACACAAAGGTGGCCTAGGTAACATAATAATGCATCATGAAGGTGGAAATATGGAACTTTCTTTCCACCCACTAGCATCTGGTATGTGGTGGCGAACTCTGGATCATTTTTGTGTTGATTTTTAATGTACCTTAGACAAGTCGTTTCCCATGGGTTAGTCTCTACCTAGGGAAAAGTGTCAAAAATAATTCTTTTCCTAAGTGTGGCTTTATAAAGTGAAAGTGAATTTATAAGTGGTAAAATCAATGTTAAATTATAAAGTGAAAAGTGACTTTAGACATAAAGTAAAATGTGGGTACTTTATTTAATGGGTGAGTTAAAAATAGAAAGTGACAATTAGATGCACATTTATTCTTGTTGGGTGTGGAGCCTGATTATCTTTTGTATTAAAAGGCATCGCCGCATTGGACCCCAGTTCGTAATGGGGCGGAAATGCCACCCGTAAAATATTCGCTATAGGGGGGATCCAGTGGGGTGATTGCAACCTTTGGGAGCCCCCCTAGCAGGGGGATCGAGGGCAGCGCCCCTGAAGCTAAAAATAGATGTAAAATTGCCTTGTAAAATGTCGTAATTTCGTAGTCAATCTGGGAAGTTCATTAGGTAGAGACCTAAGATGGAAGTTATGTTTAATTTAGGGTTTTTTTCCCTAGAAGGCAATCCCTCGCTATTAGATCTGTATTTTGAGTGAGGAAGAGAGAGGAGCTTGAGAGCAAAGAGGGAATTACAACGGATCTGTTGTAGATTGTATCTCTTCAGTTGACTGGATAATATAAAAGGAAGGACTGACTGTTTCTCCGTGGACGTAGCCAAAATTGGGTGAACCACGTATATCTGTGTCTCTCTTGTTTTATGCGTTTTCTATGTTTATATTTCTGAAATATTTTATGTGTTCCATTGCTTTGTAATATATAATTTTCTAACAACTGGTATCAGAGCCGAAGGTCTATTTGGCTGATAAACTTGCAGGAGAGAAGGGTTCCTGGTTCGAGTGGGAGCAATGGAGGAAGATGGTAGGTTTAGGGTCGAAAAATTTAACGGCCAAAACTACCAACTGTGGAAGATGCAGATGGAAGATTATCTGTATCAAAGAGATCTGTACCAACCATTGAGTGAAAAGGCAAGAAGTCGACAAGTATGAGTGACATAGAATGGGATATTATCGACAGAAAGGCGTTTGGAACAATACGGTTGTGCCTAGCAGTGTCAGTAGCGTTTAATATTTCAAAGGAAACGACAACAGAGGGTTTAATGTCGACATTGGCCAAACTATATGAAAAACCCTCAACCTCAAATAAGGCATTTGTTATGAAGCATTTATTTAATATGAAAATGTCTGAAGGTGGATCTATTGCTGATCATTTAAATGAATTTAATACAGTTACGTGTCAGTTAAGTTCTGTAGGGGTAACTTTTGACAATGAATTTACGGCTTTGTTATTTCTGTGCTCATTGCCAGAAATTTGGAATGGTTTAGTTATGGCCATTAGTAACTTTGTCTCTGGATCTAGTACTTTAAAGTTTTATGATGTTGTCGGTGTAATACTTAACGAGGAAATGCGATGGAAAAGCTTTGGTGAGACATCAAGTAATGCTTTGACTGCAGAGACTAGGGGAAGAATAACGGAAAGAGGGAAGAGCCATGGATATTGCAGTAAGTCAAGAAAAGGTAGATCCATGTCCACATTGGGGATAGTGTGCTAGAAATGAGGGAAGAAAGGACACCTAAAGAAAGACTGCAAGTCTCGGAAGGGAAAAGAAGGAGACACGCAACAAGAAAATAATCATGAAGCGAATGTAACAGGTGATATGTTGCAAGGTGCTTTGATTATTTATTTAGAAAATATTATTGATGCCCGAGTGGTAGATTCAGGGGCCTCATTCCATGCCACACCTGATAGGAAACATTTTCATGATTATGTTCAAGGATATTTTGGACAGGTTCGATTGGGTGATGATAAACCTTGTAAAATCATTGGAATGGGTACAATTTACATAAAACAATAGAATGGAAATCAATGGCTTTTGAAGGAGGTAAGGCATGTTCCAGATCGAAAGAAAAATCTTATTTCAACAGGGCAATTGGGAGGTGAAGGCTGTGTGACTACTTTTACAGATAAAACCTTGAAGGTCACTAAAGGATCTTTGGTAATAGCAAAAGGAGAAAAGGTTGGTACATTGTATTTATGCAATGGTATTTCTAATTCTGTTAATGCTTTAACCTCTACATGAGAAAATACGACACTGTGGCATCATAGGCTCGGGCACATGAGTGAGAAGGGGATGTAGATTCTTCACTCAAGATTTTTTTTTATAGGTTTGAAGTATGTTGATTTAAAATTTTGTGAGAATTGTGATTATGGAAAATAGAAGAGAGTCAGATTCATCAGAGTTGGGAAAGAAAAGAAGAGTGAAAAATTAGAGCTTGTGCATATAGATGTATGGGGACCTATTCATGTATCATCTCTTGGTGGCTCTCGTTATTATGTTACTTTTATGATGATGCAACCATAAAAACTTGGATTTATTGTATTCGAAATAAATATGATGTATTTGATACCTTCAATAAATGGAAAGATTTGGTTGAAAATGAGATAGGAAAAAGGTTGAAGTGTCTCAGATCAGATAATTGAGGTGAATATTGTAGCAAAGATTTTGATAGATACTATTTAGAGAATGAATTTCGCAGAGAGAAGATAGTTCCAGGAACACCACAAGAAAATGGTGCGTCTGAAAGGATGAACATGACAATCCTGGAGTGTGCAAGGTGCATGAGATTGCATGCAAGATTGCCTTTACAATTTTGGACAGATGCTATAAATACTGCTATTTATCTAATAAACAGAGGGCCTTCAAGTTCCTTGGATGGTGGTATTCCAGAGGAGCCATGGACAGGTAAAAGGGTAAACTACTCTTTTTTAAATACTTTTGGTTGTGAAGCTTTTGTCCACATTAAGAAAGAAAATAAAATAAAGCTTGAGGCAAAATCAAAGAAATGTACCTTTATTGGATATTTGTTAATGATTTTAGTTATCACTTTTATGATTATGAAAAACACAAAATCATTAGGAGAAGAGATGTCATATTCAATGAAAAGGTTTTGTATAAGGATTAGCTGTAGGAAAAGAAACAGGAAAAAGAAAACAAAGAATACACAGTGCTTGAAGAGATCATAGAAAAAGTGATGGTGCCTGAAAATAATAATGGTCAACAGCTAGAACAACAACCACAACAGAAAAAAGCACCTCAAACACCTGAAAGTGGTGTTAGAACATCTAACAGGATAAGTAGAACCCCTAAACGATACTCTCCTTCATTACATTATGCACTGTTGGTTGATTCTGGAGAACCAGAATGTTATGAAGAAGCAGTGCAGGTAGAAACCAGGAAGAAGTGGGAGCAAGCCATGAAAGAAGAGATGGACTCCTTAGCACATAACCAGACTTGGGACTTAGTCAGGGTGCCTGCAGGTAAAACAACATTGCAGAATAAATGGGTTTACAAGTTGAAGGAAGAATATGTAGGTAGAAAAAGTATAAAGCTAGACTTGTGGTGAAAGGGTTTGCATAGAAAAAGGGTATAGACTTTGACTAGATATTTTATTTTATTGTTAAAATGAATTCAATTTGAACTATTTTATGTCTAGTAGCAACTGAAGATTTGCATCTTGAGCGGTTAGATGTAAAGACAACCTTTCTCCATGGGGATTTGGAGGAAGAGATATATATGCAACAACCACAAGGATATGAGGTAAAAGGGAAGGAGAAACTAGTGTGCAGGTTGAAGAAGAGCTTGTATGGCTTAAAACAGACTCCAAGGCAGTGGTATCTAAAATTTGATTGGTTTATGTTTGAACAAGGTTATACTAGATGTCACTCTGATCATTGTGTTTATGTCAAAAGCAAAAATGATGTTAGCTATATTATATTGTTATTGTATGTAGATGGCATGCTTGTTGCAGGTTCTAACATGTAGGAAATAAATGTGCTCAAAGGAAAATTGGCTAACTCATTTGCAATGAAGGATTTGGGTGTTGCAAAACAAATCCTTGGTATGAGAATATGTAGAGATAGGAAGAATCACAAATTAACATTGTCTCAAAGTGAGTACATAGAAAAGGTTTTGAAAAGGTTTAATATGCAGAATGCAAAACCAGTTAGTATACCTTTGGCTAGCCATTTCAAATTAAATAAGGAGTGTCCCAAGACTTAGGAAGAAATGGCTCATATGTCTAAAGTTCCATATGCATCAGCAGTTGGAAGCTTAATGTATGCAATGGTCTGCACATGGCCTGATATTTCACATGCAGTGGGAGTTGTAAGCAAGTACATGAACAGTCCAGGAAAAGAACATTGGATGGCGGTGAAGTGGATTCTCAGGTATTTGAGAGGTACCACAAATCAAGCATTATGCTTTGGTGGTTCAAACATTGCTCTACAAGGATGTGTTGATGTAGATATGGTGGGTGATAAAGATAACAGGAGGAGCACAACAGGGTATGTGTTTACTGTAGGTAGAACAACTATCAGTTGGGTCTCAAAACTATAAAGTGTTTTTGCACTCTCAACAATGGAAGTAGAGTATGTTGCTGCTACAGAGGTTAGTAAAGAAATGATTTGGTTATAAAGGTTTCTGGATGAATTAGGTAAGGAGCAGGAGTTGGGCAGGTTATACAGTGATAGCCAGAGTGCCATACATCTTGCAAAGAACTCTGCATTTCATTCAAAGACTAAACATATGCAGCTCAAGTACCATTTCTTATGGTCAGCGTTGGAAGATGGACAGTTGAAGCTGGAAAAGATACACACTAGCCAGAATCTTGCAGATATGTTAACAAAAAGTGTAACCAGGGAGAAACTGAGAATCTGCTCAGCTTCAATTGGTCTTCAAGTATGATGAAGAAGATGAGAAACAACTAGGTCCAAATTGGAGTCATCGTCCAGCAAATGAAGCAACGGTGGAGTTGCTATAATTAGTCTCCAAGTGGGATATTGTTGGGTGTGGAGCCTGATTATCTTCTGTATTCAAAGGTATCCCGCATATGACCCCAGTTCGTAATGGGGCGGCAATGTCACCCATAAAATATTTGTTGCAGGGGGGGTCTAGGGGGGGCGGCTGTGACCTTTAGGAGCCCCCCCTTGGCCAGGGGATCGGGGGCAGTGCCCTCGAAGCTAAAAATAGATGTAAAATTGCCTTGTAAAATGTTGTAATTTCGTAGTCAATATGGGCCGTTCATTAGGCAGAGATCTGACGGTAGAAGTTATGTTTAATTTAGGGTTTTTTTCCCTAAAAGGCAACCCCTCACTATAAATGAGGGAATTGTATTGCGTCTATGTAGATTTGTATTCTGAGTGAGGAAGAGAGACGAGATTGAGAGCAAAGAGGGAATTACAATGGATCTGCTATAGGTTGTATCTCTTCAGTTTGCTAGGTAATATAAAAGGAAGGATTGGGTGTTTCTCCATGGACGTAGCCCAAACTTGGTGAACCACGTATATTTGTGTCTCTTGTTTTATGCATTTTCTATGTTTATAAATCTGCAATATTTTATGCGTTCCATTGCTCTGTAATATATAATTTTCTAACAATTCTCATCCATTGATCTAAATGAATTTGAGCCATTAGATCATAGGGTTGCCCAAACGTAATTTAGGTAAACAAAAGGGGGAAAAGAAAAGAGAGACTGCATTCATTCTTCATGAGCAGATTGGAGAAAGGAGGGTGAGAGCTGAAGAAATTTTGAAGGAGAAATTTATTGCAGCAAGCTGAAGGAGTGATTTCTGGGAAAAGATGGGCATGGAAATCATGGCTTAGAAGACAATAGATGGTACAATACAAACAACATTTAATGTTGCGAGTTGAACACCGTTCAAGAGAAGTTTTTGAGAAAAAAACAATTTTTTTTGAAAAATCCGTACAGTCTGTACATCAGTACGGAAAGCTATATAGTACAATCCATATCCATACAGTGCATATTTTTAGCTTCAAGTGGGCATGGAAATCGAGGAAAAGTGGGCATGGTTTTCAAGGAGTTTTAGGCTGAAGAGATAAATTGTATTTTTCTGTTTTGTTTTGTTTACAAATGTATTTTTCTTGAACTTGAAAGATAAATAAATTTGAAGAGCTCTCTAACAGGTTTTACCCAGAGAAGATTGAAGGGGTTTTGCATGGGTCTAAGTTGACCAAAAATATATGTGTATTTTTATGTGTGTTGCTGGTCTGTTTATGTCCATATTTATTTTCAGCATGTGTTGACAGTCCCATGTGTTTTAATCTGAAAATTTCATTTCCAGAATTCTATATGTTGAATGTATGTTTATGGGAAAGGGAATTTAACTGAATGGGAGTGATAAGGTGAAATTAAAACCGGGTTGGGATTGTAGGAAACTTTTTAGTCATCAAATTTCAACATGGTATCAGAGCTACAGGCTGAAAATTGCAGTTTGAACAATAGACAGTAGTTTGGGAAAACAAACAATGGTTTGAACACCAAACTAAAATTTTGGACAACAAACTCAGTTTGGACAAAAAACTGATATTTTGGGACAACATGGTGAAATTTCACACAGACTGAAATTTTGGGACAATAAGGTGTGCTGAAAAGTTCATTTCTCCATTTTCTTGGTTTTGTAAATTTTGGACAGAAGTCATGGCCATGTTCTTAAGGATAGATGACAGACTGGATGGGATATCCAACTATGCCATTTGGAAGGAGAGAATTCATACAATGTTTGAGGAGGCAACATTTTGGGACATAGTGCAGCAAGTGGTTGTACCTCTCACTGTTGCAGATGAACTTGTTGAATTCACAAAAAAATAATGCAAAGGCAAAATGGATTTTGATGGACAGTCCAAAGGATCATGTGGTTCCTTAGGTGGGAGGAAACACATATGCATATCAGATGTGGACAACTCTAACCACTCTTTATCAGAGTACCAATGAGAGCAGGAAGACGGTACTCAAAGAATAATTGAAGAACATCATGATGACAAAGGCTGAAAGTGTAGTTCATTATCTTGGCAGGGTCAAAAAAGTATGTGATGATTTGGCTGCTATTGGTGAGGCAGTTGCACCCACAAAGTTATTCAGGATAGTTGTAGTGGGACTTCCTAAGTCTTGGGAGGTCTTTGGAGATGCTGTTACCTCTAGGGATAATCTTCCCAATTGGGACAAATTCTGGGACGATTGTGTGCAGCATGAGATACAGAAGACTGACAATGGTGGGGTGAAGATAACAGATGAGTAGGATGTAGCCTTGACAGCCAGGGGGAAGAACAAAGGGAAGGCTAAGAAAGGGGCCTCATCAGATGGGGCTAAGGGAAAGGAGAAGAAGAAGAACAAGAAAGATATAGATATGTCCAAAGTCAAATGTTGGGCATGTTAGAAGATGGGACACTATGCTGCTACGTGTCATGAGAGGAAGAATAAGGGGAAGAAGGGTATTGCAGCTTCAGCAGAGGCAGAGTAGTTTGCTTCACAGTTTAACAAGAACTTTTCATTTATTAGTTCTACATCTAGTAGGAGTACATCATCCGATGTGTGGTACATAGACAACGAGGCTTCCCGCCATATGACAGGTGCACGAGATTTTTTTTCAGAGATTGCAGAGAGGGAACTTGATATTGATATTGTACTAGGAGATGACTGCACTGTGAAAGCCATTGGTGTGGGGACTGTGACCTTTGAGAAGGAGTCTTTACCTCCTTTGAAGGTCATGGATGTTTTATATGTTCCAGGGATGAAGAAGTACTTGATTTCAGTGTCTACTATGGAGGAGAAGGGGTTTGATGTCACTTTATTAGGAGGGCATGTATTGATGCATCCCAGGGGAGCTTCCATCACTTTGGCCAAAGTGATTGGAGTCTGCTCTAGGAAACTATACAGGTTCAGCTTTCAGTCGGTAGGATCATTGGTGAGTAGAACATCTAGTAGCACTCACACTAGTACCACCAACAGTGAAGACTTGTGTGAGTTATAGCACTGGAGGATGGCACATATGCATCATGGAGCTTTGAGAGTACTGAGGGAGAACACTACTGGAGTTCCCAATTTTAGTGTCAAGAATTATGAGGTTTGCAGAGGGTGTGCTTTGGGCAAGTACACCAAGTTACCATTCCCAGCGAGCGACAACATATCTACAAGTATACTAGACTTGATTCATAGTGATGTTAGTGGTCATATTTCTCATGTGTCTTTGGGTGGTTATGAGTATTATGTTATATTCATTGATGACTACTCTAGGAGGACTTGGATATATTTCCCTAAGACCAAGGGTGAGGACTTCAGTCACTTTAAAGAGTTTAAAGCTCTTGTGGAAAAGCAGAAAGGTAGGGATATTCAGATCTTGAGGTCAGACAATGGTGGTGAGTGTTGGAAATAATACTGAGAGGGGGGGTGAATCAGTATTATCAGATCAATAAAACCTTTTCAATTTCATACTCAGAAACATATACGCGACTTCAGTTAAGTTAACCCGCGTGTACACGCGACTGTGTCTAAAGCAACTAGCGTATATGCAGATATCTTATGATTCAGTTAATCTTATCTTCAGTAAATGCATCAGAACATTATTAAGCAATTTAGCAGTAAACAGGTGCAGTATAACAGAACAGAACATCACACAAGAGTCACACACATGAACACCATGATATAAGGTGGAAACCCAATGTGGGTGAAAACCACCTGCTGCAATTCGTCTCTTTCTTCTTTAATGAGAAACTTCTTTTACAATATACTGGTGCAGTCCTTTACCAGTATGCAGGCTACAACCTGCAGAGGGCTACAACCCTCTCTCTCGTTTTCCAACTACTTTTGGAAGGGAGCTACAACCCCCTCAGCTCTTGTACTAGCTGATCCATTTACTAGTACGTAGGTGCTGACCCTACAACCTTCAGGGACCACATTTCATCAATTTTCATACTAGATCCAAGAGTACAAAGCAAACATTACCGCAATACAATCATCAACTTATACTTGCATCATAATTCATTAAACAACCCAATACCGAATCACTGAAACCCTGTCATCAAGAACACAGAACCCAAACCAGAATCTAGAACTCTGCAACAACCACCAGAATCAGCAACAACCTGAAATATCAACCCTTATCATGCATACGCTACTTCACTGTACCAAAACCGCGTGTATACGCGCTTTCTCCAAAGGCAACCCGCGTGCAGATCTAGAAATGATTACTTCTGCCTTTGCTGTCAGATCCGACCCTTGCCAAGCGTCCCGAACAGATAACCAGCAATACCAGATCCTCTCACTGCGTCAGACACCCATACACACATACTCTTTGCCTAGTGATCTTCTCCTTATATAGCCTTAGGCCTTGTTCAATACCAAGAGCCAAAACCATAGAAACACAATACCATCAACTTCAAAACTAGGGATCGACACGCCCGTCGAGATACAATGGTCCGAAACCATAGGCACAACTTCCAAGGACTAACCGCCATGGACCAAAGGTGCTTTTCCACATACACGCGCTTTTTCTGAAGCCAACCTGCGTGTACACGCGACTTGGGCTTAACAAAACTGCGTGTATGAACTTCCTTGGCAAGCTGTACTAGGATCTGTCTTCTGAGTAAGTTGCCATCACCTGAACCAACTTCTGAGTATCTGTACCAACCTCTGAGTGAGTTGCCATCAAGGACAACACTTGAATCATAATGCCAACAATCTCCCCCTTTGGACTTGATGGCAACCACTACACCAAGTCACTCTCCCCCTTTGACATCAAGGGCAAAGGGCGGACCAAGATATTCTCTTCTTTGGTATACCTTCTACTGTCCATACTCCCCCTGAGTACTTGCTGAAATCTCCAACTATGCTCCCCCTTTGTGTATGCCAAAGTGTACCAATCTATCCATCCTGCTCTTGCTGAATTGTGCTGTTCATGCTCCCCTTGACTGTAGGCAAGATCTGCAAAAGATGTTCTTCAAGAAGAACAAGGACTTATACATTATAGAAGACCTTCCTATCACCAAAAGACTCAACATACATTCATCATTCATCCCAGGCATAGTGGGGAAACCAACATAGGCCGTTACATGACCTTGACACCATAAAAGAGATATCACAAGAGATACATGACATAGAGACGAAATATCTAGACCAAGACTTATGAGAGCCACCAACAGCATCATGATATAAGCATCAGCCTGCAATACCATTCCTAAACAGTAAGATGTATCATTTATCTTCATAGACTTTATCAACAACTTCTAACCATAATGCCAACAATGCATTATTTGAAGAATATTCTCCCCCTGAGTGTGAGCCAACCATGTCTGAACCATTTCCTGAGTCTGTTCTGCTCCCCCTGAGCCTGAGCCAACCATGACTGAACCTGGGTCTGTTCTGCTGCCCTTTCTCCATATAACCATCTGTTCTGCTGCCCTTTCTCCATATACGCGACTTTGCAGCATGTAACTCGCGTATATACGCGACTTGTCTTCATTATCTCAGCGTATGCAGGATGGAATACTGAATCTCATCACTTTCAGATTCCCCTGTGTCTGTTATGTCAGCTGACTGAGTTGTCCCACACCTTTCTGTCTCTGTCTTCTTCAATTCCTGCAACTGTGATGATGTATGGTCCCCTTGTCTTGAATTTTGAAATCTGCTTCTGCATTCCCTTGCTTTATGCCCATAGTTGTTGCATGTATAACACCTTATATTTTTCATGTTCCTTCTATCACAATCAATTGCTTTGTGTCCATATGCATTACAGGCAAAGCAATACCCTCTGAAATACCTGGGATGAGATGATCTTTCTTGAACCATTCTACTTCTGCATCTGGCTGCAACATGTCCAAGATTATGACATACATAACATTCAACTTTATTCAGTGGAGGAAATAATCGTCTATCACGTCCATAGTTAGGAGTAAAGGATCTTCCTTGAGGAATTTCTTTTCTTGGTTGTTCCTTGAGCATTTCAGATTTCTCATTAGAGTTTCTTGTCTCACCTTGTGAACTAGATTCACCTTCAACATATTCATGAAAACCAAGACCAGTCTTGATAGCAGGAGATCTTTGACTATTAAGAATATCATCCAAGACTTTAGAACTATCTTGAAATCGTAAAAGCTTATCCTTTTCTTCTAGTTTACCTTTCAAGATATTTACCTCAACTTGATGTTGTTCTTCCTTTTTCAGATACTGCTTCCTTAGGTCTTCTTCAACTTTTCTCCCTTCTTCTACTTGTCGCTTTAGTTTGATCACTTCATGTTCTTGATCTTCAAGATCTTCCTTTAGAGAGAGGATCTTTGATTCAAGTCTCTGAATAGTTGTGCTCTGATCTTTTGCTATATCCTGCAATTTCTCCCTTACCCTGGTTTCTGTTTCCAATAGTTCTTTTAATTTGGCAGCTTCTTCAGTTTCTGCATTCTTCTCTTCATGTGCCATGAGACTTTTAATATCCTCGCTATCATTGGATGAAGCATTCTTCTTCTTGTGCGCCATGAGACTTCTAATATCTTCACTATCATTAAATGAACTTTTAATATGGGAATAATAGCTTCTACCATCTTCTTCATATATCCTTTCTTTGTTATGAGGACATCTAGCAGCATAGTGACCAACTCTACCACATAGAAAACATTTGAAAGGCAGCTTATCTTTGAACCGTCCAGTTCCCCGTTCAAGATTCTTGACAAAATTTACCTCATCTTCTTCCTCTGACACTTCGAATGCGGCCTCTGGTGGTACCTCTAGTCGCATTTCAAAAGCAGTTAAGATCCCGTGAAGCTGTGACATGGTAATTTTTCGCACATTCTCCTTTTCTTCTATGGCAGATACTTTAGAATCAAATTTAGTAGACAGAGATCTCAAAACCTTTTGAACTAAGACAACTTCCTCAAATTCTTCACCCAGATCCCTCATACAATTCACAATCTCATCCATACGCAGGAAATAATTAGCTACGCTTTCATTACTTCGCATCTTAAGAGTTTCATACCGGATTCTGAGAGTTTGAAGCTTCACTATTTTTACCTGATCATCTCCTTCGTAGCTTGTAACGATTTTGTCCCATATTTCCTTAGCTGATTTGAGATGCATGATCTTCATAAATTCTGATTGAGTCAAAGTACTCAATAGGACATTAACTACTTTGGCATTGAGCTCATATTGCTTTTTCTCTGCTGGATCTGTAGGAGTTGCTGATGGGAATTTGTATCCTCCTTCTATGAGTCCCCAAACTTCTGCTCCAAGAGACTGTAGATATGCAGTGGTTCTTATCTTCCAGTGAGTAAAATTGTTCCCGTCAAAGACTGGTGGCCTGATGTGTGCCTCTCTTTCTGGATTAGCCATTTTGATGGATCTTTTCCTTCAAGCGATCAAGCTTCCTCTGAAGGACCTGCTCTGATACCAATTGTTGGAAATAATACTGAGAGGGGGGGTGAATCAGTATTATCAGATCAATAAAACCTTTTCAATTTCATACTCAGAAACATATACGCGACTTCAGTTAAGTTAACCCGCGTGTACACGCGACTGTGTCTAAAGCAACTAGCGTATATGCAGATATCTTATGATTCAGTTAATCTTATCTTCAGTAAATGCATCAGAACATTATTAAGCAATTTAGCAGTAAACAGGTGCAGTATAACAGAACAGAACATCACACAAGAGTCACACACATGAACACCATGATATAAGGTGGAAACCCAATGTGGGTGAAAACCACCTGCTGCAATTCGTCTCTTTCTTCTTTAATGAGAAACTTCTTTTACAATATACTGGTGCAGTCCTTTACCAGTATGCAGGCTACAACCTGCAGAGGGCTACAACCCTCTCTCTCGTTTTCCAACTACTTTTGGAAGGGAGCTACAACCCCCTCAGCTCTTGTACTAGCTGATCCATTTACTAGTACGTAGGTGCTGACCCTACAACCTTCAGGGACCACATTTCATCAATTTTCATACTAGATCCAAGAGTACAAAGCAAACATTACCGCAATACAATCATCAACTTATACTTGCATCATAATTCATTAAACAACCCAATACCGAATCACTGAAACCCTGTCATCAAGAACACAGAACCCAAACCAGAATCTAGAACTCTGCAACAACCACCAGAATCAGCAACAACCTGAAATATCAACCCTTATCATGCATACGCTACTTCACTGTACCAAAACCGCGTGTATACGCGCTTTCTCCAAAGGCAACCCGCGTGCAGATCTAGAAATGATTACTTCTGCCTTTGCTGTCAGATCCGACCCTTGCCAAGCGTCCCGAACAGATAACCAGCAATACCAGATCCTCTCACTGCGTCAGACACCCATACACACATACTCTTTGCCTAGTGATCTTCTCCTTATATAGCCTTAGGCCTTGTTCAATACCAAGAGCCAAAACCATAGAAACACAATACCATCAACTTCAAAACTAGGGATCGACACGCCCGTCGAGATACAATGGTCCGAAACCATAGGCACAACTTCCAAGGACTAACCGCCATGGACCAAAGGTGCTTTTCCACATACACGCGCTTTTTCTGAAGCCAACCTGCGTGTACACGCGACTTGGGCTTAACAAAACTGCGTGTATGAACTTCCTTGGCAAGCTGTACTAGGATCTGTCTTCTGAGTAAGTTGCCATCACCTGAACCAACTTCTGAGTATCTGTACCAACCTCTGAGTGAGTTGCCATCAAGGACAACACTTGAATCATAATGCCAACAGTGAGTACACTGATGGTGGGTTTTATGACTTCTGTGCATAGGAGGGCATTAAGAGAGAGTTCACGGTTCCTTACAACCCCCAGTAGAATGGGGTGTCTGAAAGGAAGAGCAGAGCTATTGTTGGGGCTGCTAGAGCGATGATTCATGATTAGGGGTTGTCTTTGTTTTCGTGGGCTGAGGCCTGTAATACTACTATTTATCTTCAAAACATGAGTCCTCACAGAGTATTGGGGAATATGACTTCGGAGTAGGCTTTAATTGGAGAAAAGCCACATGTGGGAAATCTTAGTATCTTTGGATGTCTTACATATTATCATATCCCCAAGGAGAAGAGGATGAATCTGGAACCCATGGCAGAGAAGGGTATGTTTATGGGTTACAACGAGACTTCGAAGGCCTGTCGGATCTTCATTCCTTCTAGACAGAGAGTTGTGATTAGGAGGGATGTGAAGTTTAAGGAGGAGAGGGCCTATTGGAGATCACAAGAGTATGGTGAGAGAGTCACAAACTTCTCCTTAGTAGGGAGGTTAGGTACAAGGAGTAGGACCTCAAGGTTCTGGATCAACTGGTATAGGAGGTACTTTAGTGTTAGTGACATCTGGGGAACTAGTGGCGAGTTCACCGAGCACTTCTTTAGGGAGTCCACTGGTACAAAGTTCACATGGCACTTTAGTTGACACAGGCATAAGTGCCGCTACAGGTTCTTTGAGGACAGGTGTTGGTACGTGCACACAAAGGTTAGTTGGTAGACCTTCAGGTTCACCAGAATGGGGGGAAGAGGATGAGGTTCCATATGGGGAAGCTTCTTCAGGGAGTTTGTTGGTCCTCCGAAGAGGGTGATTAGGGAGAGTGTGCCACCTGATTTTGAAATTATGTAAACAAGGCTACCAACAATGTTGACTCTAAGCCTACTAGCTATGAGGAGGTTGCCAGCCTGGAGGTATGGAGAGAGGCTATGGTGGAGGAGTATGCCTCTATCATTAAGAAAAATGTCTGGGAAGTGGTGCCTAGGCCTAAGGGAAAGTCAATTTTGACTTCTAGGTCGCTCTACAAGATCAAACATGCTGCAGATGACAGCATTGAGAAGTTCAAGGTGATGTTTGTGACTAGAAGGTTATCACAAATAGAGGGAGTTGACTATGATGAGATCTTCGTTCCTGTAGCTCGGTACACTTATATCCAGTCCCTTATTTCTATTGCTACAAAAATGGGTTGGTAGATCCATCAGATGAATGTCAAGACTATATTTCTAAATGGAGTTATAGAGGAGGAGGTGTATGTTGAGCAATGACAGGGTTTTGAGGTACTTGGGCGGGAGACCCATGTATGTTAGTTGAGGTGAGCACTTTACAGACTTAAGCAAGCTCCGAGAGCTTGGTAATCAAATTTTGATACTTCCTTGCAACAGATGGTTTTCACGAAGATTAATGAAGATCCGAACCTATACTACATTGTTGTAGGGGATGATCTACTCATTCTTGTGCTATATGTTGATGACTTGTTCATTACTGGGGCAGAGAGACTGATTAGTGGTTGCAAGGAGGATCTTGATATGGAGTTCGAGATGAACGACATTTGGCTGATGTATTAATTTTTGGGGCTTGAGGTGTGGAAAGAGGAGGGACATATCTTTCTGGGGTAGGGCAGTATACTGTGGATGTGTTGAGCATATTTCACATGGTAGACTGTAGACCCATGTATACACCTATGATCACCAACTGGAAGAAGATTTATGCTTCAGATTCTAGTTTGGTGGATCCCACATTATATAGGAAGCTTATTGGGTTCTTAATGTATCTGGTCAACACTAGGCCAGATATATGCTCTGCAGTGAATACAGTTAACTAGTTCATGGTTGAGCCCAGGAGGGTGCACTGGGTAGATGCAAAGCACATTCTTTGTTACGTGCAGGGGATTGTTGATTATGGTTTGGACTTAGGTGGGGAGATGGAGTGAGGTTGAAAGGTTACATAGATTTAGTTTGGGCAGGGTGTGCTTCTGATAGGAAAAGAACTTCAGGGTGTTGCTTCGAATTGGGTTCGACAATTGTGTCTTCGTTCAGTCGAAAGAAAAAGTAATTTGCTTTTAGCTGTTATGAGGCTAAGTATATGGCTGCTAGCTAGGCTAGTTGTGAGGAAATTTGGCTGTGCAAGTTTTTGTATGGCTTATTTGATCAGGAGTTGAGACCAACGGTTATTCATTGTGATAATCAGAGTTGCATTAAACTCACAGAGAATCTAGTGTTTCATGATAGGTAAAAACACATTGACATCAGATATCATTTCATCAGGGACTATTTTTAGAAGGGGGTAGTGAAGCTGGATTATATATCAACAGATGAGCTGGTGGCTAGTGTTCTCACGAAGTCCTTGCCAAGAGGCAAGCATGTCCATTTCAAGGACAAGATGGGTGCGGTGAGAAACAATTTCATCGGTAAGAGGGAGTGTTAATTTTTAATGTACCTTGGACAAGTGGTTTCCCATGGGTTAGTCTCTACCTAGGGAAAAGTGTCAAAAATAATTCTTTTCCTAAGTGTGACTTTATAAAGTGAAAGTGGCTTTATAAGTGGTAAAGTCAATGTTAAATTATAAAGTGAAAAGTGACTTTAGACATAAAGTACAATGTGGGTACTTTATTTAATGGGTGAGTTAAAAAACAGAAAGTGAGAATTAAATGCACATTTATTCTCATCTCTTGATCAAAATGAATATGAGCCATTAGATCTTAGGGTTGCCAAAAGTCATTTAGGGAAACAAAAAGGGGAAAAGAAAAGAGAGATTGCATTCATTCTTCATGAGCAGATTGGAGAAAGGAGGCTTGAGAGTTGGAGAAAAGTTATGAAGGAGAAATTTGTTGCAACAAGCTGAAGGAGTGATTTCTGGGAAAATCTAGGCACAAAAATCAAGGCATGGAAGACAATAGAAGGTACAATACGAACATCATTTAATGTTGTGAGCTGCATGCCGTTTGAGAGAAGTTTTTGAGATTTTTTTTTTTTTTTGAAAAATCCATACAGTCTATATAGCAATATGGAAATCCGAACAGTCCATACAGAATCGGTACAATACAGTCTGTATCTGTACATTACATATTTTCACCTTCAAGTGGGCATGGAAATTGAGGCAAAGTGGGCATAGTTTTCAAGGAGTTTTGGGCTTAAGAGATAAGGTGCATTTTTCTGTTTTGTTTTTTTGGAAAATGTATTTTTCATGAACCTGAAAGATAAATAAATTTGAAGATCTCTCTAACAGGTTTCCCCGGAGAAGATTGAAGGGGCCTGGGTCTAAGTTGACCAAAAATTTGTGTGTATTTTTATGTGTGTTGCTGGTCTGTTTATGTCCATATTTTATTTTCAGCATGTGTTGACAGTCCCATGTGTTTTAATCTAAAAATTTCATTTCCAGAATTCTATATGTTGAATGTATGTTTATGGGAAAGGGTATTTAACTGAATGGGAGTGATAAGGTGAAATTAAAACTATCTTGGGATTGCAGGAAACTTTTTAGTCATCCACATCGTTTAAAGTGGTTGGGGCTGGCCAATCCCAAATGAATTAGATCTTAGACAGATCCACATGCACGCCTTACTCATCTATGATGTAACCCAAATATTTGACTTGACTCATACCAAAGGTTCATTTGTCCAAGTTGGCACACAGTTTGTGTTGTCGCAGGGTTTGAAGGACTTGCTGAATGTGTTGCAAGTGCTCTTCCCAGCTCTTGCTAAAGATGGGGATGTGGTCCAGATAAAAAACCACAAAGGAGTAGGTGAAGAGCCACAAGATGTCATCCATCAACCTCATAAAAGTAGAATGGGAATTTTTCAACACGAAAGACATGACCAACCATTCAAAAAGATGTTTCTTGGATTTGAAGGCGGTCTTCTATACATTTGTGGGCTCTATTGAAACTCGGTGATAGCCAAACTTCAAATCGATCTTGTTGATATTCTTAGCTCCCTTATGATGGTCCAGAAGGTCATAAATATGTGGGATTGGCTACCTATTCTTGACAATGATTTTGTTTAGTGCCCGATAATCAATGCAGAGTCTCCACGTCTGATCCTTCTTCTGTACAAGTACAATCAGACTCCAATAAAGTGAGGAACGTGGTCAAATGTGCCATTTTTGTAGTAACTCCTAGATATTCTACTTGATCTCTTCCTTTCCCAGAATGGAGCAGTAATATATCAACCCATTGGGTAGAGGTGCTTTGAGAGTTAGATAGATCGAATGCTTGACCTGACAGTGAAACGGTACCCCTGTGGGTGAGGATAAGATGTCCTTGTATTATTCCAAAACCTTATCCACATGATTATGCTGCGTGGAGGAACCTTTTTTGGGGGCTGTGGATGTGGCCATGATCTCCCCCTTACTTTGAGAGCGAATCAGAAAGAAAACAAATTTTTCGATTTGGGAGATGATCTTACTACATTGATTAGCAAGGATTAAAGAGATGATGGTAGGGGGGGCTACCTCCGGTATCCTCTATAAGTTATTTCCAAAAGTATTAATAACAGTGCATGGCCTAGACTCATACACAACATGACACTTCCACAAGTGTGGTTAGCCTGATAATACATCACAAGCTTCAAGTGGAGCAATGTCACACAAAACCTCATCTGTGAAGGTTTTGATGCTATAGGGAAGGAGGAACTGCTAGTTTACATAGTTATATCTTCCTTGGTGGAGCCACCCAATTGTGTATGGGTGCGGGTGTGGTGTGGTTGACAGACCCAACCACTTAACGACTTCTATTGAGATGAGGTTCTTTTGGCTCTCATTGTCGATAATGAATTGCAATGATGACCCCTTCACCCACATCTGTGACTGGAAGAGACACTTCCTTCCTTTGGGTCTTTAGACTCAATCTTTTGGACCTTGGTGGTGGCAATAGTGGCACTGGGCTCTGCATCAATAATTTTCTTCCCTTTTTCATTCTTCTTGTCGGGGTCTAACTTTGATTTAGAACATGCATTTGACTTCGAAGCCTTCAACTTCACCACTAGTGACTGCTTGGAACAATACTCACTTGTGTTGTGAGTGGGGTTGTTGTGGAACTCATATCACTTACTTGTATCCTTCTTAATCTTCGTGGGATGTTATTTTCTTGTGGCTTCATTGGGTTTTCCTGGGTTACCTCATCTTGGATTTTTCCTTTGTATTTTGGTTTGGGGGCGCCTTTTCCTTGCTTAGGATTCACAAATCTAGAGTCTCGCTTCTTCTATTTAAATTTTTGTTCAATCTTGGTAGCATATCGGTATGTTGCACCAAGTGAGGAGATGTCCAGGAACTCCATTTGTTCTTGAATGTATTTTTGCATAAAACCGTGATACTTGAGCACTAGACGTCACTCAGATTATTTTATACCCAACTTTGTTCGTAGAGTATGAAAAATATTTGTGAACTCATGCACATCTTGGCACCTTTTCCACCGTAGTGTGGTCCATTGTATGTATTTGTCCTCATAGCTACCTACAGGGTAATATTGTTCCTTGACAATGTTTCAAAAATAGTTCCAAGTGGGTGCGACTATGAATAGAGAGGGTTCCTCGACCCTTTTATCTTAGTAAGTTTCCCACTAGTCCTTGACATGGGGAGTAACCTTAAGAAGTGAAAAAGACATCTTCTTCCTATCAGAGAAACTATGGAATGAAAAATAACCCTCCAATAGAGTCAACCATTTATCTATAACATTTGCATCTATTTGACCTTAGAATATAGGGATATCGAAGTTCACTTGTACCTTTAAGGGGGCGGTGCCTCCAAAGTGACTGCTGGATCAATATGCGTCGTCGGTGGGCAACCATCGAAGGATCTGAGCAAAGTTGAGAAAAGTTGACCAT